>JASCZW010001662.1:0-161657 GCA_034211315.2 Aedes japonicus | reverse complement strand
CAAATACCCAAGTAGCACCACTTGTTCCAATAGAGCAATAAAATCTCCATTGAAACAAATAAGGGTTGATTTTTTGTGGCAATGCACCTCAAAATCATACTCAATAGCAACGCAAAAAGCGCAAGTGGTGGAGCCTATTTGCAACATGTCATTGTTCGTAATGAGTTGCGATAAAATTTCACGCAACTTTGAAATGTTCACATCACGTTGCACCAAAGTGATTTAGCACGTATGTTAAGATCCAGATAACATGATGGACATGATTCCCCAAAGTTTTTTCAACGTTCCTTTATTGTTCCATTAATCATGACAAAGCATCGATGCAAATCTGCTACAAGAATGTTTTGTCTTTTGCTCAAACGAGTTCAGGAATTTAATTTCAAGCATGGACATTGATTCCAACTCCTCGATACGTATGAAAACTATTTCCATAGTATGCAAAATAATAAAAACAGATGCCTCTGGAATCGCGTAACAATAAGTGAATTTTGGAAACCCTTTTAGATTTTCGGTGAAGTGTTGTGTTCTACTTCTTAAAAAATAAAGCGCTTCATTAAAGATTTGAAAACGAAGCATTATTTTAAAAATTGGGGATGAAAAATTGTGTGATATTAAAAATTGGTTTGTGAAAGTAGATTTCTGATACACTGAATAAATTAATTAACTAAGTAAGCTAGTCCTAGTCAAAACCTTAGTTTAAAAGCTATTATGTGAAAAACAAATCTCTACAAATCAATATTATATAATAAATAGCATATGGCGACTACGCACAAACGAACTACACTACCGGTTGATAGAATTATGAACACATTGATTCTCTTAGGCACCGATTTTGAATTTTATTTTCGACCTCTCGGCAAGTTAAAATATGGACAATTTCATTATAATCCCAGCTAAGTTGGAAAAAATAGTTTAATATTTTACTTGGTCCTACATTCTAAGAAATCCCACGTGTACATAACAACATGTAATTATCGTGTACAAAACATCCTACATTGGACGGTAAACCAAATATTGCATAACCCATTTTTGAGATCTAGCGCATTTCTGTCCTGTTAAACTATCCAATAAAAAATTCTAATCAAATGAGTGTTAAATAAATTAATGAGAGCTCCTCAATGATACACCAATCCTTGGTGAATATTTTGTTCTTTATATATATGGCAAAAATTTGGAGAAAATGTTAAGACAAATTATAAAATATCTGGTAACTGTGTTCTCACAGCTTAATTCACTACAACAAGTTAAAAAAAAAAATTTAAATAATATAAATCAAATATAGATGATACTTCTTAAGAAAAAAGTATAAATTTCTGAAAACGAAGATTTACCATTTTAATTATTCAAACTTTATTCCAAATCCGTTTAATTCTCATGTTTGCTGATACTGATTTAAAGAAATATTTTTTTTTTCTTCATGAAGATGGAGAGATAATATATATTTGTATATTCGTTTACAAAATTAAATGTATTTTAGAAAAAGAAGTTAAGGCGTGTACAATTATTGAGAAAATTGAAGTGTTGTTATATTGGGCCAAATAAAAAAGGAAATTAAATGGGGTATTCTGGATATTCATTCATATGTTGAAACCAATCATTAGGTATGTAATGATTGATTTTGTTGTTATAAATTATTGTCATACTGTTAAAGGTTCAACACCTTATCTTATTAGCAAACTTGCCCCAGTGATTTCATTTGGCCAAAAAATCATTGAAGGTGGCCGCACATTGACCTGTATGAGCAAAGAAAAAACGAGATTCCATAACATGGTAAACATTCATCAATTTTACCTTTTAAGATATTATAATGTAGCTCTTGAACTAAGGTATAATATAAAATGTTAAGTTACTTAAATTGATGAAGTTGCGATTGAAGATGAGTCTAGTCTCTTTGGTACGATGGGTTTAACGATTTGCGATTAGGAACTATTCTCCAAAACGCAACGCAGATAAATGGTTCAATAAAATATTTATATATTTCTTCTCCTTCTGAGCATTTCAAGTATAGTTTATTCACAATTGGCTTATTACTTGTTCTCAACTGAGTGTTCTAAATGCACAAATAAATGTAGATTGTGGAACCATGTTCGCATTAGAACGGCTAGTACAATCATACTCTATGTGAAGGTTTCCGAGGAATGTTTACTTACAAAAATTAGTAGACCCGATCGGGATTAAAGCACCGCAACCTCCAGGATTGCGTTGCTGCTAGATGCGCCTCTACTGACTGAGCCAAAATAGTCACATATTTGTGCTTAAAAAATATTCCATATATTATGAATAAAAAATAAACTTAATTGAAATATTGCGTTATGCATCTGCTGAGAAATGTTATATGTTTTGGAAATGAACTAGCCTTTGGTTAAAATTCTCTTTAATAAAGATTAATTTCACTCATATACATATGATTTTATATATTCAAAAAAAAAACGGTTTCTTGTTAATCAATGTTAACACAAATTTGATCGGCAGTGTAAGATAAATTCGGGTAAAAGTCATTTTATTATACTGTTGCAGTGATGTTAAATTGAACGTTTCAATGGTACAAAAACTTCGCGTTTCTTTTTAAAGTGGAAAACAAGTATATGTTATGTTGCAAATATGAGTACAGTGACAATTTTAATTCTTATTAATGTGCGACGCGATCGCAATCTGTCATCAACATATAAACATTTATAAGTATAACCGATGCGTTTCATGTTTCATTAATGTTAAAAATAAGTATGAAATCACAACACTGACTTGCAAGTTGCTTTACGGCGGCCTACCATTGTCAACGCTTGGTGTTGATTATTTTGTTTGTGTTGGTCTGTGCTGCAAAAAGAGCATAGAAACGCTGCTGCTCTACAAATTGGATATTCTCTGATACAGAATAAACGTATCTATTCATATTATATTCTAGTGGAACGAGAATAAACACCCATGATGATGATTGTTTATAATTTAAAGAGCAGTAAACTGCCGTTGCCATTAATCAGGATCAAATGACTCTGCATCGGTCAAAAATAAAATGTCAATAAATTGGGGCAAGATCGCGTTTATGGCATTAAACTAGCCCAAAGGGTGCGACATTAAGTGGAAAACTTTGATTTGCTTGCCTGAATCAAATTTGTGCTAGTTTGGAGAAGTAATTTATATTGTTGTTTCGAACTGTGGTGCTCGTGTTCTATAATCACGTTCAATCAAAGGTTTGCTATACGTCGTTTGCTGGGGGTTGAAAAGTTAAAATTACGAAATGTTTAATCCGTACATCCAAGAAAAATATATATTTAGCACCTTTTGTTATTACATCAGGAAGAGGTTACTCCAGGCATTATTCTTGTCCTAAAAATTTTATGATTCCAATAAATTAAAATAAATAAAATTGAAGGCAAAAGTTCAAACGCTGCTACATAATAAGCAGACATATCCCAAGCATGATACATCTGAATGAAATCAAAACAAAATGATTTACCATTGACTATTTGTTACAAAACCAGGGCTGCATAAACGCATTTTATGAATACTAATAACACCGTGAACTAATTTGGTGTCAAAAAACAAACAACACTATTTACTCTAATGCTCCAAAATATCTTCTGCCTATAGTCATGACAAAACTGTTTTGATTGCGCCGTGATGTGTTGGGCCGGAATGGGCGGGAATATAAAATTATGTCGCGTTGAGTTTAAAATAGAATTTATATTCATATTAAGTAAAAACACATTCTTGAAACAAGATCGCAAACTTGCCAATGTTGCACTGAACCGCCTGAACAAGAAGAATATATTACCTACATTGAAACTCTCTTGAAGCATACGGGCTTTGTTTTACTTTGACCCAAGGTTCAATTCACGTGCGAAAAACAAACCTATTTAGAGATCAACAATGTCATGCATACTCAAGTTGCGAGATAGCTGCAAGAAAAAATACATACACCATTACAACAACAGCTTCCTAGCAGGTTACAAAAGAGTATTTTCAATACGTATTGGCTTTTAAAACTTTATTGAAACAATGTTGCATCTTTATAACTTTGTTGCATTACAATTCCAGACAACAAAAAGATGCAATTGACATGGGTGTTCTATTTGAGAAACAAATTGACTCCGCCTCAGTTTAACACATGTTCCAAAGTTTATATTCCTGTCAAATGCAACATTGAGGCAAGTTAAAGTTATGTATGCGACATAAAGAAAACTTTGGTGGAACGCTTTATGTGCTCGGCAATTGTGAAGAGCCTTGTTTGCAACACATGAAAAAGCAGATTTGGTAGAAGATGTTTCATGTGTTGCTTGGGTGGCGACGAGAGAAATATTTCCAATGAAATTAAAAGTTGTGTTTTTCAAATTTTCTAATTTGGAAATTGATTTCTGTCACATGTATAATTTAAGAGGTGTGAAACAGAAATTTTTACATCGCTAGAACTGTTCCGTGCCACTGGTGGTATGTGAGCACGACCAAGCGCGCATTCTTTTGCCAGTCAAGAGGGGTACTCTTCCCCTCCCTTAGCTACCTCGCATTGAGGGTAGCGTGGTAAAAGATTGTGTGCTTGATCGGACACTGCCTTTAAAAATAGCCTTCTGCTTAATTTCAGCTGCTTCTATTTAATTTCACTGCCTGCCATACTCTAACAAAACTATCAATACTTTCTCTTCACATCTTTGGTTCTATCAGAAATTGCTGTCCACTCCTAGGGTCCTAGGGTGATGAGAAGATATTTTCATTTTCAAAACATACAGAATTAGTTAAGAGTTAACGTTAAGAGAGTGGCTGTTCTAAAGGCAGCTTTGACTTCACGCAGAAAAAAAGATTGTACATTTGGCAAAATATTGGGTTAAATTTAACAAAAATGTTTGTCATTTGAGGGCTAACAAACATTTTTGTTGAATTCTACCCAATATATTTGTTGGTTCTACAATTATGATAGTTACTGATACATCGCAACATGTTGGTCCTATCAACAATTGTTTTGGTTGGTTCAACAATTTTATTTGTCGATTCAACCACCTGCTTTGTTGAAATGACAATGCCATGTTAATTGTTTTAATGAACATGTTTGTTAATCAGATAAAAATGTTCAGCTTGTACTTTGAGTTTTTTATTTTATTTTCAGTATTGATATTCAAAAATATATTCCTTTTTTTAAATAAATACTCGAATAAATATTAAGTTTTATTCATCAATCATAAATCACATTGAAATTTTATCTGACAAATTACCTGACCACTGGTTCAATCGATGGATAAATTGAGCTCGTCCACTAAATAGGTATCTGCTTCTTTATTACTTTACGTTACATCGTGTATTGATTTAGGGAACGTCCATTAATTAAGTCACGCAAATGGACCTTCAAATTTTTTGTATGGATCGTCATGTTTTCTCAACCCCCCATACTGCGTGACATAATAATGGACCTTCCCTTACTGAAAATTAAAAAGAATACATAATACCGTTTTCATGTATATGCCAATAATACTTACTGAAGAATGCTTTGAGCTCTAAGAAGATGACAAATTGCGATCCAGCTGCTGAAATTCCTCTTCAAGAACTTCTTCAAATAGTGATTTCGTATCGCTTTGCTCTGACATTTTATACGTTGTAGTATCACTCAGATCAAGACTTAGGTACATCGTGTTTTTTTTTATACACGTGTAAAAAAATGCACAATATCAACAAACCAGTTTGATTGATCGAATCCTGGATCCTGGAACATTCATCAAAAAATGATTGTTGATTTGACAAAATATAATTGCTAGTTCAACAAAACAGATTTGTTGAAGACAACAAACTATTTTGTTAATTCAACTAAGCAAATGTCATGTGCGTGTTGTAAAATACATTGTCTATTTTAATCGCTAGAACTAGAAAAAAGCAATAGCTAGTATAAGAGCCCGATCGGTTGCATAACTTTTTACCAGTCAAGGAGATTTCCTCCCCCTTGCCTACCCTGCATCGGGTAGTGTGGTAAAGGGTTATGTGACTGATTCGGATACTACCGTTCAATGCCCTCCGCTCGTTTTAAAACTTGTATCTTTCAATTTCAAAGCCTGCCGTTGCCTTATATGGAACTATCAATACACTTTCTCTACATGTCTATCCGTTCTAGCAATTCTAAATTACTGTCCACTTCTAGCGCTTCGCATGGTGATGAGAAATTATCTGCTTCTGACAAACTTCATCAAAGATCGTTACTTCCGCGCATGGGAGAATACAAAAATAAATATCAAAGTGTATTTAAATCAATTAATATTGATGCTCGTTTGATGTGTGTAGGTATAGAATTGAAAACATCTATTCTAATAAAATAAAACAAGATTTCACGTAATTACTCGGTTTCACGAAATTACTATGAATCTAGTTTTACTTATGCTCACCTTTGACTGTTACTAATTTCAACCATCAACGTAAAACCAACAATCAAAATGCAACTAGCGATTAGAAATTGGTTCACTGTTGTAGAGCCCGAATTTCACCTTAAAGCCAGCACCTTGCTATACATATTTGCGCCTTTGTTTTGATTTGCTGTGGTATTTTGACAGAATATTTGAGAGTGTGTTCGTGTGAGTTCAATAAGTTATAAGGTTTTTGGGACAATTTCAATGGAGCAAGGTGTCCGAATCTTAAATCTTATCGAAAGATTGTCAAGAAAATTAGAAACAAGATTTGGATGGTAAAAATTAGAAAATATTTCAACGATCTTTTTTTTTTAAAAGGGATTCTGTCTGTTCCATTAATAGTACTATTGAGCTCAACAAAGTAACACATTTGAAAATATATCGTCTTATTTACTTAATGTAAGCTGATATGCGTTGAATCTAATTTTAAGACCTTCGTCCGAATATTTTTCCTCATCGGACGCCATGCTAATGCTCCAAAGCGAACCGAAAACCACCAGGTTGTTGTTTTAATTTTTTGTTTTGTATTGTTACTTCAAGCATACACACTGGTTAAAATTATAACATCTTTGTTTTGATGCAACCCAATGACAGATGTGTAAAAATGATGGCTGTTTTAACTATGAAGTATGGCTGATTCAATTCAAAAATAACTTTGAACTAAACACAGTTTGTGATTGGAAAAAAATATGTTTATTACATGTATCAACATCGAGATTCATTCCCCCGTCATTTTTTTTTCCGTGTATGCCATTGAACCAATACACAGAATTGTTATATTGCAGAATTTACAATTTACCCAACTGTTTTCTAAAAGTATTGTTAAATTGCATTTTATTGTATTTCTTATAAAAATTATCATACAGAACACGCCATTTGATGCTATTTTTTATATTCTAAAGATCTTGACCTTAGCATATAAATCCAATATTCATTATAGCAGAGCATTAAATTCCTCAGGAATTCCTAGCCAAAATGTCGCTCGCTAGGAGTAACGGTATATAACTATAGTCACTATATTGATAGTCTGGTGGATTCAAAAGTGGGTGCTAATTAATTTGAACTGTCGCTTGGCGGACCCAATTGAGGTTTTTTTTTGAATCAAAGACGAAAGACGTCCTCGGCAATAAAAAAAATAGCAGATGACTCGGTTGCTAAGTGACCCCACTGTACGAAACAAACGATGTCACTACTACATACGCAAGACTCCGTGGAAATAGTGACGTAACTATTTTTGTGTACATTATGTTATTTTACTAAACAAATGCATTGATGCATCTGTTGCAGTTGCTGATTCCTTTCCAATTTCATTTAGGTATGAATGTGACAATCAGCGGACCAAAAACTTAAGAGACGTTTGCTATTATTGCTTATTTGCTGCTCTATTATGATTATGCTTTAACAAACTTCCTTCATTCAACGCAAACACAAAACATCAATGAATAACCGATGACTCCGAGTGCATTGTTCGGTGGGGAAAAATAAAACATTTTCAATAACATATTTACAAATATATGTGCTCAACTGTCGAGGAGTTCAAGTAAAGCTAAAGTCAAGTTGAACATGGTAGATGGCGTTCGGTATACAAGCTAAATTTAAAAGATAGCCAAAATGTTATTTCTAATTTCAGTTCTAGTAACTACGATGTTTAACATTAATTCATCTTTACTAGAATACTTCAATCGGAAAGCTTTTTGTTAAATTCTTCGTAGAATCGAAGATTATCGAATATTGGGCCACGTATCATGGCCAGTACAACCTGTTCTCCCTTTTCTCATACCTTCTCTTACTACTGTGCCAATCAATTCCTCCACTCTGCAGGAGATTTTGCATCAGTTGGAGGGGCTCAAACTGAAATTCTTTATCGCTTTTCTTCTGTTTGTGTGCTCTATACTGTTGTTATCAGTAAGCAAATAAAATAGCCAAGCCTGCTTTGCACAATTTATGACAATGTGGTTGATGATTATCCAGGTTGAAAGAAGAAGACACTGAGTGGCGATAAATTCGACAGCCCCATGCAGAGTAGGACGAACATTTTAAAATGCTTATAAAAAATTCAAATGAAATTCTAATTAAAAGCGGTTTGTTGTAGCTGATGTAAGAAAAATCCAAAACTACTCAATAAAGACATTTTCAGCAAAATAAAATATAAATCAAAATAATGCCCCTATTTTGCAGTTTAGGATTTTTCGTACATCATAGAACAAACCGCTTTTAATTAAAATTTCATTTGAATTTATTATAAACATTTTAAAACGTTCGTCCTATAATTTAACATGGGAGCTGTCAGATTTATCACCACTCTGTGTCTTCTTCTTTTTTCAACCTGGATTCCTCTATTTATCAGCAGAAGATTGTCAGATTAATTAGTTGTTTGTATGTTGAAAATTAAAATAACGCTTTTAGCTTTGAAGTGGGTCCTATAAATTGAACAAATTTGATCGCAAAAAAGAAACCGGTTATTTTTTTCGTAAATTGCAATGTTATGCTGGGGACTTATCCGAAAAGCACACATCGCTTGAGAGCGAGCCGACGGTAGTGTTGTCTGTTATTTATTTTTTTCGCATTATTTATCTGCTCATATGGGATTCTGTGTGCGTGAATAATCGCCGTCGAACCGTCACTAGCCGGTAGAGAATCAAAAAACGATAGTGAAAGGTGGTGGTGTTGTTCAGTGTTCAGTTTGTTTCGTGACGCGTTAAAATGAACATGTTGTCGCGTAGTGTACTTCAACTGAGCAGGTAGGTGAAATCAAATGAAGAAAACAAGTCGCACTGCAATAGACATATAACGCAAAAATGTAGTGAATGATGTTTTTAATCCAGTGGATTAAAATGTCAAGTGAACTTTGTGATATTTTTGTTTGCTCTGTTTGTGTTTCACAATTGGTGGAATGATGCGAGTTATCGGCTAATGAATTCATGCTGATTGACGTCAATGTTGTGTTCCAACTTCGCACTATGGGTCAGTAAAGAAATTAGGTGCTTTGGTAGGTGAAGTTACTGGTTTCCTAATACACGCAAAAAATACATAGTTATACCAACACAAAATTGGAATCTATTCAACTAAAATTTTGGTTTGAATATGGACCAACAAAATTGATGAACTAATTCAACAAAACCTTTGAGTTAAAATAAAACTTCATGCTTTATAGAATTGAACCTTGTGTTTTATTGTTCAAAACAAAATGTTTTCTTAAACCAACTAAACGCATTTGCTTATATAATAAACAGTGATAAACTAATACAACAAACCTGTTTAATTGGAATAAAACTTCATGCTTCATAGAACTGAATGTCGTGTTTTATTGTTCATTTTTTTTTCTTGGACTTATATGGAGCCCACGTCAACCCGATTCTGAAAGCCAGTTATCTGCAAAGAGAATAACTCGTTGATAATCTGTTTTATAATTGATTATGTTTAAACTTACATTAGAAAAGCATAGGAAAATACAGTATGAAATGTGCGCTCTTAATAATATTTTGTTAAAACAATAATACCACATAGCGGTGATTACCTTAAATAATTTTATTGGTTTGATTTGAATGAAATTTTGAATTAATTTGAAACTGTTTTATGACTTGAAACAAATAGAAACCTTGTATTAAGAAGCAACAAATCATTTTATTGATTCAAAACAACGTGATTTCTTAATGTGAAACAATATTATGTTTGAACAATTAATTAAACATTTCAGTTAAAAAATAAATGTAGTTGCTATAAATCAGATATCATTTAAATTAATCCCACAGCAGGGATTAATTTAAATATTTTTTTGGTTTGATTTGAATAAAATTTTGCAATGATTTGGAACTGTTTTTATGAATTGAACTCAATAGAAACCTTGTATTAAAATGCAACAAGCCATATTGTTGATTCAAAACAGAGTGTTTTTATGGTGAAAAAATATTTAGTTTAAACAATAAGTTAATCTTTTGAGTTAAAACAGAAAAGTGATAGTTATTAATCAAATATTATTTAAATTAATATAACACAGCAGTGATTACTTTAAATAATTTTATTGGTTTGAGTTGAATGAAATTTTGAATTGATTTGGATTTTTTTTTTTGAATTGAAACAAATAGAAACCTTGCATTGTAAACCAACAAAATATTTTGTTGGTTCAAAGCAGAGTGATTTCTTTGAGCAGAGTGATTTAATATAGAATGAAGATATGATGAAAATTGTGCGATGTTTTAATTACATACTAAAAATATGCACATTATAATAAAATGCAGCTATTTGCCTCTTGCGGGGTTTGATGATTGAAACGCTGAAATGGCGAAAATTTATAAAGTCTATTATTGATTATTGGCCAAAACATTTGTTGATGAATTAAAATAAAACTGATCACCAGGCAGTCTACCAAAATAGCATAGAAAGTTTCAGCTAACCATATGGCGTTTTTGATATACTATACCTTGCTGATGAAGAAGTAAAAAGTCCTTTTGAGTAGAACCCGTCGTATATGATCTCTTCACACACAACAACACATAGCTTCGGGCCTTGACAAAGAATCCTTGCTGAGCCCTTGCGGCTCTTCAAGCCGGCCAGTTCAGTGCAAGGGTAAAGCAAAAACAAACACTCTAGTACCAAAAAGTGCAAGATTGGTGCAGATTGCAAGGAGTACTTGGATTCTAAAACAGTGAACTAATTTTAATTCGCTAGTTTCCTAGTGATTGTTGGAAGTACCAGCGCATCGGTTCCAAATTCGATCCCTAATTAAATGAATTACCCTTCAAAGCATATATAACTCCTACATAATGGATATCTTCTCAAAAATGCTAGCAGAAAAACACAACGATTCAAAACATAAATGAAGGTTCTATGGGGTTCTATGCTTGTTCGAGCGCAGTGAGCCAATTTTGAATCGTTGGTTTGGAGCTAGTTGGTGGAGCTAAATTGATATTGTAAATTACGCTTAGATCTCTACTCTTCTTTGTAGAATGGATGAAAATTGTAAATGCAATAAACTGTGATAAGTTCCTAACAATCTCCTCCCTTCCCTCTGTTAATTGACTGAAAAAAATATGTTATGGCTAAAGGTAGATATTTCTGCGTGAGTAAGCGCTTAATTGAAGCTCAATGAATGTTAGGTCATGTGTTTATATTGATGTTAGCTTATCAGTGAATGTATTTCCCACCGCCGAAAACTTTTCTTTATATGTGTTGGGAGTAATTTTCACAGATTTATCTCGTTATCAATGGGGTTATTTGTTTTGTTCTACAGTAACAAATAATACGCTCCGGCTGTCGAGTACAAGATAAAAAAATGGCAGGTTATTTTTGGCTACCACTTTATTTTTGCCCGTGGAACAATATACCACTGATAAGATCAGTTATATTAATTCGACGGTTATTCGATAACGGGTCAAAAAGGAGTGAATTAGCGACCATCTAAAATATCGAAGCTTCAAACCAATTGTGGGGTGATTGACACAAGTAACCATTAAGCACTAAAACGTGGCATTAAATCAGCATTATATCTGCATATAGAGCAGCACTTAAATGCCATGAAGCTCTGTATTCAGATATAATGCTAATATAATGCTAATAAAGGCGACATAACGTGCTAATATAATGCAGAAGTGACAGCTCGTAAATAGCACTAGCAACTTTTGAATCTGCTACAACCAGATCTTCTATTATATCGATCGACAATGTAAGAAGTGGTGAAACAACGAGAGTTTTTGTCAGTTTTCCGTTTTCACGATTCTTGGAAATTTGGTAATGTCCGTCGTAGCTACCAGATCGATTGTTGGTCCTTTTGGAGGCAAATGTTTGTTCAAAGTAGTGTCCAATGTCCAATGTTGTCCAATGGTGCAGCATTTCAAACATCCATGGAAAGTGTTGAAGTTGAATACCCAAGTTTAAAGAAGGTTAACGGTCAGGAACATAGTGAATTATCAATATTGAATTACCTTTAATAAATGCTCTAACAGGCGAGTCACAAATGAAGCCTCGGATTCTAACAGATAATTTAAGTCCAGTCATGTCGATGCCAGGTTCCAATATTGGAAGGAGTTTGTCCACAAAGGGTCCTAAGTATTATTCCACTCTTTTTGGTTTACCCTTCCCGTAGAAAATACCAATAATGATGAACAATATATCCTCGTGAATGTTCAACAATATCGGACAAACTAAATGAGTGCCATTTTTGAACAAGGGTAATCCATCAATGTTGATGTTTATGCTCACCAATGTTGGATTGTTCGAAATATTTACGAATTCAGTTTTCTAAAATATGTATGAACTAATGAATACCTTATGACAAAAACTAATGTTATGTCTTTTTAATCACAAAAACCCTGATGCCAATATTGTCCACCACTTAGGGGCTATTCATAAACCACGTAGACTTTTCGGGGGAAGCGGGGGTTTGACCAAAGTCTACGCTCAATACAAAATTTCAAAAAATTGTATGGTGAAAAGTCCACGTGGGGGAGGGGGTCTGAAATTTTCAAAAATGAGTCGTGGTTTATGAACAGACCCTTATATCGACGATTGGAGCTTTGAGCCTTGGGGTACGGAGGAGCCGTCTTGGACATTTTGGAACTGTTTTGTCTAGGTGGTTCAATTTTTGTAACAGCGGCTTCAATGCATTCTGTGAAATGTTGTATTGCATGGTCCAGTTTTGAAGGAAGAACGACAAACTTTCATTTTGGCTACTACATAGAACAGATTTTTGTTCCACTCTTCACTATAGAGTTCGTCTGGACTATAAGCGATTTCAGAATTGTTAGAGCTTTCATCTTCGGATTTTATGAATGAGTTTGAAGGCGTAGAACTGGCTGAAAGAGATGTAGCTATTTTAAACCAGATCGTCAATATGATCAGGTAAGTCATGTTGAGAAGCATCGTAGTTTCGACGTTTGATTTTCACTTATTCCCGTTCATACTAGTTTTTGTTGTTGCTAAACACCAAATTACTTTTCAATGCTTTTGTAAACATATTCTTAGCATTATATGATAGCCTTATATTGGCACTAAATGCAGATATAGAGCTTGTATGCTGTGAACATGATAAATGCTTTTATGCATTATAACCGCCCTTTTTGGCGCATATAATGCTGTCAATAATGTTAAATTCTGGCTAGTGCTTGTATGTATTTGTGATGCTGATATGAAGCTTGCATGCATAACATATGCTAATATAGAACTTTTAAGCAACATTAATGCTGATATAGTGCTATTATAGAGGTATGTCTTAATACTTTTGGTTATTTGGGGACTGCTGTGACATAGCGCGAGTTTTTGTCCTGATAACGTCTGTTTATAAAAAGTAAAAAAAAATCGCTAGCTTATGCAATTTTACTAACCTGTTGGTGAATATATCATTCGTATATAATTTCTAGACTTCTTCTTCGTATATAATTTTCTAGACAAAATCGTCAAAAGGTCGAAAGCAACAAACAATGACTAAAAACGTAAATTTCCTGGAAAGGCTAGGTTCCTAACGTCTGTATCCACTACCGAAAGGAAGGTAATAACTCCCTCTATCTGTTTCTGGTGCTATTTTGTTTGTGTGAGCAAGCAGATCCCAGAAAAATACGCTAAATGTCATTGTTTACAAATGACCTTTTGACTATTTTGTCTAGAATTTATTTTGAACATTTTGTTAGATCGAAAAAATAGGAACCCTAGGGAAAATTTGCCCAGCTCGAGAATTTCCCGGCCAAAATAAAACACAGGATCTATTCCAACAATGTTGTGGCCAAATCCGAGCTGTACAGTGTGTCCCATAAAAAAATGCGAAAATCAAGGTTCAAAATCTTTTTTTAACATCATTCTAGCTAGTTCAACTTCAATAATAACCACTCGATTTGTCAACCTTCATTCTTAATAAATCTGTCCAGGAGATTCCGAAATTGAGAGCATTTTCATAACATAGTCCTTTGACATGGAAGCCCACGCCATGGTGATAGCTGTTTTCAAGTCAAGGGAGGTACAAATCTGGATTCTCAATATTCACAATCTAGCGAATGTGTGCTAGCTGGTGCACCTTCTCGACACATTCTTCATAAGATTCAGCATATACTTTTTAGCGAGAAATTTTGACACGTCCTTCCAATCTTTTTGAAACTGTTGAATGGTGTCTGCAGCCGAGGCTCTAGAAAACGTGGGACGAATTTGGAATTCAAAAGCAGTGTTAGAGTTTTCACAATACCTTAACCATTTCTGGACAAAATCAAATGCAATGACATCAATTTAAAATTATATAAATTATTAAAAGCGTCATTGACAGTACAATTGAAAATACCAAGTTGACTTTAGTAGGACGGAAATTCAATTTTATCTCTATAGAGATCAACATATGGATGAAACGAATGAAATGGCCAAAAAAACCGGTTGCATCTCGCTCTATAACTACGTAAACGCAGTTGTGCTAAATTTATCATTTCGCAGGTTTCAATCAAAATCAGCCGGCAACCGAGTGGCCCAATACCAGCACAGGTGGTTCAAAGTCAATAGTAGAGCAGCAAGCTATGATTCCAGTAGTGGTTCGCACAATGGATCTCAAGATGCCAGTAGTAGCAGCTCATTGTCGACAGCTGCCCAGCTCGTTGGAGGTTCGCTGCTTACGTACTTAATTATAAAGAAGCTGAGTGAGTTAACCAGAAGAAAAACAAACACGTTCCAGCGTTGACATCTCACATTATGTTTCCACATTTGCATTCTAGAGGATGACTCGACAAAAGTGCACGCGAAAGTTGCTAGCCCACAGGACATTAGCAAGGCACACAACGAGCTACGCCGTGATTTGCCGGTTTATGAGATAGACGAAGTAGCGAAGCATAATTCCCCACAAACCGGTATTTGGGTGACGTACGGTATTGGCGTGTACGATATTACCTCGTTCGTACCGAAACATCCGGGCAGCGACAAAGTGATGCTTGCTGCTGGTAAGTAAATTCGATTTCGTGTTTCTGGGCGCTAACTTCATCTTTGACCTTGACTTTATGCGTATTTATGCGGCAGTATTTTGGATTTAATCATGATTATTCAAAAAATGTCTGCTTAAAAGTCTAACATTTCTGTCAAAATATATTTTTAAACAGATCCATCTTAACATCTGACGTATGTGTCTTCACTTGCCATATTCTTTGACAGTGACACAAATGTTAAAACAGAAAATGCTAGTGGAGACACCGGGTTAGACAAAGCATGGGGATGCTTGGCAAAAGATTGTGTGCTTGTTTCGAAATACTACCCCTCAATGCCCTCCGCTCAAATTCAAAAACTACTTCTATTCAATTTTCACAGCCTGCCTTGCGGATACTTATGGATTTATACTGTAGATAAGGTTGGAACATCAATGAATAAAAAGTTCGAAAGAAAATTTTCGAGAGAAGCGCAATGGAAGAATACAGGTATCGCAAAAGTGAGGTTAAACATCGTAGATGGCGCTCGTTCAAAATGTTTTTTCGAGCTGTCTTAGCAAAGTAATTGGTGATAAAAGATAAGAAAATCGACGATAATAACGATACTGACCAATTGCATACAGTTTGAGAAATAGCTAGAAAGTTATTATTAATATAAGTTTTTGATAATACGATACCTCACTTTAGCTTTACTTGGATTTCTCAATTGTTGCATACAATTTAAGCATACACACTAAGAAAATAATACCGAACTCGGTTGAATTTCAACCGAGTTTGTATCTGCTGCACGCTCGGTTGTCTGTTCGGTTCAAAATAGAACAAACGGGTTCTCGTTGAATTTTTACTTCTCACAATTTACTGAACAACTCGGTCGACAAAAATAAATCCAATCAGCAATAACCTTGGCAATAACCGAACATCGGTTTACTCAAATATTACCGAACGCAGTCAAACAAATCGACTTTTCTGTTGCAATTACGGAATTCGGTTCTTTTTGGCTGTTTTGGAATTTTGGTTGAAATAGCTTCGAATTTTATAGTAATAAAACCAGTTTTATCAGTTAAATTGTTTATTGATACAAAAAATGCTCATACATTTTTCTTTTATCAAATTGCAAGCCTGAGACATAACCTGCTCGTCATGGCAGTAAAAACAGACTATAGCGCAGGATGCCTGAAAATATAATTATACAAAATCAGTAATCAAATACTTACAGAAAATATCAACTAAACGTGCATACTCCTATTGTTGTATCTTCGATATTTTATCCATTTTCACCTGATAGACAAACACATTACGGAGATTTTTTGCGCGAGATAAAATGGCTGACCGATTTTTCAGACCTTATAGAGTCAGCTAAAATAGCCGAGTTTTTCGGTAAACATAGCCGTCGCTGAACTGAATCAAAGCGAAGTGTTTGACGTTTAAGACTATTCAACGAATGCTCGATTCAGTTTACCGCATTTTCTCGGTTTTCGTGTACCGAACTCTTGAATATCCCTGCTTTACAGTACGGTTCGGTTTTGAATGCCCTCACATCACTTCAAAAACCGTATCGGGCGCAATTTGGTTTAATAATAAGAATTTTATCAATAGGGTCGTGCGATGCCTTTTTCATGATTTCTCCTGGATAGTTTTTTGGTTGGCATGAAAGAGAACCATTAGCCACAATGACTGCTCTGGCCACCTCTTGGGTGTCCCGAGAGAACCTGTAGGAGATGCTTTGTGCCAAACCACGTGGTGCGACGGTTTTTTCTTCAGACTTTCGGTAGGCCTGAAAAGAACCATTAGCCAATTGGACTTTCTTGGAACCTCTGAGGTGCCTAGGGGGAACCTGTAGGAGGGGAAATTTGTGTTTTTGCACCAAACCACGTCATGCGACAGCTCTTTCTTTTTTATTTCACCTGGAGAGTTCTTCGCTAGGCATGAAAAGAATAATCTACCACAATGGCCCCTCCGAAAACCTCTGGGGTAATTTGGCGAAACTTATAGGAAAGGACATTTATATTTTTGTACCAAACCCCAGTGGTTCCTGAGAGACCACTTTAACCAATGGTTCTTTTCATGCCAACCGAACGTCTCTCCAAGAGAAATCACGAAGAAAGAGCCATCGTACACGCTTAGATTTTTTCACAGAAATTTGTAAAGTTTTACCGAATTCTCAACAGCTGAACGTTCGGTAATCCAATTTTACGGATTTCAGTGAAATTTTACAGATATCTGTAAAAAAATACCGGATTTCGGTAAAATTTTACCGAAACCCGTAAAATCGGATTACCGAACGTTCAGCTGTTGAGAATTCGGTAAAACTTTACAGATTTCTGTAAAATAATCTGAGTGTGTAATTGACTATGTTTATGACGATCACCGGCTCTGTCAAACTGATGACGGAGCACTAGTTTAGCAGCGACCGATACAGAACACTGTAACAAAATATAGTAGCGACTATAGACACTGTATATAGACCGGACAACAGTTGTCTTATGCAGCCAAACGACCTGTCAAAAAATGCAGCCAAACGGACTGTCAACCTTTTATTCACTTTAAAGGAGCAAGTATTGTTTTGACAAAAGCAAATTATGAACAAATAAGGAATTTTCTACTTCCATATTCAGTAAATGTTCATTTTTACACGGCACTTTTCGCTATGCTTTTTAATGAAAATCTTCAAACGGAATCAAAACAAACTACCAACATCGAAACCGAATCTTATTTTTAGCCTATTGCGCTGTTTACTTCAAGTTTGTACAAATACAAGTGGTGCCATATCAGTTGCTCAAATTTATGACATTTTTCAGGGTTGGCAGATTGTATGATTTTGCGTTGTCCGGTCTATATACAGTGTCTATAGTAGCGACCAGTGTGAGATTGAGTGACTCAACTAAAGTGACAGCTTGATGCGCTAGTATTTTAGTCGCCCAGATAGTTGCGCCCGATACGGATGCTCTCAATAATACAGAGAAGGCTCATGAAACTCGATCCCATCACTGGCAACACAATGGAAACAAAAATTCACACATGGTATAAATACAAGTTGCTTGCGCTTTTTTAAGACATATTTGGACGAACGACCTGAAAGGTTAAGTCCCTCTTTGAAAACAATAGAATTGAATCCTTTAAACATTCTTATGACGGACAATCAGCAGCAGCAGACGGGTGGATAGTCGTGCAACGAATTTTGGAGTAGAGCAGTGTCAGATGAGTTTTGTGTGGCTGTCTTTGAGGCTGACAACCTCGGTGCGATATGAACAGTGACAAATCGCCAAATCAGGTCAAAACTTTCCTTTATGTCCTTTTTGTGTGCTTTTATCACAGAGAACAGACATCCAAGCTGGAGTGCCCACCGTGTGTAAATTTCTGTAACTGCCATTTTTAAATTACAGCTCGTTTCCGTTAGCTTTGTGAATCGTATGTTGATGGCGCCACTTGCCCACCTTGAGATTTGATAGGCTGTCAATTTTAGTTTGGTGAAACCTAGACTAGGCGGCGTTGTTTTTCCAACGGTTTGCTTTTTAAAAGTTTACACAGTAAATTGGGGAAAAATGTTCGAGCCTGGATGTCTGTTCTCCGTGGCCATACTTCCGACGAATTTTTGTCAATCGTACTCAATTTTGGGTTGTTTAGAAATAGCATGCATAGCATTTTCTGTTGTGTCAGCAGTCAACGAATATGGCTTTTTTTGTTTGTCTGTTTATTAACGACACTTTTACACAGATACAGAGTGGTAATTTCGTCTTCTCACTACATTTTTTTAGTTTTCTTATCTCTCTTCTTCACTTAATTTCATTTGTTCTTCTTCATTGTAATCATCGGTTAATTCTTCTTTCAAAGTTGCCTAAATAACCAAGTTTGGCTGCAGGATTGCAGCAGTTTCGTCGTATTATCTTCGCTATTATTAAGGGCATCTTGTAGGCTGATAAAGCTGACGTCGTCTCCTTGACGTTCCGCAGCACTCACAGATGGGCCCTGTGTCTTTTTCAATTGTAAAGAATGTGTCAGCCGAGTGTGGCCGATCCTCAGGCTCAATTTTGTGTCTCTATCTTCGTACCACTGGTGGATCAGAGGAAGGGTGCTGTTGTTTCGGCTTTAAGCTAGAATCCGGATAGCCGTTCGTGCTTCAGATTGAACTGCAAGAAATTCAAAAGGGAGTGTGCCAGCTTTGACCATTACCGAGATGATTGGCCTGGTCACAAACGCTCCGGAAGCGTAGCGTACCATTTTGTTGTACACTGGAGCTAGTATCTGCAGGGTCTGCGGTCCTCCTCGGTCTCACCAGTGCAACACCTCAGCTTCGCAGTGACCAGCGCCGAACCCACCTTCAGCAGGGTTTCTCTGTTGTCCCGCGGAGTTTCGATCCGATCATCTGCAGAATCCGTAGTCGGCTTGAACGTCAACGTTCGGTCCAGCGTGACACTCCAGGATCCTCAGACGGTTGGTCTTCGGGACGGGGTTTCGACCGATGGTGATTCTAGTGCCGGCTCTCGTCGCGCATTAGGGCTGCAGAATTGTTGGTAGGAATGTCTTTGACTTCGTCGCCGATATGGTAAACTCCACGCTTTTCGCCCACTTGTTCACAGCTTTGACAGCGGCCTGTAGTGAAGACACATATGTTAGATGTTATGGCGGATCTGCTTAAACTCGGTATAGAACAAAACAAGCGCTAAGATTCCATGCACACCATATTTGAAAATTGAGCTTCTTGAACGTACTCTCATTAAACGAGTCATCCCATCCTTGCGTTCGAGATAATTCTGATAAGATTTTTTAAAAAGTCTCTTGATGATTTAAGGTATAAAATATTGAAATCAAAACCGTAGGCTAGGTTTTAGGGTCCAACTACATAAAATGAAACCTTTACAGAATCTGAGTTAACAGCGTCTTAAACTCACATAAATACATTTTTGCTGAAAATTAAAGGTACAGGGCTGGCAAATTTTTGTTGAATATCGAGCACGAAAAGTTTTCGAAAGATTTCGAAAAGATCCATCAAAAATACGCACTGACAAGAAAAAACAATCATGATAACCACTATGTACATAAATTTTATAAACTTTCAACCCCGTTACCTTATCGAAAAACGTAAATCTTTCATTTCCTTCCCCCAGGCAGCGCCATCGATCCATTCTGGCACATCTTCCAGCAGCACAACACCAAGGAGGTGCTCACCCTGCTGGAAACGTTCCGCATTGGAAACCTGAAGGAAGAAGATGTGATTTCGACCAAGGACCAAGAAAATCCATGGGCCGCTGAACCGAAGCGGCACGCTATTCTAAAACCGGCCACCCAGAGGCCTTTCAATGCTGAACCACCGGCGTCGGTTTTGGTCGACGCTTTCCTCACACCGAACGAGTTTTTCTACGTTCGGAACCACCTGCCCGTGCCGGAGGTCGACATAAAGGAATATGAGTTGGAGGTCGATGTGGAACTGACTGACAAAACGAAAAGCAAGTCGTTCAAATATGACGATTTACGGAAGCTTCCAAAGCACACGGTCACCGCCACGATCATGTGTGGAGGAAACCGTCGAGGAGAAATGATGGAAGTTAAGCCGATTAAGGGACTCCCCTGGGGTCCATCAGCCGTCGGAAATGCACAATGGACCGGTGTGCGATTAGCTGATGTTCTGAAAGCCATGGGTGTTGAGTCGGATGAAACCAGCCACGTCCAATTTGAGGGACTGGATACAGATCCGACCTCCACACCATATGGGGCTTCAATTCCATTGTCCAAGGCCATGGATCCCCGAGGCGATGTGATCTTGGCATATGAGATGAACGGGCATCCGCTGAACCGCGATCACGGTTACCCGGTAAGAGTAATCGTTCCCGGTGTTGTTGGATCCCGAAATGTCAAATGGCTGGGTCGGATTGTTGTATCCAAGGAGGAATCTGGCTCTCATTGGCAGCAGAATGATTATAAATCATTCAGTCCCAGCACCGACTGGGATACCGTTGATTTCAAAACTGCTCCAGCCATACAACATATGCCGGTTACCTCGGCTATTTGTAGTCCTTCTAATGGAGATAAGCTCAAGGTGGAAGACGGTTTCATCACGGTAAAAGGATACGCTTGGTCCGGTGGCGGTCAGGAGGTGATTCGAGTCGATTTGACGGCCGACGGTGGAAAAACTTGGATTGTGGCAGATCTAGATCAGGTAGAAAAGAACACCGGCAGAGGAAGACACTGGTCGTGGTCTTTGTGGACAGCGAAGATTCCCGCTAAAGCCGGCCAGAAGGTGGAAATTTGGTCCCGGGCCGTTGATGATAGCTACAATTCACAGCCGGAGACGTTTAAAAATATTTGGAATTTACGAGGTGTGGTGGGCAATGCCTACAGTCGTATCAAAGTCGAGGTTAAGTGAGTTTAGATGGTACGCTAAATTTTTGTGTTATAAAGGTTTTTACTGTTGAATTGCTACACATTGATGTTATTATCCGTTAGAAAGAACTTTCCATGATTCATGATTTCTCCGTCAATCCACCCTTAATGGAACGTCCATTAATTATGCCACGCAAAAAGTGACTTTTTATAACCCAACTCTTCCCATTGTCACGTTTTTTGTAGGAAAATTCTTTTTTTTATGGATTGTCATGTTTTCCCAAACCCCCCCTCCCCCCTTACTGAGTGACATAATTAATGGACCTTCCCTATCGTGAGTTGTTATGTTCAACAAAGTTGTAGAAATTATGTCATTCGAGGCTGGCCGTGCCCCATAAAGAGCGGCTGAAGGTAAAGTTTGCATTGAAAAAAAATGACAAAAATTGTCAACTTTTAATGGGTTTACCTTTACCCGCACTGACCAAATGCACCGTGCATCATCAATCATAGTAACCCATGAGTTAGCAGACAAAATTTGACAGCTCTATCAGTCGAACTCTAACCGTGATGGCAAAAACATCGAAGCAACTCTGTTAAGAAGTGTGCGCGTTCAAAGAACGGCAACCCGCCGCGTCGAAAACAGACATCGTGCGGCACTTTGTGGACGCTGGATACGCCCGTTCCGGCATCTCTAACATCTTGGCACTATTAGACAACAATCAGAGCATCGAAATAAAGCCCGGTTCCGGACGGCCGCCGACCCTGAGCGACAAGAAGCTGCGAAGGATGCTGAAGAGAAAGATCGAGGGAAAAGTTTGCCTGGAGGTCGGTTCAACCGACCAAACAGTGAAAAAGTACCTATAGTGAAAAAGTACCTATACGCTATAGCCAGAAAGTTTTTATTACAACTGTAAGTCCTTTGTTCTGATCTCAAGGATAGTTTGATGACCTAGAACATGTCATATTGCTTTATAATGGCTGTTGACCTTTGAGAATATTAATTAAATGTGCTTGAATATTTTTTGTAACTTTGTATTGCCTGAAAGTTACTGTTACAGCTGTAAATCTTAAGTTTTGAACGCCAGGACAGTTTGGATGACCCATACCATCCCAAGATTACCTTCTTCTGTATTTTTGTGTTTGAAAATATTCAGAAATATTCAGAATATTTACAAAGCACGTGACGTAACTTTGTAAAGAACTGTAGATCTTATGTTTTGAGCTTAACGACAATTTTGATGACCTAGAATATCCCAAGGTTGCCGGATTGTGTATGTTCCACACTATTCAATTATTATTCTAAAATACACAAAGGGACAATTTGCACCCACAAAACCTACTGTTGCAACTGTAGATCTTATGTTCTGAACTCAAAGACAGTTTGGATATCCTAGATCATCCCACTTTATCTCATAATTATTTGTGTTGTCGCAATTTGATTCCGTACACCCATTATGAAACTTTTGAGAAACATTGAGTCTTATAATTCTTTCAAATGCTTATCAAGTTGCCAATTGGTTTAAGTCCCTCGTAAAACAACAAAACAATAAGCTCCTTAACAATTATTTGGTGAAAAAAGATTTGTGATACATCATTTGACTTTGCTAAGGGTAGTGGTAAAATAGTAAATTACACCTTCAGTATTTGCACTTTGTCAAGTTGGTTAACCACTTGATTTGCGCCTTTGTTTTCATTTGCTGTGTTATTTTGACAGAATATTTGAGAGTGCGTTCGTGTGAGTTCATTATTAGGGGCGCATTATTGAGCTTGGGACCGATGTGCTAGTACTGACTGAGCCAAGAAAAAATCGTCTTTGTATGGGACCTACTGGTCTTAGAGTTAGTCTATGGTATTACCTCCGACGGTTTTCAGTTTCGCCCGGCATCGGTACATGTTCGTTTTGTTGGTAGTTGGAAGATTGGTGGGGAAATTTCTCTTTGTCCGAAATGACAAAACAGAGAATTTCATGAAATAGAAAAAGCGTCCGTTTTATTGAATTCACGTTTTTTACAAAAGAAATATGGAGTGGGGTTTCTTCTTTACACAGTTCTACACTGATGAACTGACAGCAGGGCTGCCAGTACGGAAATGGTATTATATGGAACAAGGTAAATGATTATCCAGGTGAACTAATTTCGACAACACTCCTCCTTAATCTTTACCTGATGTACCAATGAACTCGTCCCTGGTTAGTCCTAATTTCTTCGACAGCTTCAGGTTCCTAACTGTCCCCAACGGCTTCGTTAGCGCATCTGCGATCATCTCCTCCGAACATAAGTACTGCAGTGTTATCTCTCCTTTCTCACACAGATCGCGTACGAACATCTCCTTCGTCTCGATATGTTTAGATCGTTTACCTACCCGTTCTGATCGTACAAAGGCAATACATGATTGATTATCTTCGCACAATACCGTAGGTTCCTGCTGTTTAAATCCTAGGTCAGCGAGTAGTCTTCGTAGCCATAAAACTTCCTGTGCTGCTTCACTAAGCGCGATGTATTCCGATTCCATCGATGAGAGGGCTACTATATTTTGCTGCTTGCTTCTCCAGGCAACCGCAGTGCCGCCCACGGTAAAAACGAATCCAGATGTTGACTTCCGTGTTTTGTGGTCCCCAGACCAATCTGCGTCGGAGTAACCCATCAGCTTTGGAGCAGATCCACTGAAATGCAGTTTCCAATCCATGGTTCCACGCAGATATCTGACGACACGCTTCGCGGCCGTCCAGTCCGTTTCCGACGGTTGGGAAACTTTCCGAGCAAGAATCGAAGTAGCAATAGCTATATCAGGTCGCGCATTCACGGAGATGTATAATAAGGATCCCACCAAGCTTCTGTAGTTCACGTTGTCCGGAAGTGGCTGACCGTCCAAGTCGCCACGAGCATAAGCTTCATCCATAGGCGTTCGGGATGATTTGGCATCTCCCAATCCAAACTGTTCAGCAACGCATTGAATGTATCCTGACAGACATACGCTGTAGTTACCAGTCACTTTGTTGATCTCCAGGCCGAGGAAGTACTTCAGCTCTCCTAATCCGGTTGTCTCAAAATGCTTGCTGATCTCGGCATGGACCCGGTCGATCTCCTCTTCGTCTTCGCATCCGATGACAACATCATCGACATAGAGCACAATGTAGACTCGCTTTCCATGATTGTTTCGAACATAAAGGCATGGATCTGCCGTGCTAGCCGTGAATCCGATTTCCGTCAATAGTTCATTCATCCGCTGATTCCAGCAACGCGCGGATTGTCGTAGCCCGTATATGCTCTTGAGAAGTTGGCAAACGAATCCTTCCTTCCCTGGCTTGACAAATCCCGGTGGTTGCTTCATGTAGACTTCTTCGTTCAGACTACCGTTGAGGTAAGCAGTCTTTATATCCACATGCTTTAGAATCATCTTCTTATGACTTGCCACTGCCAGAAGTACTCGAATAGTCGCTTGTGTTGCAACTGGCGCATACACCTCTTCAAAATCCACACCAAATCGCTGACTGCACCCTTGTGCGACCAATCGAGCCTTATACTTAACCGGTTCACCACTGGCGTTTCGCTTAATTTTGTAGAGCCAGCGGCTGCCAACTACTTTCTTACCCTTCGGAAGCTTAACGAGGTCCCAGGTCTTCAGCTCGCGGTGCGATGCCATTTCCTCTTCCATGGCGGTGTGCCATTGATCCTTTTCCGCACATGATATTGCATCGCTATACGTTTTCGGTTCAAACTCCTCCTGAATGCGTACCGCGTTGACTTCATCGATCAAACGAACAGGTGGTTTCCTTTCGTGATCCGCTGCGATCGCCGGGGAAATCCTTCGAAATCGGACTCGTCCGTTTCGTCCGCTGTATTATACTCCGGAGATACAGCATCGTCTTCGCTTTCACCGTCGAATTCAACGTCTGGAACTTCCATCTCCGCCGTGGCGGTAGGAGTACGATTTACCCTCAATCTCGACCGTATCCTTCGCAGAAATTGTCTTTCTATCTTCCGAACTGTTTTCGAGAACTGCTGAAACAGGAACAACCTCACGAATACTTTCCGTCCTTGGAAACTCCTCGATGAATTTCGCATCTCTACTGATTAATACAGCATCTGTTTCAGGATCGAGAAACCTGTACGCCTTTTTTTCATCCGCATATCCGACAAAAATCATCCGGTTACTCTTCTGGTCCAGCTTCTTCCGCTTCTCCTTGGGTACGTGGACATATGCGGCAGATCCGAAAACGCGCAAATGTTTGTAGTCCGGTTTCATCCCGCTCCAGAGCTCGAAGGGTGTTCTACCAGTTGCGGAACATGGAAGTCTGTTCAACAGGTAGTTGGCGGTGTGAATGGCCTCACCCCAATACCTTTTGTCCATATCAGCGTCTCGTAGTAGGCAACGGGTCATTTCGATCAACGAGCGATTCATTCGTTCAGCTTTGCCGTTTTGCTGCGGGCTGTACGGCGAAGTCTGTTGTAGCAAAATGCCCTCCTTCCGCAAAAACAACTTGAACGATTCACTTGAATATTCTCCGCCGCCGTCGGTGCGGAACATTTTGGGCGTTTTCCCGAATTGCGTCCGGGCAAGCTGAATAAATTCCCGGATCTTCTCTTCGGTTTGCGATTTGCGTTCCAGGAGGTAAATCAGGCAATATCTACTGAAATCGTCAATCAATGTCAAAACATAGCGGTATCCGCTCGGAGTGACAACTTCCATTTGTCCACACAAGTCAGAGTGGATCAAATCAAGCACCGCTTTAGATTTCGAGTCCGATTTAGGAAAAGGCAAACGAGAAAGCTTACCTTCGCAGCAGGTTCCGCATACCGATCGGATTCCACAGTCCGTCAGTCTCAATCCAGTTCCTAGGTTATCTCGAACAATTTTGATTATGTCTTCCGGGTGCCGATGTCCCAACCGGCGATGCCAGATGTGCTGACATCCATCCAGATGGTTGCCTTGTAGCAGCAACGATTTTTCCTTTTCACGCTTCAAGTGATACAGATTTCCATCGCGAACACCGGAGACGATAACACTTCCGTTATTCATGATTCGACACTGACTCTCACTGAACGCAACGTCAAATCCCTCGTCAGTGATTTTGCTCACAGAGAGCAAATTGTTTTTCAAGTCCGGCACGAGCAGAACGTTTTTCAGTTTTAGATTCACGGGATTACCACTACCATCACAAGCGTCTACACGACAGTCACCGACGCCTTTCGATAACACTTTGTTGCCATCGGCCAAACAAATCGTTTGCTTTCGAGAAGCGTCCACTGAAATCAACTTTGAAATGTCACCAGTCATATGGGAGGTACACCCCGAATCCAAATACCAATACTCATCTTCTTTCTTCGACCGAACACTGAAACACACTTCACTTTCTTCTTGCGCTTTGTTTACTTTCTGCTTCGAGCTTCCAACACTACGGCTACCGCCGGAACCATCACGGCCGTCTCCCTTCTTTGCTGATCCTGAGTCCACTTTCGGCAGTCTCGCTTGAAGTGCCCCTCCTTGCCGCAATAATGACACTTTTGTTTTGATTTTGTGCCAGTCTTCAGGGCACGCTGCTGCTGCTGCTCTGCACTGCTGCCACTGCGCATTTCACTACTACCGTTACGCCTGCTCCACTCGTCTACGAGTCGCCCTTTAACGAAATGCAACGAAAGTTCTTCCTCCGGACGAGACTCGAGTGACATGATAAGAGAACTGTACGATTCCGGAAGACTTGAGAGAATAATAGACACCAACCATTCTTCTGTCATCGTTACTCCTATTCCAGCGAGACGATTGTAGAGAAGGGTTATCTCCGAAAGATGATCACTCATACTTCCCCGCTCCGGCATTCGAAGCGAAATCAGCTTCCGCATCAAGTAAACTTTTCCACACATCGATTTCCGTTCGTGGTGGGTCTGCAGCGCGTCCCACATCTCTTTGGCGGTGGCTTTCCCCATGACGTGGCATAACTGTGTGTCTTCCAAAGCTAGGCCGATTACGGACTGCGCAATTCCGTCTTTCGAAATCCAATCACTTGTCAGTTGTGCCGGTTTGGCACATTTCACTATATCGGACAGGCCCTTCTCGCCGAGAATCAGGTTGATCTTGAATTTCCATAGGGGCCAGTTTTGATCCCCCAACTTCTCGATCGCAACCTTCTCCGCCATTTTCGCGACGAACCACGCGAACTTTACACGATCGATTTACACCACCAGCAAACTTCTGACAAAACAAAAAAAAAAACGAAGTTCCGATTTCCTCGCGAACCGCACTAATTTCCACCACCAGTTGTAACTGGGCCCATAACCTGTTGGTAGTTGGAAGATTGGTGGGGAAATTTCTCTTTGTCCGAAATGACAAAACAGAGAATTTCATGAAATAGAAAAAGCGTCCGTTTTATTGAATTCACGTTTTTTACAAAAGAAATATGGAGTGGGGTTTCTTCTTTACACAGTTCTACACTGATGAACTGACAGCAGGGCTGCCAGTACGGAAATGGTATTATATGGAACAAGGTAAATGATTATCCAGGTGAACTAATTTCGACAACACGTTTCAGATGAGTTTTCTACATGTTCAATCTTTCCACACTGGCGACTTGCTGCTCCGCACTGATTGAAGTCAATGCACTCTCTAGGGTACATGCCATCAAGGTATGTGTTTCAATTGAAAAGAACACGTTTTAACAAAAGCGTCTATCTTTATTTCGTGCTCAGCTCAAACTGACTCTAGTGGAAAAATCACGTTGCTCATAGCTACCATGCTAACTCATGCCAACTGTGATTAGTTTTAATATTTCAAATTCAAATATGCTATAATGCTATAATATAATATGGTTGGTTGTGAACTCTACTAATCTCAGAAATTCTCTAATCTCATTCAGAAGGGGACTTACCATCGAGCAGGTTGGATGGAGTGGCACGATACACCTGCAGAAAGGTTTGAAGTGCAGCAGATGCTGGTAATCCTTCTCCCTCTTGGATTTTCCGGAGTGACCTCTTGAGTGTGTCGACGAACCGGTGCGGTGCGGAAATGAATTATCTCACAGAACGAGCGAAAATTGTATTCAGTAAACTGGGTTCTGTTATCGGATACAATTACTTTTGGTACTCCGAACCTGGCAAAGCTTCTCGTTAAGGAAATCGATCGTCGCTGAAGCAGTCGTTGATTTCGTCTGGAAAATCTCTGGCCACTTTGAAAATAAATCGATAATCACCAGATAGCAAAATCCATTGGTCGGTCCGGCGTAGTCAATATGAATGCGCTTCCATAGTCCTTCTTCGCTCTGCCACGGATGTGGCTCTGCTTTTGGTGGAGATTTTTGCGCATTTGCACAACAGGAACAGCGTCGAATGTACTCACCGATCTCGTCGTCGATCTTCGGCCAGTAGATAACACTCCGAGCGATGGCTTTGACTCGCTCGATGCCGGGATGACCTCGGTGTAGTTGCTTCAACAGCTTTTTCCGAAAACACTCTGGAATCACCAGCCGTTCCATTATCATCGTCCTTGTACTACGGATCCTTGTACTACGGATAATGATTCACGCCGGTGGAAAAACGCCTGCAACGCTGGATCTTGAATTGAGTTTCCGTTTTTCGGCCAGCCGGAGTTGATGTACTGGACGAGTCGCTGCATGATTGGGTCTTCCGACGTAGCTTTTTGCACCATATGGAATGTGACTGGTAGGTGTTCGATGTTGCTATCCAGAATGCACTGCTGATCGGGCTCGATGTTGACATTTGCTATCACAAATCAAATTCTTCCTCTGGATGGAGACCATATTCCTGCAGACGATTGAACAGGGTGCCCAGCGCCTGATAGTGTTGCTCCTCTGATTTGCTGAAGATGATGAAATCATTCAGGAATACTTCCACGCCTTGAATTCCAGCAATCATGGTGTGGATTAGTTGCTGGAAAGCGCCGGGTGCTGAATTAACACCAGGAGCCAGCCTGTTGACGTTGAATAGGCCCCGATGTGTGTCGATTGTGAGCAGCCGCTTTGATGCGTCGTCAACTTCTACCTGTAGGTAGGCATTCGACAGATCGATGATGCTGAACACCTTGCTTCCGGCTAACTTCGAAAAAATGTCATCTGGCGTGGGAAGAGGGAAATTATGCGCTTCCAGCATGGAGTTCAACCCAGTCGAATAGTCGGCGCATATCCGGATTTTTCCACCCGGCTTCCGAAATGCAACAATAGGAGCGGCCCAGTCGGAGTAATCTACTGGCGAGATAATGCCCAACTGCTGCAGACAATCGAGCTCCGTGTCGACCAAAGGAATGGCGTTGTATGGAACTGGACGTTTGGGTCGAAAAGCGGGCCTAGCATCTGGCTTCAGGTGAAGACTGACTTGAACTTTCTGGCAATGCCCAAGTGTGTCCTGAAAACTTCGGGAACCGCATAAGGAAGTGCTTTCCAGAAAGGGAATTTGAATTGGATTGATTCACCTGATTTACGAACGATGACAATGGTTTCGTCCACATGTCGAAGAGGTCCATCCATTCCGAGCCGAACAGGTTGAGTCCCTTGACTGATGTGACTTGGCACAGCCCAGGCTTGATGACGTTGTTGACTCCTACGAGACAGGTGAATTCCCCCAGTAGCGGAAGATTATCTTTGGATGCGGAGAGTGCTTCGCAAGTCGATGGCTTGAGTGTGGAGCGATCCGACCTTCCTCCACGTATTTTCACTGATGATGGTTATTGATGATCCGCTGTCGAGCTGCAGTGTGGCTTGACGACCATTCATCGTTGTAGTGACGAAAAGGGTGAGATTAGCGGTGTGGTTTACCGCATGAACGATGTTGGCTTGATGCTTCGTCTTCTTCTGATGTTTCTTACCCTTTTGGTTGGAGTTGTCACCAGCTAGCAGTTTGAGGACTTGGTGAAGCAACCGCAGTACCCCTCCTTGTGTCCCACACGGTTACAAGATTTGCAAAGATGGCTGCTGTATGTGCAATCCTTGACAAAGTGCATTAGTCCGCATTGCCAGCAAGGCATCTTCGGAGATTTGACTTCCGGCTTGAACGAGGACTTGGAAACTTCTGCTGGTCTATTCATCTCGCTGATGGCGTGTACTGCTACTTTCGAGCTGGCTGGATGCTCAATCAAGCTGGTGTCTCCCTTCAAATTAACGAGCTGCTGGAACTCGTCGATGAGACTCTGAAGAGTCACTGGTGCGTCCGGTTTCTCGTTTCCATCCGGGTGAGCAATCTGGTCCGAATATCTGCATGCTTGGATGCCTTCAGTCCGGTTACGAAAACCAGACACTTGAACTGATCGATAATTAGGTTCGCAAAATAAAAATCTTCACAGGCTCGGTTCACCCTTCCACCGTAGGTGATGATGTCGTCTCCTTCCATTTTCGCCAGCTGGAGACACTGGAACCGACGGCGGAAAAGTGTGGTGTGTTCGCCAAAAAATTGGTTAGCGTTTTCACGGTGTCTGCGAACGTTACATCCTTCAGGAGCCTTGGAAGGACATAATTCAAATATCGGCTGTGGGAAGCGGTATCCAATTTTCGCAGTAAAAGCCGAACTTTGGCTGCATCATCCAAGTGCTGCGCGTCGCTCTCAAAAAGGTCGGTATAACGTGCGAACCATTTTCCGAATGTGATGCCGTTTTCGAGATCGAAAGCAAACTCGCTGATGTTGGAAGAAAGGGCTTCCAGCGTGTGTTCCGGATTTGGCTGTCCGGGAGCTGCAAACCGCTGCAGGAGTTGAGTGATTTGCATAATCGTCGTTTGCATGTCCTGGATCGCGTCTCCGGCTGGTTCTCCTCCTCCATTTGGCATTTTGGATGTTACAGATTACTGATTAGACTTCGATTTTCAATTTTCACTACACCCAAAATACTGGTTGCAGGCAGGAATTGATCGTTCTCAAAAAACACATTTCTTGCATTCGTTTCTGACAACCGAATGTATCTAAGATGCAAACCCTACGATCCAAGCCTAACGTTTTGCTATAAACTAATTAAAACCGCACATACCATGATAAAAATGTATCGTTCGTCTTGTTTGTACAACGTATAAACAAAGACAGCATGTAAATGTGTTGGTATTAACATGGATCTGTCATCATTATATACTCACTGAAAATAAATCAATAATTTTTATTATTAAAATCTGCACTTAAATCGGTCAATTTTTGCTTCGAATTGAAATCATGTGAGCCAGTATGATTTTCATTTGCCGCACATTATTTTTAACACCCGTCACTTAATACACAGGTTTGTTTCCAATGAGATTGATATGGTCCGCACATAATTTTCAATGGAGCGAGAAATCTCATTCAAGTGTGTTTTCACTTTGCCCAATTCTATCCATCTTCGCACTTAAAACGAAATAAATAACCGGGCGCGAAAAGCAATCAGCTGCTTTGCCGAGGTAGAAGAAAAAAAAACTGCAAAATTGAGAAGCAAAAAGAAGTTTACCCTGTGGTGGTTGAGATACTTGGTTTGCCAGCGGAATTCATTGAATTTTTCGAAGGTAATAAATTACTATAGATGTTCTTCTTTGCCATGCTAACAGTGTTTATTTTGAATATTTCAGAACCTGCCGAGCATTTTTTCATCCCCGAGAAGAGCTGCTGAACGCGATAAAATGTAATTCATGTAACCGCGTGATACTATGTAAGTGAAACAAATAGTGTTATTTTATATAAGTAAAACAAAAAAATATTTTATATTTTGGATAAATAAAACCTCTTTAATTCACACATTTTGTTTTATTACATGAAAAGATACAAAAATCCAATACTAACCTTTATATGAAAAATAAAATCCATGTACCTTTGCACATAAAACGTATTAAAAAACTCATTTGAATTTTGCTAGGACAAGTTAATGTAATCCATTTACACTATAATTAATATCTATTCAGCTGTTGCACTTAAAGACTATATTTATTGCACATATCTTTAATTACTCTATGGGTCATGAAAAGTATTTGACCACATTTAATAAAAACTATGTGCAGCACCAATACAGAGCAATAACTTTGCCCTTTGCCCAAATCTATAAGTGATTGCACTTAAATATAAGGTGCATTGTTTTTTGAGTGTATGTAACCGCGTGATACTATGTAAGTGAAACAAATAGTGTTATTTTATATAAGTAAAACAAAAAAAATATTTTATATTTTGGATAAATAAAACCTCTTTAATTCACACATTTTTTTTTATTACATGAAAAGATACAAAAAATCCAATACTAACCTTTATATGAAAAATAAAATCCATGTACCTTTGCACATAAAACGTATTAAAAAACTCATTTGAATTTTGCTAGGACAAGTTAATGTAATCCATTTACACTATAATTAATATCTATTCAGCTGTTGCACTTAAAGACTATATTTATTGCACATATCTTTAATTACTCTATGGGTCATGAAAAGTATTTGACCACATTTAATAAAAACTATGTGCAGCACCAATACAGAGCAATAACTTTGCCCTTTGCCCAAATCTATAAGTGATTGCACTTAAATATAAGGTGCATTGTTTTTTGAGTGCTGTAGGTCAAGGTGCCCACTGATGCAGCGGAGATATGACATCTGCTAGCATGTCAAAATATCTTGTCGATGTTTGCCTCACACTATAAGACTTTGACTCGATGGTTTGGCATGTTATGTGATGCAACATCTCCTCCATATCAGTGGGCGTCTTGTGGATGCTTTATCGGAAAAATGAAAATTGAATTTATTAATAGCAATGGAAGGAAATTTGGAAATGATTGTGTTTTCTCAAACGGAAGGAAAATGAGTGAAAGTGTGTCGTCATCATCCCGATCAACCCGAGTATCATACACAGTGCTTCAGCAATACACGCGATATGCCGCGGAAACTCGGGTTCCTACAGTTTCGCCAAAGCTCGTCTGTGGGGAACGAGTGAAGGAAATGTTCCATTGTGGATCCTCTGTTCCTCCACAGCGAGATTTCAGCAGTATGAGCAGCAGAGGAAGCAGTAGCCTGACTCAGAACACCTGCAGGAACAGTTTGAACAGACTAAGTAGTATTAACGGTCACAGAGCTATCCTGTTGTTATCGATGAGTGTAGATAATAGCCGGGATTACACGCAAGCAGCATCCACATTGATACGCGGGCAGCTTCACGATCTGGTGTACCGCCTCAACGAAGACGAAAGGGATTTACTCATGAAACGCTGAAGCAGTTCGAATCGAACAAACAGAAGGCTCAATTTGAAGGTGAAATTTTTGCTATTTTGCTTGATGCCATTTAGAGATGTACACACTGTTTCACTTTACATTATCTTGTTGTTGGATGCTGGAGATTGCTGTATCATTCGAATCTATCTGTAATATAAGCCTTTCACCCAACAAAAACAGCACACACAGGTACTCGGATAAATTAGATGCTGCGATGTTTCGTTTTTCTGAATGGACTTTCTTTTAGTGACATTGCAAATAAGCTGCAATAAGGGCGAACGTGCGCGGGTTTGTTTATATTGGAATGAAACCGAAAAATAAATAGATTCGGTAATTGACTGCTGCCAATGTTTCGGATACGCAGCAAATTGATAGTAAGATTTCGTGTATTTCTGCCCAATGATAGTGGTATGATAAAATACGGGAATGTGACCACCGCCAGCGGATGCGGTTTCGATTAATTGCATGTAGTTTTTTCAGTAGAATGCTAGCTAACCTTGCTTGTGGGTGGAGTTTACGCTTCGATGATGACATCATTGTTGCATCATTGGCTACGTATTTACCTATTGTTACCCCTCATTCTTGGTAAAATTGCACGTGTGGGTTGATTATAGATCAAACCTTCCGATGCATCCACGCTAGATAGATTTCATAATGGATTAGAAAGCATTAATTATCTGCTTGAATTGCCTAACACAACCCAAAAATAATAGGGATAGGGTTTCAGACCGAGTTCTTGGCCTGTTAATACATAAGCCCCTTTTTTTCAGACGGGCCTTAGTAATAAGATGAAATTTTATTGATACAAATTGGTTCAAAGGTTATTAGCATGTTTTTATATTAATTGTTGAGTATCATACTGTTGAAAGCAGTTTGTGAAATTATTAAGTTTACAATACTAAGGACACAAATGTTCAAAATCAATTGCTTAAATTATAATTAAGGAAGATTTTATCTGGACCCAATTATATACATGTTTGTTTGCATTAATCGATGTCACAAGTCGATAATCATTCGGACAAAATTTTATCTAATAAAACTGCCTATACGTACTGGACTGGTTCTTCGAAGTTTGTACGGGAACTATTATAGAAGAAACCGTAACGCTGGTAGATCTCCTTTTCGGGGTGCGTTACGGGATATCAAATGTACCACTGAATCCTAGTCCGAATTATTTCAAACTAGGAAACATATTTGTTTTTGTACTCAAAGGAACATATCTTAGTCCTTATTGTATTTTACATCTTGCGGAAAGTGACAATACTCTGATTACACCACCGACGATAAGCTTGGAATAAGGAAAACATGGTTAGTCTTCATTCGAGTGAATTTTCATTTTCTATTTGATGTTCTATGGTTAGGACTAAGGTTCTGATGCATGGTCTATATCGGAGTCATTGTTTGTTTTGTTTGGGTTCGATGAATCTGGTTTTGACTGATAAAAGGGGGTGCCTTTGAAGAGTGCTGTCACTCACAAGGGGTTTAAATAGTGGAAATTTTCAAAAAAAAACCGATTCATAGCCAACAAAACAAACAATGACAACTGTAACAACACCGAATACTTCATCATTTCTCAATAGTGATAAAGTAACTCAACATGCATTAAACAAAGGCTACGGGATATACTACACTAGATCAAATTACTGGTCGCCACTATGTCCCGGGCCGAAAAAAAATGTAAAAGAAGGAAACGTTATTTATCAGCTCAAGACTTTTTGATGGAACGTTGCAGATTGATTTCAAACGTGTACATTTTTGTAATTAGCCAATTCTCGAATTACTTAAAAAAAAAGTATCTGATTGTGTAAACAAGAGGCGAAGTATGATACAAACATTAAATTCTTGAGACCCTTAACTTTCATGCAAACTAGGGCCTCCAACACAAGGAATAACATTTCCCAAACATGATGGTGATGATACTAAACTCCGTGAGAGTGCTGAGAGTTTTGAGAAATTTACGTTTGAACCTTACTTCCCCTATTTGTTTACAAAGTCAGATACGTCTGTTTGAAAAAGTACATAAGAATTTCTTTATTTGCAGTATGGCATGGTAGCTTGGATTTTTGTGGATGATTCGTCATATGTCGATATAATCAATCTTTTGATTAATACTTATAAATGTAGAGGAGGTACTTCTATTAATTTAAGTTATTTAATGTTTCTAAACTTGATTACCTTTTACATAGCTATAGAAACAGTTGCGCATGATCTAACTACAGCTGATTATTACTAATGTTAGAGGAATCGCCAGGGCTTCAGTACAGATCTATACTAACAATTCATACACTACCCGAGCAGGACCGAATAATTCGATAACTGGCCTTGGTATTTATGAGCTCAGATTAAGAGGTAAAATACCTGAGGATAATAGCATAAAATTATTCCCACACCCCCAGGCAGGAGACAACAACATATGAATACCTAATTTTGATCTTGATAACTGGGCTTGGTATTAAACAGCTCAGATTAAGAGGTAAAATACCTAAACAAAATACCTAAGAATTACAAGCAAAACATCTCTCGAATACCAAAACTTGTTATTTTGGATACCTGGGAATACCTGAGAGGTACTATTTTGGTATTGTTTCACCTAAATTTGGTATTCGCATATCATCCCGAGCAGGACCGTTTGATATGTGTGCGGCAGGCTTGGAAATATAGCAGATGTTTTAGGAAAATTGAGCGAAAAGGGCATGTGTACAGTGGTACTCGAACCAACGACATTTTTGCCTAACATCCCACTGTGGGGTAGGTTGAAGCACGGACTAAGTCCGCCACTTCAACAGGCCTGTTGAAGTGGCGCAAAAAAATATAATTCAAAATATAATTCATATTTAATTCAAAATATGAGTTAAGTTTTCTCAGTCGTGGTTTACGCTACAACTCAAATTCGGCATGAGTGCCTCTGCCATCCTTATGAGCACTCATGCTGAATTTGGACGCTAATCGACCATTGTGGCTCCAGTTATAGCGTAAACCGTGGCTAAGTAAACCCTAGCAATGTTGGTCTCTGCTTTTAAACAATTTGAGGCTGATTTATAGTTCTTACATTTAATGGGGTCAAAATTGTACCAGACTCCCTTACTTTTGATGGGTACATTACCTCACAAATAAAACTAGATTTGTAAACATGGTTATCATGAATTTATTATGAATAAGTTTGATAACTTCAATGAAATGATTCCCGCAGTTATTATGAAGTGATGGGAAATGATGCTCATTCCATGTGTGTATAGGCAGAAAACTTGAAATTTTCAAAAAATTTAACTCAAAAACGGCTCGATGAACATTTGAGATTTTTTGATATAATATGTAAAAATGTTTGAATTTTAATAAAAAAAAATATATAAAAATAAATAGTCGTTGTGGTCCAACATTTCGAAAATCATAAAAAACTAATATTTTGACCAATTTAGCAAATTTAAGTACATTAATTATTTAAACCAATATTTTGAATATAAACAAGAAGTAATAATCTTTCTATTTATAAAAAAGCATTAAAAATCGATCCAGTGGTTCGGAAGTTATGATTTTTTTTAAATAAAAAAATTCGAAAAATGTCGATTTTTCTGGTAACCCTATATCCAACATATACATATATATAAATCCGGGAAGTTTTTTACAGACTTGTAAAAACTTCCCGGATTTATTTTCACACTATTTTTTTTGGTTGGTGCTTATCGCTCTGGAGTTCATTATGGTTCAACTTGGTAACATACATGGCTAGTTGTTGTTTTCCATTTGTTCTATCTGGATACTGAGCTTCGATGTTTGTGGCTTCATGGCGTCCGGATGTAGTGCGACCCTACCGTCGTATGAGTTAGAATTGTCCCGATACGTTGAAGTTAGTTATCCATAGGTATCTGGTTCGTGTGTTATTGTTGTTTGAAGTTGTTTGCGATTAAGAAAAATGCCTATGTTTAGCTTCTGGAGAAACTCCAGTTGGGCTCAGTTTTTATGTTGAGCTTCGTAATGTCAGTATGTGGCTCGGATCAGAACTGCTTTATTGTGACATCCTCCATCGGTATTGAGGGTGGGTGGGAGCTGGATGAGCATTCTGAACAGATGAGTACAAAATTCAAAAATACTGAAGAATTATGGTATTCAACCAAGAATGCTCCTGTTAAGAATCTGATCTGATCGATTCTAGAAGTGTCGTCAAATCAGATGCATGCTTGAAACTTGTGTGTGAAGTGTCCAAATCTATCACATGGAATAACTTATGATTCCTAATCGCCAAAAATCTATTCCCGGTTCTTATGCTGAGAAGCCCTGGGTTCTGCGTAAGATTTAGAATAGGCATGATATTGAGCAGGATGATGGTATCAAGAGATAGCTATGCATCTTGCAAATACCTAAAAAAAGATAGGTTAGTGTCTATGAGGGAATATTGAAACTAATGATATAAATGACGCTCTATAAACTAGTATCAAAGACCTAAAATTTCCCCCTATTTCAATCCTTATGTTTGACGATCGGTCCCGATTGAACTTATCTTGACTCTTGTATTTTATTCCATGGCTTTGGTTGTGTACCGTTTGATCGGGTTCAAATTTTGGTGCATTCTGTCGGGAAGCATTTCTTTAACCATCTTTGACCACTGAGCCACATACTGACATTACGAAGCTCAACATAAAAACTGAGCCCAACTGGAGTTTCTCCAGAAGCAAAACATAGGCATTTTTCTTAATCGCAAATAACTTCAAACAACAATAATACACGAACCAGATACCTATGGATAACTAACTTCAACGTATCGGGACAATTCTAACTCATACGACGGTAGGGTCGCACTACATTCGGACGCCATGAAGCCACAAACATCGAAGCTCAGTATCCAGATAGAACAAATGGAAAACAACAACTAGCCATGTATGTTACCAAGTTGAACCATAATCAACTCCAGAGCGATGAGCACCAACCAAAAAAACAGCCATAGTCTTCATCACATCGTCCTCCAGCGCCGTTCTACATCAACAGCAGCACCAAGTAGCAAAAAATATCAAATCACCAAAATTTGGATTTCGACGACGGCAACATTGCGGATGGTAACAGCGATCGAGGCCATTGGCTTACGGAAAGTGTCCTGTCAGCAGTTAGAGCTTTAGCTTCAGAGTTGATAAAGTTGGGATTAAATTTATATAAACGTTTTAAGCTCGAGTAGTAGCGCAGTGGAATAACATTACATTTTATAAACACACCGAACTCAGTACAGTTAAGAACTTATAGATCATTGCACCGAATCTATAAACCTCACTTTTTTGACAGTTCAGGGAGCTTGTTTACAAGGTGTTAGAATTTGGACCGCTCAAACGAAAATTTTCATTGGCTTTTTCCGGATTCTGTATGATTAGATTCAGGAAATGATGCAAAAATAAGCACCGGTGACTGTTTTCCGGCAAGTTAAATTCAATCCAACAAATTCTGAGCACAAAATCTCAAACCGATCTGACCGAAAATATTCTAAGTTCACGTAAACAAGCTCCCTGAACTGTCAAAACTGCATTGATGACGCCTTCGTGCAATGATCTATATCGAATTCGTCTTTGAACCTAAGTTCGGTTGCCATACCTAAACTTATTGTCCGTGCAAAACTCAATCCGATACGAGTTACAAATAAAACCATACACACTGACGTTTAGCACACAACAAGCCGACCCAATTTTGATACCCGATCCAGTTAAGAACTGGATCAAAAACGAATTCGCTATTACACTCACACTTATGCGACAGAAAACGCACTCACACATGGGCATTATATGTCAAAAATGAAATTTGGTGCACACGCATACATATCTAAAACGATATATTTTTTATGGCAAGTGTGTTTAGGGGTTGTTGTCTAAGCTACCGCAGTTTTTGTAGGTATAACAGCCATCAATTGTTGTAATACGGCATCCATAATACAACAGTTGTGGGTATTTCCATCAAAAGTGCAGTAAAAACTGCCAACGACTATTTTGGGTGTAGTCATCAAAAAAAAATTATGGACTTTCGAATGACTGTATTCACTCCAAAAGCAAATGAAAATTGAAGAATAGTAAAAAATGAGGTTAACACTTGTCAGCGCGATCGTGTTGTGACTATGAATGTCAAAAGTGGCGCTGTTCCATCTTACAAGCCTTTTCTTACAAGCCTTTTCTCTAATTATGATCTTGAAGATTCAATGAAATATCCTTTTTTATGTAAGTACTTTGTCATATTTGTTGTAATTTTCGAGAAATCTTTAATAAGTCGTCGATAGTAGAATTTGTTTAATTTCTTTTTCAAAAACTCGCATTTATCTGGATTTTTAAATTAAACTCTGAAAGCCTCTTTAAAACCAGGGATAGATTTTGCAAGTGTTCTTCTAAATTTCGTCCAACGATAAAAATATCGTCAAGACTTACATAGCAAATTGTTCTTATATAAATAATCTCCAAGAATATTGTTCATTGCCCTCTGAAAAGTGGCGGGGGCGTTTTTCAGACCAAAGGGCATTCGTGTGAATTCGAAGTGTCCTTTATCAGTAGAAAATGCTGTCTTTTCTCGATGTTTTGGATCCATTTTGATCTGGTGAAATCCATATTTGAGATCCAATGTAGTAAAATATGTAGACTTTCCGAGTTGGTCTATGATGTCTTCAATTTGCGGCATTGGGTATCGTTCAGCTTCCTGTAGTCGATAACTACTCGCACTTTGCATTTACCTGACGCATCTGCCTTTTTGGTGACGAATATGGGCTAACTGAATTAGTGATTATTCCATTATCCATCAATTCTTGGATTTGCTCTTCAACATCTTTACGAAAGTGATGAGGATAACGATAACAATAACGATTGTGTATACGGGAGTGTCATCTGAAGTAAATATTTTATGTTCAATAGCGGTAGTTGAAGATAACTCCCTTGCGCTGAGCTGGCCGGCTTGATATATATATATATACAGGTAATCTTCGATACAACGTACCCTCGATATAACGTACCCTCGATATAACATCACTCGATATAACGTACATTATTCCTCGATATAACGTACACTTTTAAAATTAAGCCTGAATTTGCTAGTTTCTACAAAATTTGTATTCCAGGTGTCATGAACATTCATTAAATGACCACATCAGCCTTTAAGGTCTAAGTTTATCACCCAGAGATCGCAGAGAACCTTAGAATTCCCCCGAGCTGTATGTTGGACAAATGTCGAGTCAGTGCGGGTTCAAACACGTTCTATGCCAGCCGCAAGGGCTCAGTAGGGATTCCAGGACCCGAAGCTAAGAGTCAGTTCCATTGTGGTTATATCACATCAAATATTTTTTCCACTATAGCAGCAGCACATCGATATTGTAGATATACTATTCTTTTTAATTTCAGGTCATCCTAGGAACTCCTAAGTATTTTTAAATATGTTTTGTTTTTTCGGTGGTTATGATAATTTATCTAAGGTTAGTAGTGCATGAGCAGACCCGTCTACAATTGCAGCAGGATCACAATCTGTAGATATGTGAATACAATTAAAATTGGTATTATCATTTTATAATATAACATCCCTTCGCTATTTTATCTATATTCTATGCCATTTTCACTGAAAAAAAATGTAGGAAGCATTATGTACGACAAATTCTACTCAAAAAAACATTTCCCTTATTCACCAAAACTATATAATTTATAATCATTGCTTTCCTGTTTCCCATTATCATTTATAGATCCAGACCAATAAGAGTTAATCTACGTTTTTGGCATTATTCATGATTATATAAAATTTATTTCTCCTAATTGTTTGCTGTTTTCAGCTTTCCCAAGACTATTAGGATATTAAAACATATCTTATATTTTTTTTCAGTTACAAACCAGTGGATAACAGATATATATTATACTTACGCTTATTATGTTCTTTGACTATAAGTGTGAAAACAAATTCTTATTAGATATTAATTTTATCGAAACTGCAACAGCGGAAGTCCTTCGATGACCAGCTAAGTTACGGATTTATATTCTTCTATAGTTTACTGGCTTGCTCGTATTTTTATTTTACATTTTACATATCATTGCATTTAAATTCATTTGATAAAAATTGCTATAGTACCTGTGAGACTCACTACAAAAAGTTTTTGTGATTCAAGGAAACGGAACAGCACTTCGAAATTTGTGGTTTACTATTCTTCATATGCTTTATAATTTCAGATCATCCATGGATATTCCAAGTATTGTAAAATATGTTTGAATCATTTTTTTTCTGATAGCTACTATACTGTCTTAACTTTCATGTTTACAAATGGAATTGTTACTATCATTCTTACATTTACTTACTATATTAAATATCATTATAATAATCATTCACTATATTTTTTATCAGTTTAATATTCACTATATTTTATATATAACTACATGACATTGAATATATATTGGGCAGGGAGGGAGCATCAGGGTATCATTCAAGCTGGAATTGGACAATGGAGTGGTATGACGACCGGCGTCTAGGAGGGAATAAACAGTATCATTTTCTTATCCTACCGATTCGATTGTGATGCTGTGAATTCTATCAGATTCTATGCTTGAACTGATCTTCTATTTGAGAAGATCAGTTCAAGCAGTTTTGTTTTCTCTAGTATGGACAGATGGCTTGTCCTTATCATTTTGTCTATTTCTTCATTACTGAATTTATTTTTGGGTGTAATTTGAATGGGTTGAATCGTTTCGAAACTGTTTACTACAAGTTTTAGTGAAGGTAATTTAGGGATTTGTTTTTTTATGCTGACAATGTTGCTACCAGCAATAGGCAGAAAACCCGGTTCTTCCAACCCGAAACTGGAGCAGAAAGTGGTATCTCTAATCATGAAGAACAAATCAATGTCAATACGTGAGTTGGCCAAAAAGCAGGAACGAGTGTCGGAATGATCGAGCGTATCAAGAGGCGAAACCACTTGAAGACCTACAAGAAGCAGAAAATCTCGAAACAAAGTGCAGAACAGAAGAAGCGAGCAGCAACAAGGGCCCGGAAATTGTATTCGCGTCTTTTGCAGCGTCCGGTTGCATGCGTTTTGATGGACGATGAGACCTATGTAAAGGAGGACTCAAAAACCCTTCCAGGTCCACAACACTTTACTGCCGTCGTTGGGGAGGATGTGAGCGATGCGGACAGGTCGATTCAAGTGGAGAAATTCGGTCGAAAGGTACTGGTATGGCAAGCAATATGTTCCTGTGGTTTGAAGTCAACCATTTTTTACACTACCAGAAATATAAATGCGGAAATTTATCGATCTGAGTGTCTCCAGAAGAGAGTGTTGCCTTTATATAAGAAGCATAGTACACCTCCACTGTTTTGGCCGGATTTAGCGTCAGCTCACTATGCCAAAACCACTCTCAATTGGTTTGCGGAAAAGGGTATGGATTTCGCTGAGAAAAATATCAATCCACCGAATTGCCCTCAGCTTCGACCCATCGAACGTTACTGGGCAATCGTGAAGAGGATCTTCAAGAAGATTGGTAAGCCAGCTGGGAACATGCAGGAGTTCAAAAAAAATTTGGGCTCAAGCGTCCAAAAAATGCGATGCAACACTTGTCCGGAACTTGATGAAAAGCATTCGATCCAAAGTTCGAAAATTCGTGAAGGAATAACTTAAATTTCATCCGGTCTTCATTATGTTCAAGTTTAACCTCATCAATTTTTTGTATGAATAAAATATCGGTTTTCAACATAATTTGAAAGAAAGTTTGTGGATAGCTTATTTTTTATACACTCCTTAAATGAGATTTTTTTTAACATGTATGTCACTGCTGTGACAAATAAGATCCAAGGCAAGGCAGAAGATATCATATGCCTTGCGAGTAACCCACAGGATTTTGAAACCATCAAGGAAATCCTAACAAACGCATTAGGTGACAGACAGGAGCTGTCGACTTATAAATGCCAACTATGGCAATCTCAAATGGACGACGGAATGTCAATCCAAAAATACTACCAACGAACTTAAGATTTGGTTCAAAACATAAAAATGTTAGCAAAGCAAAAAGAAACATACAAAAACAACTGGAAGGCCATTAACGAATTTATAGATGAAGACTGTCTAGCCGCCTTTATAGCCGGTTTAAGAGAACCATATTTTGGATACGCTCAGGCCGCGCGACCAACCGACTTGGAGGATGCGTATGCATTCCTCTGCAAGTTTAGATCAAAAGAGGTAACTGCAGCTTGGATGGCAGATAAACCACCATACAAAAAACCGAATTATCAAAAACCAAAACAAATTAAATACCAAAATCAACCGACATTTCCCGAAAACACAAAACCCGAAAATCAGAAACAGGCCATAACACCAATGGAAATCGATCCCTCTATTGGAAGTCGATTGACATTAAACAAAAAACTAATCAACAACCAGGAACTGGACTCGGAGTCGGATAATGAATCTGATCAAGAGATTTCTGTAAATTTTCTACAAAGCCCCGAAGTGGAAAATCACACGTAAATTATCTCCCATATCTCAAACTGAAACAAGCACAACCAAATAAAGTAATTAAGCTTCTTATTGACTCCGGTTCAAATAGGAACATAATTTCACCTGGATGCCTCACTAAGACAAAATCAATCCAGACGTCCATTAAAAATATTTCCGGCAAAAATAAAATCGAAATGAAAGGGAAATTGAACCTTTTCACTAATCTACCTCAAATGACCTTTTATGAATTCAAATTCCATGATTTCTTTGATGGCATTTTGGGATCGGAATCCTTTGCAAAACTTAACGCAACTATTGATTATAAATTCGAAATTCTGACCTTGAATAACGAAAAATTCATATATTAAAAATACTTTCCAAACGAAACACTCCTATACCACCATACTGTTACTCTAAACAATGCAAAAAAAGGAGATTGGTTTGTTCCCGAGTTTCAAAAGTTGAATTGTGACACTTGTATAGAACCAGGTTTATACAGAGCCAATGGATCGGAAACTACAGTAGCTCATCCAAAGAATAGTGTTCCCCAAACTTATTAATGATGGTTTTAACACTCGCATGATGAATTCCAAACCGCTTCGCCAATTTTGGCAGAGTAATACCCTTCTCACTTAGCCATGTGTCCAGAACCTTAATTTTCACTTCCTCTTCAATACATGACGTTTTGAAAACGCAGATCTTGAACCGCACAAACAAGTAAACAAAAGAAAGCTGACAGTCGAACGCACAGCATGCAGTCTTCAGAGCATAAAAAACCATCACAAATACATGCGTACAACGCAAATGTATGTGGATAGCTTATATTCGATACACTCCTTACATGAGGCCTGAATAAATTTAATGTATTTTCTGCCGTCGTTAGCCAGGCCGCTAGTTGCTTTGTATTTCCATCAAAGATGGGCAAAGACTAAATTGGATCTGGAATTTTGTAGAGGTGCTCCAGATTAGCACCAGTTACGTTTTGTTCGCGCGCGGGTACTATCGCGGGTGGTACATTTTGCAAGTTCTCTATCGCTTGCTGTTGGCGGTTTTGGTTTTCATTCAACGCTTGCAGCTGCTGCATTAAACTGGTGAGCTGGGCTTTTAATTGTTCCATATTCTGTTGGTTGCGTTTGAGTGTTAAATCGTTCAACAGAGGGATATCAGATTTCAAGGGAACGTGAGAACATTCCTCCGAGGAATCTGAATCAAAACTATCGGCAGTCTCCGATTCTTTGGTTATCTTAAAAAGATTTCTTGCTTTTTTAAAGCTGAGAGATTGTGCTTTTTAGGAATTTTCCGCATTCACTGTTCGTGATTGACCGATTATAGTTGTGAATTTTTTTAATGTCTATGTGATTCTCTAAGAACTTCGCACTTTCAATTGGGGCAGAATTTCTCTAAGAACGATTCTTGCTCCGAATGGCGGGCGATCACGGGCGATCGTTATCGGTGACGTCACTGCTTGGAATCATCTGGCTGGCTGCTAGATAGTGGTCGATCTACTGTGCAATAGTCGTGTCGGCTCTGACTCTCGAGAAGGATGGATGGGAGCAGAGGCACAATGGAAAGGAATGTTTTGTGTTGAGTGTTGTACAGTAAAATAGTAACGTTCTGTAAATATTGTAAATAAACGTATGTTGGACGAACTATGTGTGTTGCGTAAGAATGTTGAGTGATAGATGGACGAATGTGCAATGTGTTGTGTGGAACTGAAAGGAACCCCAAAAGAAACCCCAAAACCCAATTAAATGCAGTCCACTATATGGAGAGTACCCGAGATATTCCACCCCACTGGCAGTGTAAATTCATTACCCCCCCCAATCGGTGTTGGTTAGGGTCCGGTAACCCAACATAGACACTCACCTTAATTGCTGCCGTGGTGGTCGCGGGTTCCTCTGATGTCGTGTCGTACGGCGAAGCCTCAACTCCGATCACCTCTCTACGATGAAGTCAGATGCTTTCACTTGTGCACTAAGTTTACTTTGCTACTCGCGGGCCTACTCGAATACGGATTTATGCATCCGAATCTTTGCACTGTTTTTACGCACTTTTAATCAAAGCCCGGACGGTTGCGCCAATTATGAGACTTTGCTCAGAACTTTATAAAAAAACATTTATTATCAAACTCTTTTCACTGGTTACAATGTTTCACTTTTTAATACTACAACGGAACTGTCTAATTATTTCGTCAGTGGTCTTACTTATGCCCTACTTCTACTTACTGTGCATAACGCTGATTCCGCTGATGTGCTATTACTCGATGAACCTCGTTCGGTCGATCGGTGTTGTTGCTATCCGGTATAATTGCGTGGTCAACTCGTGGCCACGCAACATAATGCTGAATCCGTAGTTTGATGCTCCGTGACTATACGGTATATAACTTCAGATCATCCATGGAGTTCCCAAGTATTGTATAGTAATCTTAAATTATTTTTTCCTTCTGTCTGTCTGCAATTGCAGCAGGACCACAACCAGCAGACATGCAGACAGTTCACATAAAAATTTTCTGTTATCATTTTATATTGTGATACACCCTTTCGCAATATTGTTTATGCTATTTCAGCTTCACATTTATGCAGTTTTACCCCATACTACAGATTCTACTATAATTTGTTTTCCTTCTTTATCCAAACAAATTTCATGATTTAAAAACTAAAATTGTTTATGATCCTTCATTTTCTATTGCACAGTTATAAAGAATTATCCATGGGCCTAGTAGGATTCAAGAGCTATTTTGGAATTCAAATTTTCTTCCTTTTTTTCTCTTTCTTTATTTTTGTGGATTTGTTAAGTTTCCCTTTTTGGGCAGTAATCATAATCATATGAAATTTATTTCGGCTTACTGTTAGTTTAAATTTCTGCAGCCATTCTGCAGCCTGCCAGGTGATAAACTTTCCTTCATTTCATCACTTAAGAAATGTTCGACATTTCAGAGTTTATATCATCTTACTTCGCAGCAGAAGAGGCAAATAGCTGCATTTTATTTTAATAAGTATATTATTTTGTATCTCATTACAACATCGTATTATTTTCATCATATCATCACTGCATATTTATATAATCATAATGAAATTATTCATTAAAAAATAAATAATAATAATTGATGAAATTTAATACTTCAAGGTTACAGCAAATTGATTCCAGATAGTACAGATATTTTATTGCATTGTATCTTGAGGTGTTTTTCTATTAATCTAGATCATTGTATATAAATAAAATTTTTGAATGCTCTTCAAATCTGCTGTTTATTTTTATCCAGATGTCATGATTACATACATATTTTTTAATCTTTAATGTATAGTCAATTGTTAAATATATATATATATATATATATATATATATATATATATATATATATATAATATATATATATATATATATATATATATATATATATATATATATATATATATATATATATATATATATATATATATATATATATATATATATCTATATCTATATATATAGCAAGAATATTGGGTGGGGAGGTAGCATCAGGGTATTATTCAAACTGAAACTGGACGATGGTTTGATTGACTGCCTGAGTCTATGAGGGAATAAATGGCATCATTTTCTTATCCTACCGATTCGATTATGATGCTGTGAATTCTACTCCAACAGTTTCAGTGAGATTGACGCGCCCTTCTTAACATGCCATCCTGTAGAAAGCTTAATAAGTATTGCGAATTGGTTTATTCGATTTTTTGGATCGTATCGTTGGAAGGAGATTCTCAATTTCCCGTGGATTTCGTGTGAGTGTCTCTGCTTACGGGCCCACTCCTCAGTTTTTGGCCCTTCATACAGCGATATTGTGAATTCAGATCGGTGGTTCAATTTGATCTTGCTATTACGTGGAGCTGCATCCAAGCCAAGGGCATGAAGGGGTGGTGGCTACCATACATACATACATACAAATATGAGTTGGCAAATATTATTGCTGGTATTATTGTTGTCAAATATTATTGCTTCTTTCTTCAGCGTCTAAGAATGATTACGACCAGTATTTCTCAGGTATGATTAAGATTTAAAGCATGAAATGAAAGAACATTCTTAAACGGTGCATATTTATTACAGGTGATTGATTCCAGAATGGGTGTCTCTTCTCAGGAAAAGCTTACGTTACGGAAGGAACAATCACAGGGAGCACCAACTGCATCAACGGACGCTTTTGAATTTAATTACATCGTTTCTGACGTAACGCAGTTTAGCAACAAGGTATTCAGTGAAGGATTGTATACGCCGGACTAGACGTCGCCGGTGAGAATACCACAAACAAGTTTCGAAAAATAGATACATGCTCTGGCTCAGACAACGGCCCTCTGTGCACTACGGATGCACAAACTAGCAAAAATTCTGCTGATACTCGAAAAGCATTCAAGCAGCAAAGCCAACGTCGTAGTCCAGTCAATGTAGCTGCGCTGATGCTCAATATTATTTTACAAAAACGTTTGTATCTGACGACAATCTTCAACTTACAGGGTCTCAGCAGCATTTCATGCGTTCAGAACACTCCAGTTATTAATCCCGAATCTACAAATAGGTGCAGCATAGTCGATAATCAAAGTGTCATAAGAGCAAGTGTTTCTCTCTTCTTCACCTTCAATCAAGGTGTTTATGGGTTATTATATATAGAACATAGAACATAGATCATATAATGTTTATTATTCGTCTTATAAGTGGTATACCATTTTCGATTTGATGTATCTATTGAACTATTCCTTAAGAAAAAATACAAACAACTTTAACTGAAGTGAACTCATTCCATATTGAACGTATGTAGAACGGTCATAAAGTAAACCATGTACATCGTTTTTGCATGCTTGCTACCGGCTTCAATCTTCTTCAATAATCTTGCGACCTTCTCTTTGATTTTGAATCTTTCCGACACGTCCTGCTTCTTCTGCAAGCACTGCATCTTGTACACGGTGTTCAATAAGTTCGGATACACTTTCAAAATTTGTTAAAAAAATGAAAACATGTTTTTTTATTTTTTGGATTTATGTTATTGAAAGCTATGTTTACAAGGAACGTTTACAACATTTCTCTTGGAATGACCCCCCCTTTGTACTCCTTAACGAGCTTCAAACGTTTCTCGAACGCGTCGCAGGCGGCACGCACGGACTGCATGGGCATTTCGTCCCAGATTTTGAGAATTACCGTCTTGAAATGATCCAAAGTGCTGACCTTGTATTCGTTCAGCTTCGCCATCATATAGGACCAAACAAAAAAGTCGAGAGGATTCAAGTCCGGGGAGCTGGGAGGCCACAAAGTTTTGTCCAGAAAGTCGGTTAAATTGTCCCGACACCAGGCTTGAACCACATTTGCCGTATGGGCTGGTGCACCGTCCTGCTGGAACACGTAGTGCTCATCGCCGTAGAGGCTTCGGAGACTGGGGGCAACAACCTTTTCCAAAACCTCAGTTTTGTAGTACGCCGCGTTGATTTTGACGTTTTTTTCAATAAACACCAAGGGTAGCTTACCACGTTTGCATACTGCCCCCCAAACCATCATCGACGCGGCACTTTGGAACCGAGGGATGTTTATATTGGATTCAGGAATGCTGTCCCTCGATGGCGCCCACACCCGGTCATTTTGCACATTGTGCGGCTGCTGCAGCACGAACAGTTTCTCGTCCGAAAAAACAAACTACTGACCAGCGTGCCGAGAGAGGATTCTCTTAGCTCGATCCAACCGCTTTTTGCTGGTAGCCTCCGAAACGCCATGGACCTTACGTTTTTTGTAAGGCCTGAAACCAAGGTCCTTGGTGAGTATGGTGTGAGCGGTTCCAATGGAAACGTTGAGATCTGCAGCCGTTTTCCGGATTGAGCGGTTCTTTTTGCGCCGAATTCGCTCCCTCACGATCTTGATGACCCGTGGCGTCCTCGCTGAACGCGGCCGACCGTATCTCGCACGGTCATTGGTCGAGGACGTCTCCAGGTATCGCCTGATGGTCGTGTAGACAAAGTTCCGCTTCACCCCATGGGATTTCAGCAGCCGGAATATATCGCCGGGTCGCTCACCGTTCAAAAAACGCTTAATTACGAAGTCCCGATACTCTTTCATCGCGCGTAACAAACGAACAACAACTAACAGAATGTCAACACCGCGCACATTCGGTAGCGTATGAATGAAGCTAAAGCTGACACCAATACCAATGCAGAATATGTACATGGCGCATACCTACGCAATGATGAAAACTTGTATTCGAACTTATTGAACACCGTGTAGTTTTGCTCCAAAGCTGGCATTATTCTTTCTCAAAAAAACTATCCTCGTCAATCCATCCCATTATATCACTCGTAATATGGCTTTGTGCACAAATTACGTAACGCAAAATAACGGGATTTTGGACCCCCTCCCTCCCCTATTTAACAATAAGTAACACGTAACCAGACTCCCCCCTTTAATTACGTAACGCTCACGGACCAACCCCCCCCCCCCCATTTCTCAGTTGTGATAAAATCATCACAAAAACTGTTATTGTTGTTGTTTTTATGTTTAATTCTCATTTGAGTATTTTGAAATTAGTAAAGGTTGCAAAAATTAGTCAATTAATTTAATTTAAGTAAATTTAAGCTATAATAAAGATTACGAAAAACATTGCACTCATTGTACTGCATTAATTCAGGTTACTGGATGTTCTTAAAACTGTTAAAAATATTAGTTCAACAACTTTACTAAAATGTCTTTAAATTATTTATAGAAGAGAACTTTGAGAACACAAAAAAGTAAAAAGTTTTATTCATATAACTTAAATCTAGTTAAAAGATTGCAACAGTGTGTTATGCAATGCATAAAATTAGTGCATAAATTGAGTGATTGAACGCAATGATTAGAATCAACATTTCTTGTGTATTAAATAAAACCACACTTTGTTTTTGTTTAATGCAATCATATATTTGAAACAACAAATTTTTTTTATCGATTCCAATATTGTTAGTCAATTAATATTTTTAACAGAAATCATTATTGATTCAACAAAATAATTTTGCAGAATAAACAATCAACTAAAAATTTAACTCAATTTCTTATTATTTCAATGGTTCTAATATAAAAAAACAATATTTTATTTTTCAATTCAACTTCAATTCAAGCTTTGGTCGAATCAATGCAAAGGTGCATTGTTTCCAAAAATCTTATTTTTTGATTCAACAATAAATGCTTTTTGTTTTCAATAGAAGCCTCCTTTGCAACGCTTTAAGAACCAAAAAAAAATGTTGTTGGTTCAAAAATAAAATCGGTATTGTTTGAATAAATAAAAATTATAGGTAATCCGTGTTGAATATATACAGAACAATATATTTCTCAGCGTGTAGATGTACGATTTATGGAAAATAGCACCAATTGTTGATTCAAACTGTCATAAGATACCTTTCGTTTAGTAGATAACATTTGAATTGTGAGTCTCCATTTATCGAATCTTTAGAATTTGGTCGGAAATCAATAATCCATTTTTCTTAAAATTTCAGATTTCTTGCACCACTTGGCCATAAATGTGTTTCTTTTATGGCCACTCTTATAAGAAACACATGCGATTGGCCATCAAAAGAACCAACATTTAAAACTATGGCGATAATTGGTGCAGTGTTTCAGTTATGGCAAACGTGATTAATAATACAAAAACAAAATGTTTGCTCAGTTTCGATAATTTGTCTTCAAAATATGGATTAAAACCTTTCATTTGACGTTATGAACGTGGGGTTTTCCCAGAATTTTAAAACTTAGTTCTTAACTAGTATTAATTTACCCTTTTCTTCTTGCTACTTGCTACTTTGCTTGGTACATAGGAAATTTTAATAATGGAAATTAGTTATTCACTTTTGATTTTTTATTTCAAATTAGGTATTTTGTTACGTAACGATTTTAAAACCCCCCCTCCCCCATATGTCACAATAAGTAACGGTTGCTCAACCCCCCTCCCTTCGCTTCATGCGTTACGTAATTTGTGCACAAAGCCTATAATACTGAAAGTTATATGAAAAAAAAGATCGATTATCGTTATCCGATACCAATCATTACAGACATACTCGATAAGCTAGGTTTAGATCTTGCTTCTAGCTTCCATCAAGTCGAAATAGATATCTCCAAAACAGCATTGAAAACGGACACTAAGAGTTTTTGCGAATACCATTCGGTCTTAAAAATGCACCATCAACGTTCCAGTGTGTGATGGATGTGATGTTTTAAGAGAACTTATTGGAGTCACCTGTCTTGTGTACATGGATGAAATAAGTATTTTTTCTACTACATTTGAATAATCTAGCAAAAACAATTTTGCAACCCTTCAAACACATAATTTGAAAATACATTAGGATAAAAGTGAAACTCTTCAAAAGGAAGTTGCTTTTTTGAGCCACATTAGTTCATCCGAAGGATTTATGCCAAACTCGGATAAGATTGATATCATTCAGAAATGGGCTATTGCATAAAATTAAAAAGAACTCAAAGGTTCCTAGAAATTCTATGTTACTTACCCCTTTGTTTTTTTTTCGAGAACCTCTAACAAATCTTATTCAATAACTTTTATTTCTAGAACACTGAATTTGTCAGTACTCTCACTGAATAAAAGTAATCTATAATCGAAAAAGAATTGTTAATAGTCGAATGAACTTGTTAGTATTTTCGTCCGTATCTTTATGGACGGAAATTACAAGATGAATACAGACCCCAAACCTCAAACATATGGATTAAATTTGAAGAACAACAACAACAGGCTTGTTCATTGGCGTCTTTCGCTGAGCGAGTAAGTACGAGTTTAATTGTCGAACCGGAAAACAAAACGTTGTTGCCGATAGTCTATCTCGAGCTCATAATGAAATTAAAATGATTGGAAATATCCCAAGTGACCACAAGCATTGTTTGTATTATTTAACATATTTAACCCAATATCAACATCATTAATGCGGAATCGCATTAATTCAACAGTTGTAAAGTAATGAAGCGTTGGATTAGCTTTAAGAATATATTGATGCATTGTTAATGCAAAAATGCAGCTTAGGCAATATTTTATTGCAAAAAAACGAGTGCACACTCAGCCGATACAGATGATTCCGAATTAATTAAATGCACCGAATTGCCATTGAATGCCTTCTTTAATTATCCTCATATCCTTAAAATTGGTCCAGATGAACTAGACCAATACGAACAAGTTACTCTGAGACATTAAAGACCAGACATTAAAAATATTCAAAGGATGCATAGACTAAAAGCGAACAAATTGCAAGTGCCCTGAAAATTTAATGAACAATGTCCCAATAGTATACAAATATTAAATTACCAGATTCAAATCATTTAATATTTTTATTTCATAAATATACCCCTTCAAAGTAACATAACACCACCTACTTAAGAATGTAAGCTTATGCCATACGGGTTGTTAATCGTCAACACATCGTTGGAAAACGTTGTACTAAGTAGTACATGTGGCATTAATCAGAAAGTTTTCAAGGATAATTATCCAATATTTTTTCTAAATTGTTCGGTGGTAATTCAGGATAGACTGTTCGATAGTCTGGAATTAAGATTCACCCACCCAATAATTTCACGCCTCGGAGCATACCAAATAGATGGAATACGTTTACAAGAATACTATTACATTATACGGATACACCAAATGCACATAGAAAACCGCCAACATTTGAATTCCCTCCAGCTTCATCATTTTTACTCAATCGGAACGATCTTTATATTAGTCCCAAGTAGCACACTACGAGCTGCTCGTGATGCTCTAGCCCTTCCTTACAATTCTTTTGGAAATTCTGAAATTCCAATGGATGAAAACCGTGATCAGGTTAAAGATTAGAGACTACAGTCTGAAAGAAAAAAACACGAATTAAATATATAACGATAATTTCAAAGCCTTAGAGCGTATTCATCTTTGGATTACGATTTATCTCCTCCGTTATTGCATACAATGACATATATCTTCAAGATATTTAGGTGCATTGTTGCATCGGTACGTCTAGTCTGGTAAAATTTCTAATTGATTCCGGATCAAATGTGAATGTTGTAGAAGGGGTGGATGCTAGCGAAGCAATTTTATAAGATATGGTTATCGTGGAACGTTCATCTCGAGGTAAAGGTGGTGGTACAGGAACATGATGGCACCTTGGTGCTCTGCGGTTTAGATGGTAAGGTAAGCAGCTCAAGCGTAGCGTAACATGAACCAAGAAGGTTGAACAGTGGCGAGAAACGTTGTCGTATGAAACTTCTGTGAAATGCTCGAGTAAGAAAACTTATTCCAGTGATTGTTGTTCTTCAAAAATTTAAATTGTCATCGCTTATTAGTTGTTGCCATAAGTTGAAGTTTAAATTTATTTTTCGATAAGTTTGAGAGTATCACTCAGTGCGGTAAGAAAATGGCTGATGAAGACAAAGGACTGGTCGCTGGACATCCACCAGCAGTCAAGGCCAGCGGAATGCGAGTTGTGCAACACAAGACCCTAAATACGGAGCGGCCAGCTAAGGATCCAGTCGAAATCATCGGCTTATCGAATCCACCACCGAATGTCAACACTGGCGAAGTTGTGCAGAGTGCGTCGAACAACAAACACCACGAGCACTCGGTGGAAGCTAGTCAGGTGGCCCATGCTCAGAAACCGGCGGTGCAGGTCCCTCAGAAGGCAGTGAACAACATCCAGCAGCCACGAAAGTGTTGAATGAATTAATGTGAAAGCAAGTGCAATACGTGTGCGGCACGTCGCTAAGCTTTATTTCATATTCGTACGTTATGGATAGTCGATAACGCGTCATAAGCTGCGCATAAGAAGTGTTTACAGAAAATTATTACACATCTGTATGTACGTCCTGCCAATAATGGTGCTCGCAGGAGAGCGATCAAGGAGAAGCGGCATACTTCTTATCTCTCCGATCACACCCGTATGGCCGAAAGAATCCTGAAAAAACATACCGAAGCCATCTCTATTGAATTTCTTGACAATTTCACAGTTTTTGCGCCCCGTCACCGACTGTACATTTCTAATTTAAAATTTAATAAAAACAATGGTTGACATTGTTTTGACAAGAAAACAGTGTGGCCGAGATTGAATTAAAAGCAATACTTGAAAGCAGGGTTGCTGTTTTTCTATTACTCCTCTGATAATAATATTCTAGTATACATGGAACTTGATACATTGAAAATGTTGACCAGGTGCGTCATGAATAAATCGTCTGCCCCATGTCCGTAATTTCCGTGGTATAAAGGGGGAACAGATCAATAAGTGCATTTGCGCTGAACTAGCTGGCTTGATATGCCACAAGGGCTCAGTAAGGATCCTTTGACAGGACCCAAAGCTAAGAGTCAGTTCACAACTTCACAGAGCCATGTTTTCATATTTATGTACACCATTTATCTCAAATTAAAGTAAAGAGGATAGAACCGATTACTCACCGCCGTCTCGAGGTAAACGTGAATAACAATTTAACGAATGAGTAGATGGGTAGGAATTTGATGTATGGTTTACATAGCACATTTATTTCAAATTCTGAATTTTATAAAAACCTATATTATACAACTTTTGGATTTTTCATTGACTTGAACATTAAAAAAAAACACAAACACATAAAAAACTAATAGTAGTAAAAACTATCTCGAGCCCGAAGGGTACCATGACGCACAGATCTGAGTCCACGATGCTCAGCACAAGACCAATAAAAGACCAATCTGCGTCCTGATAACCTTGTCTACATTTACAGAGATAGCAGTCGTTCATCCCAACTCGGTGTAAATGAGCGTTCAAAGAATAATGATTACACATGAGGCGAAACATCATACTAATGAAGTCTTGACCTACATCCATCCCCTCAAACTAAGATTTATTCGACACCTTTGGGATGATAGACTGTTGCAATCGCCCCAAATCTCATTTACTACATGTATTCTGCCAGCTGATGAGGGAATGTTGACGAAAACCGGAAAAAATAATTATCAAAAGCGATTTGTCAATAGTAAATATCGCCTACAGCAACGCTGTTTGAAGCGCCAAAATCGGTGGGGCGGACCCGTAAGCAGAGACACTTACGCGAAACCCGCGGGAACATAAAATTCTCCTTCCAACAATATGATCCAACAAATCGAATAACCCAATTCACAATACTTATTAAGCTTTCTATGGGATGGCTGGTTAAGAAGGGCGTGTCACTCTCGCTGAAACTGTTGGCGTAGAACTCACAGCATCACAATCGAATCGGTAGGATAAGAAAATGATACTGTTTGTTCCCTCTTAGACGCCGGTTGCCATACCACTCCATTGTCCAATTCCAGTTTTAGTGATACCCTGATGCTCCCTCCCTGTCCAATATATATTCAATGTCATATAGTAATATTTAATATATAGTGAATGAATATTATAATGATAAAAAATATAGTGAATGAATATAAGAATGATAGTAACTATTGCATTTGTGAACCTGAAAGTTTAGAAATGAATGTAGCAATGGGGTTTTAAAAAAAATATATATTTTACAAAACTTGTGATATCCATGGATGATCAGAAATTGAATAACATATAAAGAATAGTAAACCTTAAATTTCAAAGTGCTGTTCCATTTCCTTGCATCATAAAAACTTTTTGTAGTGATTCTCACAGGTTTCATTGTGATTTTAATTAAATGAATTTAACTGCCATAAAATCAAATCATTTAAAACATGAAAAAATATCATATCCTTTAATATCATAACATAAAATAATAAACAGACGTTATAACTAATAATACGAGCAAGCCAGTAAACTTAAAAGAACATATATGTATATATATATATATATATATATATATATATATTACATATATATATAATATATATATATATATATATATTTAATACATAAATATATATATATATATATATATATATATATATATATATATATATATATATATATATATATATATATATATATATATATATATATATATATATATATATATATATATATAAGTTAGGTCGTGATTTATCTCGAACTAAAAAAAATATTTATTTCACTAAAAACAACTTTAATTACCATTCACTACAAAGTTACATCAAAAACTGAATCTTAATTTCCTATCTCTAGCCCTTTTATTATGTAAAGGTCCCTATTCAGCAAAATCGATCAATAACGTCCGATGTGCTGCTCGTCCACGTTGCTCGTCCACGTCGGTCGTCCACGTCGCTTCGCTTGTTGCTGTGCTGGATTCCCTGGGTCATCATTTCTGCGGTGCGTTGATCGATGTGGTATTGCCGTTGGTAGTTTCCCTGGCTGTTGCTATGTTGATTTGGGTTCGGTGTGGTTATCCTGCTTCTCGATTAATGTGGTGGTGGTGTCCGCTGTTTCATAACTCTTCCCTCCAAGATTGTTGACCGTCCTCGGTTGACTTCTTAGAGAGCTGAGTACAGGAAGCTTGATGAATTTCGTACCCCTTGGTTGTCCTTCGGCTATCGTTTCTTCCTCGTTTCTGGCATCATCTAGAGGTTTCTTGGTAATGTCCTTGGCCTGTTTGGCTTTCTTCCTTCTAATGATGATCACTAGGAAGAGAAAACTTATAATGGTTATTGTTAAGATTATGGTTGTACCTCCAACCAACGTCGTCCTCTGGTATAATTGTATTTCCTTCAGGAACTTCAGATTATCGATTTTGAGTTCTTCAGGTCCATCCAATACGTTGTTAATTGTTTCCGGTTGCTTGTTGTAAGTTGGCACAAGGTACTCTTGTTTGGGCTTAAATTGATCCTCACTATGGAATGTATAGTTCAGGACATTTATAGTACAGTTCTCTGCTTCAATTACAGTAGGTTCTGATACTACCCTGGAGTCGCCACAAGAGCTAAAAATTTCTAGCTTGGCTTTTGTATCGATGAATATAATACCTCTCATGATTTCCTTTACACGAGTTAGTTGTTCTGTTTTAATCATTGAACATTTTGGTTTCTGATGCGTCAGGAATTTGTAGATGCACTCGTCTTTTAATGTCTGTGAGTCATCGCAAATCTTACATTTCTTACGTTGTGGGATTATTCTATTTTGGTGTTTGGCTACCCACTGAATATCTGTGTTGATTTTTGTTTGGTTTATGTTGACGGTTTGGAGTTCCAGTAATTCGTAGAGGTTGTCGTCCAGTATCAGGATCTTCACTAAGATGACGACATTGTCTTTGCTGATCGTTATGCTTCCTGAGCTGAATAAGAAAATTTCGTCTATAAATTCTAACTTTAAATCTTGCTGCATTAACTTTTGAAAGATATATATTTTTTCCTCTAACGAAAGTATATTCTTGCTTAGTACATTTTGTCTTGAAAATTCGACTTGTTCTTCAATGTCTTCTAAGGCATGAATTAAAGAATCCGTACTAAATATTAGGTTCATATGTTCTACAATGTTATCTTGTCTTAATGTGTTATTGATCAATGATATTTGAGAACTAATCTTTCTTAGGGTATTTGTAACGTTATTGATCCTGTTTTGAAAATTGTCATTGATTTTGATTTGTTTCATCTGGTTGTTGGTTAGCTCATTATCTCGAGTTTGCAAAGCTCCTATACTTTGTTGTATTATTTGTAAATCTTCCTGATCTGGATTTCCTGCAATGTATTTTACTACTGTACCTAAAGCGTTTATAAGTCCTCTTTTTTGTCTATGAGGTTGTAAGCTTTTTAATTTTTCTCTAGCAATAATGATTTTCCTTAGTAATGTTTCATGCAAATGATCCTTTATCTTTAGGGATGAGGCTATTTTCTCTATGTGGTTGAGATTGATTTCTATACTTCCTAAACTGAGTTTCTTAATTATTCTTTCATAGCCTAGTTTTATTCTAACGTTTTCTATCTTGAAAGCTATCATCCCATTATCGTTACCTACATCTTTGTATGTTGTTTGGGTTGTGTAGTGGATTAAGAAAAGTCTGAAAAAAATAAGGGAGTTTTTTCGGTTATTGCTTGAGTCGATTCTTGTGGATTTTGACATTATTAGTGTCTTCGAAGGTCATTGTATCGTTAGCTTTTACATGGACAGTCTTGTACGGGTCTTTGTCTTTTGTCTGTCTTTGCGTAATTTTAACGTATTTTATGTCTTGTGGGGTTAAGTCGTGTGGTGTCTGTTTATTTGCGTGTTTTTCTTCAAACATTCGCTTATTTTTTTGAAGTTGTGTTCTAACTGCTGATTGGAGATTTTCAGCTGCCTTCTGTATTTCCTCTACATCAGTACAATTTGAGGAGTTGAAAATAATGTCTCTAGGTTTCCTTTTAGTTACGGAGTGTATTGTGTTATTGTAGATGTCCGTCAATAAGTTCATCGTCTCTCGTATCGGTTTGTTGGGATATTTTGTCTTGAGGGTTCTGTAGAGTTCGATTAAGGTTGAGTGAAACCTTTCTACGATCCCATTAGATTGTGAATTACTGGCATGGTGAAGTGAAATGCCAAGGTGATTCAAAAAGCCTGTGAAATCTATAGATGTGAGAGAGGGCTCTTGATCGCTGACAATAGTTTGTGGTCTTCCAAATATTCTGATATGTTCGCTAATTGCTTGCTTCATATCAATTATTGTTCTTGAGTCTAATGGAATTATGTTAGCAAATTTGGAGAATTTGCGCTTTATTTTCTTTTATACCTCTATGCGCATAATCATGTGTTGCTTTTACCAGTTTGTCTTGTTCCGAATCCAACCTCACGTCTTCCAGGAGAACTTCTGAAATGAAAATCTTGTACAACTTATTAGCCTCAAAATGTTTCTTATACGTTTCTTGTATCAGTTGCCTCAGCTCTATTGGTACTCTAAGGCAATTTATCCCTCTGGGGTTCAGGTATTTTTTCAATATGTTTACAATATCGATTTCTGTGTATGCTGGTCTGAGAATAGTTGTCCGATGTCGTTTCGGGAATATTTCCTCCGATACATCTGAATGTATCTTCGAAACTTTGAAAATGATTTGTGTTTTGAATGTATTTATGGCTTTTTCCGTACACCAAATGAAATAATTATCGCTTGAGTCAGCGGAGTGCACCGTAGCTAAATCACTTTCAGTTTCTTCATCATTTGAATTGTCTTGGGAGTTGACATTTATTTCCTCCGTTTTGATCCTTGATAGGGCGTCTGCCACAACGTTGTTTCTACCGGGTTTGTAGATTAACTCGTAGTCGTACCCTTCAAGCTCCAATTTTCCTCGGAATATTCGCTTATTTGTATTTGAAAGAGAGTAAGTGAGAGGCTGATGATCCGTTAGTAGTTTAAATCTTCTACCCCACAGATAGTGCTCGAAATGTTTGACTGCCCAATACATTGCCAAAAACTCTTTTTCTGTCGTTGAATAGTGCTCTTCGGTCCTGTTCAACGTTCTAGAAGCGTAGGCGATTGGACGATCTTTTCCAATGGGTCCTTGGGAAAGAACGGCCCCTATGGCAAAATCACTCGCGTCTGTGGTTAGGATGAATTCTTTTGAAAAGTCAGGGTGGATGAGTACAGGATCCCTCATAAGAATTTGCTTGCATTTCTCGAAGCATAATTCTATCTCCCTTGTAATTTCGAAGTCGTTATCTTTTCTGAGTAAGGAGGTAAGTGGTTTTACCAACTTAGCAAAATCTTTGATGAATCTTCGGTAGTATCCTAGGATTCCCAGAAATTGCCTTACTTGTTTTTCTGTTGTCGGCACTGGCCAATTTTTTATCGTTTCTATTTTGTCTTGATTGGGTCTTACACCGTCTTCAGAGACTGTGTGTCCCAAAAATTGTACTTCTTTTCTGAAAAACTCACATTTGTCGAGTTGAATTTTCAGATTCGCTTCTCTTAGCCTGTTTAGGACTTTATCTAAGTCGATTTTGTGCTGTTCGAGAGATGGTGAAAATATGATTATGTCATCCATGTATACGAGACAACATATTCCTAATTCTTCTCTTAACACGCAGTCCATGACCCGTTGAAAAGTTGCGGGCGCATTTTTCAGCCCAAATGGCATGCGTGTAAACTCGTATTTCCCTGAGTTCACCGAGAATGCCGTCTTTTTCGATATCTTCGTCATCAAGCTGAATTTGGTGAAAGCCTGAGACCAGGTCAATGGTTGAAAAATAATTTGTTCTTCCTAGTTTGTCTAGGATGTCGGAAATTTCTGGTATAGGATACCTGTCGCTAATGGTTTTCTCGTTGAGCTTACGGTAATCTATAACCAGTCTAAATTTTTTCTGGCCTGAAGCGTCTGGCTTCTTAGGCACTACCCATACGGGAGACGTATAGGGAGAGATGGATTCCCTCACGATACCGTCTTTGAGTAGTTTATCTACTTGTTGTCGGACTACGTCCTCGTAAATCTTGGGATATTTATAGGATTTCGTATGGATCGGAATGTTGTCCGTTGTTCTGATTTTATGTTTAATCTTATGCGTGAAGGTAAGATTGTCTTCTTCGCAGTATAAAACTTCTTTATTATTATCAATAACCTCTTTTAGTACTGTTTTTTCTCTATCATTCAAATGGTTGTCCCTTATATCGAACTTGATTGACTTACGTTTTTCCGGGATCTTCTCAATTTCATAATAGTCTTGTCCCAACTCTAGTTCATTTACATTGATTTCAACAGATGTTTCCTTAGTGTTTTTGCGTATTGCGACTATGGCTTTTCCATTGGTCCCTTTGTATAGTCCGGGCAAAATTGTGAAGTGATTTGTATGAAATTCTTTGTCCATCATGAAAGGTCCGTTCTTCTTCACAGGCACATGAATAAACTGAAATTTGTGTTCTGTGAGATTTACCTTGTGTTCTTCTGGGAACATCTTTTTCATAGTAATGACCTTTCTTCCTATTTTTAAAGTATTACTTGCGGTATTAAGGATTGCTTTCAGATCTCGGAGTGACTCGTAGCCAATGAGACCATCAAAATATTTATGGAATTTAAATATAAAAAATTTCAATTTCTTTTTAATTCGAAAAATGTCAATTGAAGCCGATTTATTGATTGTATGTTGCCCTGCCATATTTGTTACCGTAGATATCGGTTCATCTTTACAACTTTCGACGTTGACATGTATAGGGGAAATATAGTTTTTATTCGCACCTGTGTCGACTTAAAACTTGAGTTCACCTTTTGTTGTCTGAATCGAAATGTAAGGTATGAAACTAGTTTTCTTCGTCACGTCTTTGGATTTTTTCCGTGGATCAGATGAAAATTTATTTCATCATCGTCTGAATCGAGTCTGGAATTTTCTACTGATTCCTTCTGAGAATTGTATTCAGGTTCATTGTCCGAGTCAGCTTCAAATTCACTTTCCTTTTGTGCATGGTTATTAACCTGCATTCTTGAAACATGTGTCTTCATTGACACATCGTCGTCAGTTTGAAGTCGGTTTTAAATTTGCCTGATGGTGTCCTATCACCGTACCGTGCATTAGCATTAGAGTTATTTGGTTTAGCTTTGCCTTGCTCGCCGTTCTGCTGTCTAGCGAAAGGTGTCGGGTTATTCGTTTTCCGATCCAACTTGTGTCGGTACGCGGCATTCGAATACTGTTGTGTGATTTCGTAAGCATGCTCAAGTGTCTCTGGTCGACAACTTCTTACGTGCATAGAAATTTCCTCATTTAACCCATCTACGAACCGGGTCAACGTAAGTAAATTGACGAAAGAGTTAATAACCCTTGTGTGCGATTTATAATCGTCCATATTAGCAGCAGATGATTTTATAGCTGTGTCAATTGTTCTAATTTTATTGTAATATTCCGACAGATTTTTCTTGCCTTGTCGAATGTAAAATAACGATTGAATGTGACTCGTTAAATCCCTACGGTCACCGTATGCAGTTAGTAAAATTTCTTTGATTTCATCCCAGGTTGTGGGATTTCCGGAGGCTATCAATATTTCTCTAGCCTCACCGACCACTTTGTTCTTTATACTACGAATAATTTGTCCATAGCAAATGTCGTTTTTATATTGGTCGAACAGATTAAGAGTTTGTTCAGCGTCCTGCACCCAGGCTGCCGCTTCTTTTCTATTCCCATTGAAGATGGGGATATTCCTGATCGGATCAGGTGTTGTGAAATTTAAGAATGGATCGTTAGCTTTATCTTTCAAAGCATTGATCGTTTCAATAAGCTGTGTTTGATTTTCGGTGAGTGTTCTCACTTGTTCTAGCAGAGCTTCTGCGCTCATAGCTGGTTTTGCCATGTTAGATTTTATTCAAAATGTTAACTTTTTCCCTATATTATGTCGCTACTCGCCTGTTGGACAGGGAAATTAATGTGGTAGCAAGAATCGTAATAAGAGTTATGACCGCCAGTGATATGCCCTCACAATAGAGATCTAATAACACGTTTCAGATTCCTACACTTGAGTTGAACTACACTGTAGCACTCGTTTGCACTTGGTTTCATTTAGTTTCACTTTATAGGTAGTAAAAACTTTGGTACTTACAAGATGATTCCTTTCATCAGGGAGTTTTTGGTAATGATGCACGTAGAGATGGCTGGGGTGGGTTCCAAGTAGCGGGATTGGTCCTCCAAATAATCTCAAATCCTGCATATCCGCTCCAGAATAGCTGCTGCTGGATTATCGGTGTCGTCTGGGACTTAGGGCCGCTCGCCTTTGCAAACTCGATGATTGTGATATTAGATATTCGCTCCAACAACACTTTCACTTTGTTTCACTACTTGAACTACTCGACTGCGCCAGTTAGGTCGTGATTTATCTCGAACTTAAAAAAAATATTTATTTCACTAAAAACAACTTTAATTACCATTCACTACAAAGTTACATCAAAAACTGAATCTTAATTTCCTATCTCTAGCCCTTTTATTATGTAAAGGTCCCTATTCAGCAAAATCGATCAATAACGTCCGATGTGCTGCTCGTCCACGTTGCTCGTCCACGTCGGTCGTCCACGTCGCTTCGCTTGTTGCTGTGCTGGATTCCCTGGGTCATCATTTCTGCGGTGCGTTGATCGATGTGGTATTGCCGTTGGTAGTTTCCCTGGCTGTTGCTATGTTGATTTGGGTTCGGTGTGGTTATCCTGCTTCTCGATTAATGTGGTGGTGGTGTCCGCTGTTTCATAACTTATATATATATATATATATATATATATATATATATTATATATATATATATATATATATATATATATATATATATATATATATATATATATATATATATATATATATATATATATATATATATATATATATATATATATATATATACACCCAAAAGTTGAAATTGTAGCAAAAAATGCAAAATTGCAATTTTGCAGTTTTTGCAATCATATCTTGAGAAATCCGCATGATTCTGAAAAGGCAAATTTTTCCATCATGTTCCACAAAGCTTGTTATGGTATAAACAAAGCCATGCCAGTGTGTGCAAGTGGTTATCGTTGTGTGCTTAGTGCCTCGACAATCGCAGCAACCGTTGGGTTTTTGTTCAACCGTCAACAACTTCTCAATATGGGTGAGACAATGGCACAGAACGCCGCTACGGCATATTCCACTGTTGCTATTCCGCTGTCAAGTGTTCTATTTTTATCTGCACTCGTCATCACACTCCTATCGCCCTCTCATCAAGTCACCATGCGGTTTATGAAATAAACGAAGCCATGTAAGTGTGTGCGACCGAAATTTGCTTCATTGTTGTAACGTTGAGTGCCTCAAAAACCGAAGAAACTGTAGGACTTTTATTCCATTCACCTCAACTTGTTGTGGTGACTGGATGGTTACAATGAAGAGCCGTCATGCTGACGGTCGCGGTTCGACTCTCGGTAGCGGATGGTAATCTTTTTTTTTTGTGCGCCATTGAATTTACTACTACTAATCAACTGTACAACATCACGCACACATTGAATTTTTCTAATCGAATTGATGTGTTGCTTTTTTGCCCACGACCAATGTTGCTTTCTTTCTCCAAGTTGCGATCCATTACGAGAAATGAAACCAAATCATGCAAAATTGCATTACAATCTTCCTTTTCTATTTTGGGTGTATATATATATATATATATATATATATATATATATATATATATATATATATATATATATATATATATATATATATATATATATATATATATATTTATATATATATCCATAACTTGGCTGGTCATCAACTCATCGAAAGACTTCCGCTGTTGCAACTTCTATACAATTAAGATCTACTAAGCTGAAGATTTGTTTTCATATCAAATAACATAATAAGCGTGGGTACAGTATATATCTGACATCCATTGGTTTGTTATCTAAATTAAAATTTAGATATGTATTAATATCCTTAGAGTCTTAAAATAACTGATATCATCAAACAATAGGGCGAAATAAATTTTATATGAGTATGAATTAGTGATGCCCAAATGCCCAAAACGAAGACGAGAACTCTTGTTGTTAAATATAAATGATAAATAAATGATTCTTTATGTCTGTGAAGTAGAAAATGAATGAATATAAGTTCAATATTTTTGGTGGGAAACGAAGAAGTTTTTTTGATAGAATTTTTTATATATGATCCTTTCTACAAAAGAAAGAAAAAAAAACAAAAAATGTAAAGCTGAGAATTACCTATAAAAAAGCATGGATAATATACTGAATGCATGTAAAAATATAAAATGAGAATAACAATTATATTATATTTACATGTCTACAGATTGTGTCCTGCTGCAAAAGTAGACCGTCCCGCGCATCCACTACGAACCAACGAAGACAACGTATCATAACCAACGAAAAATTTTTTTTTTAATATTTTACAATACTTGGGAACTCCATGGGTGACCTGAAATTATATACCACATAAAGAATAGTCTATCTACAATTTCGATATGCTGCTGCTATAGTATAAGAACTAATTGATGTGATATAACCACAATGGAACTGACTCTTAGCTTCGGGTCCCGACGAATCCCTACTGAGCCCTTGCAGCACGTCAAGTCGGCCAGTTCAGCGTAAGGGAGGTGATGCTTAAATAATAAAAATATAAAAAATAAGATAAATCCGTGAAAATGAAATATTAATCCGTTGTGAGTGAGACAATAATTTCCAGCGTAAAATAAATTCAGTGACATATACGGTACAAGGAGCTTGAAGTTTACGATTGGCGCTATGAATTTAATCAAATATATCAAAGCCTGCTGACTCCTCTTTCAATGATCCGCAGTGAAGAACGATTCAGTGGAATCAACTTGGCCAAACTTTGCAGTAAATATCACAGGATCAATCATGGACGACGATACTCTGGGATTCCATGAAGCTCCTGAATTAAAATGAATCGGATTGCCGAAGTGGGAGATGCAAACACGATTGGGTGTATTCGGCATAAGGCAGACATCCTGTGTTATGTACAAATGGTAAAAAGTCATGAAGCAAGTTTGAGAATTCAACTCGAGAAGCTTCTCGAAGTTTTCGATTACCTGGAGGTTCATAACTTCACACCTGGTGAGGATCCGGAGAGATAATTCTGAAAACAGATCTAAGAGTGGCAACATGCCAGTCAGCACTTCAAGACTCATGATATGATACGAAGACACCGATACTGAAGACGTTACAGTTTGGTGATGTGCGATCGAGCCGCCGACTGAAAACAAAAACTACCGTATTCCATAACCGACAAAATCGTTGCCTGATACAACGTTATTAGATCTTACCGATGTGCTCCCATCAAGTTCCGCAAATTGTTCGAAGAAAATTGATCCTTTGCTGGCACTTTCACTTCAAATACTCAATGTAGAATCTCCCTGTACACTTCGAATTGAACCAGACCCCAAGATATGTAAATGACATAGAATGAGTTATCGTTGTACCCCAAATTTGAAGATTTGGTCGTGTTGGGGTATGCTTCCTAGAAAAAACCACCAACTCAGCTTTCTCCGTTGAGAATTCGATACTTAGATCTAGAGCCTAAGTAGACAAATTGTTTAAAGTATCCTGTAAGGGTTCGTGCAGATAGACCCCATTGGGTTTTGTGACAGACACTACACCGTCATCTGCAAGTTGTCTCAACGAACAATTGTCGCTTAGACAACCGTCGCTTAGACAAACCAGGCTTAAACAGGAATGAAACGCGATGAAATTCGCGGTGAAGATCACGCGATTATCATCGTGAAGATCACTGTGAATATACGCTCTCATGTCGAAGATATAGGATTTAGAGCAATGTACTGTTCAACAAAGTTGTAGGTCTACTTATGCACTACAAGTTCATCATACATCATATTATCAAATCGACCCTCTGAAAGGAGATATTGGCAAATGAATATGCCTGAATCAAAAATGATAAGCCGCAACCCTGCCTATTTAGGTGATATAGTTTATCTACAATCTGAAAACAGACACAATTTGGACACAGTATACATCGGACTATAGAAGGTAATAAAATTGAGAGCTCGGAATACGATAATAAGCGATAAAAACAATAAACAACTAGAAGTGCATATTTTAAGGCTAGTCAACTAATTATTAAAATTACTATACAAGAATAACCCTTCTCTATTAGGGGGAAGGGAAACGGTATAACAAATTTGTGAGAGACATCTACACCCAGTCGTTGCAAGTTTTTGCAGCACTTATGACTGAAAGACTCACAACTGTTGTATTATGAATGCCGTAATACAACAATTGATCGTTGGCCTAAGCTCAAAAATTGCGTTAGCAAAGACGACAACCTCTGAAAACACATGCCATAAATAATATCGTTTTGTTCATTCATGTGTTAGTGTAGTTTAAACGCTTTCTGTGTATGTATAAGTATGTTTAACTTGGCCTTAGAGGTGTGTTAGTGTGTATTTATGTTTTTGAAATTGGGCATCTGACGAACCGTGTCCGATCAGCTGATTTTCATGTTTATGAATCAAATTTGACAGAAAACAGGGGATCAACTGCCGGAAAAGTAATATCAACATCAGCAATACAACAAAAGGTACCCGTCTTGTGTCATTTCGTAAAATGGTCTATAATAAAACTCCTAACCAAAACTTTGGAATGTCTAATTTATAGTGTAAACATCAATTTCTCCCGTTTCGTCTATAGACCATAGATAACAATGCATTTGTGCAATGTCATGAGACAGGCGCCATCTGTCTATTTGATGATGTTGATGTTCCTTTTCATAGCCATTAAACCACTGCTTCATGAATGTGAAAATCATCTGATCAGGTTCTTTGAAAGGAAAGCTTTTTGAGTTTTGCATGCGAGTATGCACCCGTGCTTACTTCACTATTCAATCAAGGTCTAAAGTGAAGTGAATAGTGAACATTTTGTGCCTTACTTGTTGTCCTCCTAATTCAACAGCAGCTGCAATGTAAGTACTTTCGATGTATAATTATTTAATTACAACACAGTTTTTTTTTCTATTTACTTTTAGGGCGAAGAAATTTGTGGTGAGTACAAGACAATTTCCGGACTAGCGATAGCAGGAGAATGGAAATGGTGTGTTGGAGTTACCCCGCTGCCGGCTTAGCAATACCACGGTCGTGCCGCTGACTTGAGGTTACAGGTGCGGAGGAGCTGTAGGATTTAACCAGGAAGAAATTTTCAAACCCGAAATATAATGAAGAGATTGACTCCGAGATCCGAAGTACGGAAACCGATCTATATAGAAATTAAAATGAACTTTAAAATGGAGGTTCATCAGTTGAACGAGTTGCTTTGTTCGGTAAATGAATTTATTGTAATTCTTTCTCCTTCTCGTACTAACTCGAAATCATCTGTATTGAAGAGTTTTTTTCTATCCGAACCCGTTTAAGGACCCACTATGTTGTTTCGTTCCCGTTTCTCGATTCACGGTAATGCATTTTCCTGTTGCTCTAGCCAAAGAGGATCTGACTGAACTGGACATTTTTCTTTCTTGGTATTTCAAACTGATTGCTTCTCACAAGTAGCTTATTGCTTGCTCTCAAATACAGTCATGCTCTATGTTCAGAGAACGTCCAGCATATTTTCAGTAGATTTCTAGCGTGTTATGGGTAATATTGACCTGGATTTTGAACGAAGATCAAGTAAAGTTTTAATTTGCAAGTCTTGCATGTATGCAGTCATTGTTTGCATACTCAGTTTTTTTTTATGCTGCCAATTTCGACACGGTTGACAACAAGGAATCCATGCTAGGAGAAGTAATTTTGACCCACCATATTTGAGAAGGTGACGACTAGATATTATCCATAACACCCGGTCGGTTCCAACTTAATGGGTTCTTATGAACAGGCTATTTATTTTTATGTTGAAATGGATCAAAGGCCGTGTTGGTATTTTGGGACAACCTGGATTTTCCAGGGAGAAGTTAAAGAATGCAAATCAACAGCTAAACATGTCTTTTGACGACTCTGTATGATTTGCATGATCAGTGTATGTCTGGTTTTGAAATAAATCTATGCATAAAAATGATAATATTAACTGTTTCAATACAACCTGGATGCTCCAGTAGAATCCGTGTCAACAGAACAAATAAAAAAGTTCGCCGAACCCTGCCTGTTTTGAAAACATAATAACAAGAGAATATAAGTTCAAAAGTGATTAAGCGTACTAATGACCACCTACTAGTGGGATATAGTATCCAGTGAGGCATCCGGTATTTCTCATGAAAAGTGCAATTTTCGGTCACTGAGCTTTCCATTAACGAAGCCTATTAGTGAAATCGCCAATCGTTTGGGAGTTTATGGATACGAACATAATTCATTGAAAGTTGAAATAAGTGAGAAACGCGAAAAGTTGTTTTACGTTATTCATGTGGTAATCGTTAAGTTTAGGTTGTTATATGGATACCAAGAATGCATGAATACATACATGCTTGGAAGTTGTTTATTTCAAATTTATAAACTTCAAACACATAACTTGTTAAGCTTGTAATACTTATGCGCTAAACGCCAGAGAGTTCTTGGAGGATGAAGATAATTTACCTTATTATTTTGTTTTACATTGACTCCTGGGAGTATTTTTTTAGTTCCTTGATAATCGAGATTTTCAGCCCTGGGCCGGTTCATATCCCGTCGTAGTCACTTAAATACCATTTGGGTATTTTTGTAACTTGTTCGGGGTGAGATTCGAACTCGTGACTTTGGTGTGAGAGGTATGGATGAAAATCACTACGCCGGGGTCGGCCCCTGCTCCTAGGAGTTCTTGAAAGGCTTCTGTTTGTTCTTGTATGTTCTGGGAGTTGTTGAAGAGCTAAAATCATTCTTTCATCGCAAAGTTAAGTCGTATATTACAGCGCGTTCTCGGATAGCTTAATGCCAATTTCAGGGTATATCTAGAAAATTTATGAATGCATACACTGTTTTAAAAAAATGGATGGTTCGTTTTGGTTATTACTGTGATGACCTATATTTGAATGAGTTAATGGATTACTAAGATCACTAGATGGCTTGTTGATCTGAAGTCATATATTTCAGGAAGTTTTTGGATAACTTACATCATCTATTCAACTCAACACTGGTTCAATGTTAACTCTATAAACTCTAGTTAGGTTCGTGGTTCGGAAAACCTATATTCTGGTAAGGCCTTGAACAACTTATATCATCCTTTCAACAGAGAAGTTTGTTGATGTGGAATTCTTTATTCAACCCGAATAGAAAATTACCATTAGCTGTGTCATATGCAAACGCATCACCATTCCCACATTTGAATTATCCTAGAAACAGAATTATTCTTAAGAGGTTCGGTTCTCACGAACCAACTGAACCACATCTGCTTACCGTAACATTCTGTCATAAGTCGATGGCACCATACTGAGTGCATCGTCCGGCAATCCTATGCTAGCAGGAAGGTCCAATTACAGACCTCCAGGCCTGCACCATACTCTGCTGTGGGAGCGCAACCGCTTTGAGCATATGTTGCATTCCTTCATTTACAATACAAGTACATATCAATCACCAATACCCAATCGCAGTCCAGGCGTCTTCGTCTTATATTATACATTCTCACTTTGTAGACTTGTGTAGATTTAAGTTAGCATTAAATCTATTTGAATCAAGGAAACCATTCGATAATCGAGAGTCAAAGTGTAAGGTCGATGATTTTACGGTGATGACACGACCAACCTAAATCAACCTAAATCCACTTAAATCACATTATGATGAACATTATTATACATTTTCCATTCATGTTGTAATCACCATTATACGTATCATCCGTGTATAATGCTGGTGTAATGTAAGAAACCATTCAAACTTTAAACAACCATAAAAAACGTATTCTATGTAAGCTAATGATTTTATAAACAAGAAATTAACAGTGCCGTATAGTATATCCCTTGCTCATGCATTAAAAGATGTAATGAAGGAAAGATATGAATTATGGTCACGATAAACAAAAAACAGGAAACTGTTTTAACAGTACGTAATTTTTAGTTCATTATCACAAAATGTATGGCTCTTGTTATAATACTGATCATGATATATGTGTTTGTAAGAGAGTCGTTTTATCAATCTACGTGAACGTTTGTATCAATGGTTCATTTCGGCCTTTTATATATGTCTTCAAATCTCCATTGATGTCTTCATAAATAAACAAAGAAAATGACTTAAAGTTCTTTAAATCAAGTTGTTTTTTTTTGTTGGATTATCTTTGCTTTGGTTTGAATTTACTTTTGCTGGTATTTTTTAATTATATCCCCTCAATTACATACTATACATTTTTCACAACGAAAACTTTTAATAAAAACAAATGTCAACATCAAAGGTGTGTTTTTATTTACTTGGATTGGGAGGGAAAAAAACGGAAACTTGAATAATTATGAAACGATAAATGGTATAATACCTTTAAAATACTTGTTTATTCGGGAAGTGACTTCTTTGATCTTCCTTTCAACTTAACTATGATTTAAGGTTAGTGTTATGCCATTGGCCACCCTCTGTCAATGTAGCCACACGCAGCGATCACCAAACGGATTGTTAAAACGTCAATCTGATAACTTATGGAATATATTACTGATTAAAACTATAAAGGGATATGTGAAGATATTGAAGATTAATTATATAGCTTGAACTACATTAAGATTTGAATTGGTCATATACGGTGAGCAAAATTTTGCATTTCTTTTTTGTTGTGGAACAAATTTTAATGGCAAAGCAGAATGTAAACTCAAGATCGCTGATTACTAAGAGAGAACTTGCGTACAACTACAGCCACTGTTCGCTAACTGGATGCTTTTTAACTGGGCTGCTATTTAATTGGGCGTTTGCAAACTGAACACTAGCTCAGTTAAAAAACGAATAAACTTCAAAAATCAGTATTTGACGTTTTGTTGTCAAAATTAGCAAGGGGCATGTAAAAAGCATATGAAAAAATCTTTTTAGAATGATGTATAATTACACTTTGATTGTTAATTTTTGTATTCTCCCTTACGCGTAACGAGTAAGTAACGATCTTTGATGAAGTTTGCATTATCTGTTTCTGATTTATAATTGTTTGTATTAAGTATAGATTCATTATAAACGTATTGCAAAACATGTCAAGTTTGGAGCGGTTTGTATCTCGTATTTTATATATCTCTCTGTCAAACTGTCGAGCTAACAATACTTTTTTTCACTGCCGCAAGTGATTAATATTGTATTGTTCTTTAAAACATGGTTCCATACATTTGTAATACATTAACAAGAGTAGATTGTATGGGTAGTTCTATATACTGTTGAAATTACATTACACTAACGTGTTCTTTTTTCACATTACGATAAAGATTGTGGTTTCACTGCCAACGGCAAGCATATCATAGATACTTGTCAACAATCTGAGATTACTTGTCAATCTGAGTTGACTTAGCAAAGAAGCTTCAAACCTATCACGCCAAGGAGTAGTGTTAAAATCCCACGCTTTCCGATATTATATTTTTGTATGAGGATAATTTTTTTCCACTTTACGTTTTATTAAAGTGCGTCATATTAAAGTTTGAAATAAAGTATTATACACCTACATTTATAACCTGTTTTTGTCATTTAACAGTACTTTCAACTTGTTTAATACAAGCTGTGTTGCTTGGGGAAATATTTTGTAGCACGTCAGATCTACATACTCGCCTGATTCAAACTCCTCAATGACCGCCCACTGTGAGCCCTTCGTGCCTTCAGCCAATCACTAATGTTCTGTGATGTCAGCTTGTTGTGAGTTTCTTCAAGCCATGCTTAGCTGTTGTTGGTTGCAGCCTAGTAGTGATCTATACCACTTAAGTTCGGTCTTCACATAACGCATTAAAAATAACAATTCGAGTTTCTGTGACAACGGTTACAACCTGCTTCAGTTAGGAAAAGGCAATTAAACTACACTATTTTTACGAATTTTTATTTATTTATAGATAATCCAAATTAAAATTATACGAAACAGGTAACAAACATAAAAAACCGTAAAAAGCATAACACTGAACGTAAGATAACTATAAATAACCAAAACCTTAAAATAATAACGACGATTGCACTTTCAAGAAAATCCTAATAATCCTAATAATCCTAATAATAATCCTAATAATCCTAATGTGGTATAAAATATAGATCCTAATAATCAATGTCATTTTAATAATTTTAATTAATATGATAAAAAGAGTGATTTGATTAATGGACAAAATTATCATTATATAGAATTCGATCATCATTATGATCAGATTTATCAATCATCATGAACAAATTTCTCAAACATTACCATTATCATTATCATTAAAATCATCATGGAGTAAATAAAATTTAGATCAAACTCAATAAATGAACTATAAAATAATCGTAATGATAAATGAAATAATAATTAGAATATTAATAATAATTTGATTTTGTTTGTCAAAACTTTCATGAAAATAATGAAAATTATTTTAATTCATGTTATGATTAGCAATAACATGAATTAAAATAATTTTCATTATTTTCATGAAAGTTTTGAACAACAAAATCAAATTTATCACTTTTTTTAAATATTCATTAAGAAGGTAAAAATGTTGACGAATATGGAGTTGCGTTATCAATTTTCCAGGAAAATCAAGTATTTCAGAAATTCTAGCTATAAATTCTAGACCCGATGAAACATTGTCAAAATAAAATTCTGACATACTTTGTAACAAGATACAAAATCCAGAACTCTTTGAAAATTTGTCAATTGCATTTGACAGGTACGCTTATTTTGTCTTCAATGTGCAGATCTGAATAATTTCCCTAGATAAACATTCGTCCAATAACTTATATGAATTGAAGTTTGTCATTTGACGATTTGAAGATTTCAATAATGCATTTCAAAAACCAGGAATATTATTTTTCCGTTATATTGAACAAAATTAATGTTTTCATTATAATCAGAAAAAATCAATACATTTTCACTTACCAACATAAAAAATTGGGAAGAATTGATTTCATAAATAATTATCATAGTTAATACCATTCTTTTAAAGTTGAATCGAAAATATTCAAAGTAATCATGATAGTAATAATGAAAATATATTCTTTATGATTTTTTTTTTTTTTTTACTTATTTATTTTCCGTCGGCCTATTTCCTCACATGGTGACAATCACCGACGCCAGGGAGACGACTCCACCACCTGGACCCTACCTAACGACTCATGATTATGAACCGGGACCAACGGCTTTACTTCCCTTCCGAAGGAAGACGTGACCAAGATTTTTTCGTCTCAGAAAAACCACCGACGTCGACTGGGATTGAACCCAGACCCACTGGGGTGCCAGTAGCAGTCACGCTTACCACTACACCACCGACGCCGGCAATTCTTTATGAATATTATTAATAATTATTAACATTTTGATCATAACAACACATATTCATCATAAGATAATTTATGATGAAAATGTTCATGAGAATACATAAAATTATCAAAATCATCATAAATACAAGAGAGATAGGAATAATGTATATTGATGATTATCATGATATGAATGATCATAATAGTCATTATTATCGCAGTGATTTACAGTATTAGAAATAATAACTCTCGAAAAGATCTTCAATGATTTTTTTTCTTCATAAAAATATCAATAGAATATAAATAATTTAATAATAATAATCATAGTCATTAATATATTGATAATTTTTATTGTTATACTAATTACAACTTTTATTATTATTATAAACATGAAAATGTTAGCAGAAACAATAAATAAATAATTAAATCTACTGCTATAATATTTAAATATCTTCGATAGTAGTAGTTATAAGAATAATAACAATAAAAATATTAGTATTTATGATAATACTTCTTATTAAAATCATTCTACTAATCTTATTCAAAATATATATAATATTCAAAATTATGAAAGCAATTTTAATAATATTTAAAATAATGAATCGAATTTTCAACATTAACCCAAGGGAGTTTTACAACCGCATCCGAAACAACAAAACAGACTACAACGAAGGACTTCCTTCGCCATTTGCCATACAACGATCAAGAAGGAGTTGCAGGAAAAGTTCCTGTATCGAGTCAACCGTGTTCTGAGGTCATACCTGTCGGCAGGCAACAAGATAAAAGCGATTAACACGTTTGCCGTGCCCCTGTTGACCTACAGCTTTGGAGTGATAAAGTGGACCAAAACTGACTTGGAGGCGATAGAACGAGCAGTACGAGTGGCGTTCACTAAGCATCGCATGCATCACCCAAAGTCGGCCATCGAAAGAGTCACCCTACCACGTATTGAAGGAGGAAGAGGCGTTACCGATATTCAAGCGCTTTGTGTTTCCCAGATTCAGCAGTTGCGGATGTACTTCATTGAAAGCCAGGCCCGTCATGAAGTCTACCGTGCTGTTTGTGAAGCAGACCATGGGTTCAGCGCCCTCCATCTGGCGGAGGAGGACTATCAGCTGGGCTGTGACCTAAAAACTATTGACGATAAAGTTGCATCGTGGAAGCTGAAGGAGCTGCATGGGACGCATCCCCATTAGTTGGAACAAGCGCTTGTCGACAAAGTAGCGTCGAATACGTGGCTGGTGCGAGGTGACCTCTTCTCAGAGACTGAAGGTTTCATGGTAGCCATCCAGGACCGGGTAATTGCGACGAAGAACTATCGCAGGTACATAATGCACGAAGAAGTAGAAGACCGTTGTAGAAAGTGCAACGCAGTAGGAGAGACGATCGAACATGTTGTTGCTGGCTGCCAAGCATTGGCAGAAGTAGCGTATCTCGGTCGTCACAACGATGTCGTCAAGATTGTGCACCAACAACTTGCGCTGAAGCACAATTTGGTTAACCATTACGTGCCCTACTACAAGTACCTGCCAGACCTGGTTCTGGAAAATAGTTGCGTTAAGCAGTACTGGGATCGCGAGATCCTAACGGATGTCCTCATCCGTGCCAATCGCCCTGACATTGTGATCTACGACAAAAGGAAGAAGAGTGTAACTCTCATCGATGTCGCTGTACCGCTGGATCGCAACGTCCATTCAACGTTCTCCACCAAGATTACGAAATACCACGATTTGGCGGAGGAGTTGAGGCAGATGTGGCATTTGGAGGCAGCCGGTATAGTTCCGGTAATAATCTCGGTGACCGGAATTGTTCCCCGTACTCTTATACGTTCCCTTGAAGAGTTGGATCTACGAAAGGAATTGAGCAGCATTCAGAAAGCAGTGATTCTTGGAACCTGTAATATTGTCCGGGGGTTCCTGAATCACCATAACTAATTCAACCGAAGCAAACAAATAAGGATGTAAGTTTACAAAACTGACGAATGTATCCACCGAGCCTAACTCCCTTTGGCCCCACGCCCGGGGGTAGGTGAAAGTTTCCAGCTACATGCTGAGAAGTGAGATGAAATCGGATTATAATAATAATAATAATAATAATAATAATAATAATAATAATAATTTTTTTTTTTTTTTTTTGTTTATTAATGACACTTTACACCAGAAGGGTGCATTCGTGTCTTACGAAATTCTAATATTAACCACATGTATCAATCCACTTTAATGCATCCCCCCCTTTTCAACCGTTATTCATCTAATTTTCTACTTATCCTTCTGTTTCTTCGCTGGTTTGCTCCAAATTTTCCCGCTTCTTGCGATTGTTCTGTTTTTCTTGTCTCTGTTATTTTTCTCCTTCCACTTTTCTTCTTCTGCTTCGCTTTTGTTCTTCTGCTTCGCTTTTCTTCTTCTGCTTCGCTTTTCTTCTTCAGTTGTGTTACGTTTCTCTCATTCATGTTGTCTTCTTCTATTTCACTTTTTTAATTTGGCTTCTTTATAGTACATTTCTTCTTCCGTTGTGCCTCCTTCAATTTCATCTGAATTTTATTTTTTCCTCTATCCGCTCCGGTTTCCTTCTTCCGTTCATTCCGTTACGCTTCTTTTTCTGCTTCCATTTTTCTTCTTTTGCTTATCTTCTTCAATTTCTTTTCTTCTGTTTCTCTACGTCTTCGACTTCTTGTGCTGCTGTTTTTCCGTTTCTTTTCGTCGACTTCTGTTCGTTTACTTTGTTCGCTTCGCTTTTCCTCTTCTTCAGTTGTGTACCTCTTCTCTCATTCACGTTGTCTTCTTCTATTTCACTTTTCTATTTCGCTTCTTCCGTTGCACCTCCTTCAATTTCCTCCATCCGCTTCGGTTTTCTTCTTCCACTGAGTCCGTTACGCTTCTGTTTCTCCTTCCGCTTTTCTTCTTCTGCTTATTTTCTTCCATTTATTTTCCATCTGTTTCTCAACGTCTTCAAGTACCTGTGCTTCTGCTCTTCCGTTTCTCTTCTTCTACTTCTTTTCGTCCACTTTTTCCGCTTCGCCTTGCTTTTCCTCATTCACGTTGACTTCTTCTTTTTCAATTCTTCATTTTGCTTTTTTCCTCTGCATTACTTCTTCCGTTGTGCCTCCTTCATTTTCCTTCCTTTTAATTTTTCTTCCATCCGTTTCGGTTTTCTTCTTCCGCTGATTCCGTTACGTTTTTCTTCTTCGGTTACTGCTACGGCTACGGCTGCTATTTCCGATCGGTTCTTCTTCAGTTTTTATTCTTCCGTACTTCAATCCTTTTTCTTCTTTCCTTCTTCGGCTTCTTCCGTTTTCTGGTTTCGTTACAGTTTGGAGAACAGTCTTGTTTCTTTTAGAAAATTCAGCATTTGTGTAATTTGCTCCTCTGTATTTCCCAGGGCGTCTCGTAGGCTGGTCCCGATGTTGTTTTGCTGCCTTTCGGTTTCAAATTTCCGGCATTCCAGAATTAAATGCCGGACATCCATTACCGTGCCACAACATTCACAATTGGGTGGCGGCTCCTTCTTTAACAGAAATGTGTGTGTTAGACGCGTGTGTCCGATCCTTAAACGTGTAAGGACACGCTGTTCAGCCGTGCTCCCGCGTTCCGTCCATCTGCTGGTATCTTCCTTAACTTCCCTCAGCTTTGACTCCCTAGTTTCATACCATTGGTTATCCCACCGATGACGTATCAGGTGTTTAGTTTCTCTCAGCGCATCTTCTCCTGGAATCGGTATATCTATGGCCTGTTCCCTCCTGGCTTCATTGGCTAGTCGATCGGCTTCGGAATTACCACTGATTCCGGCGTGCCCAGGAATCCAGCAGAATCGAATAGGTTTGTTCCGCGCTATTTCTTCCACTTCTTGGATCCATGGGTGCCGAGATTTTCCCGCCTCTAATGCCAGTAGGCAGCTAGCAGAATCCGATAAAACAACCAGCTCATTACTCTGGTTCGGGATCGTGACAGCCATCTTTATGGCGTATGCCTCCGCAGAGAAGACGCTGCATGCTTTTGGAAGACTGTAGGTACCAGCAATACCTCCGTTGAAATATGCGGCCCCTACCGTATCTTCATCCTTAGAGCCATCGGTGTAGACAACAGCCGATTGATGGAAACGGGTGTTCAGCAAATGTTGCACGATTGGGCGGACTTTCTCCGGAGGGTCACCGGCTCTTACGCATTTCTTCACGTCCCACACAATCGTAGGTTTTCGTGCGTGCCATACGCGATCACTCTGCCTCACAAGTTGACCGACAGCGGGGAGCGCTGTACCTGTCAACTCTTCGATGCGGTTCGAGGCTCGTTGAATCAAAGGAAGGGAGATGTTTCCACGATTCTTCACAGCTATTCGGATGGCTGTCCGCGCAATAGCCTGTGCTGCCAACAGTTCGAACGGTAAGGTTCCCGCTTCAGCCATAATCGAAAGTATCGGACTGGTCACGAAACCTCCTGACGCATACCGAACCATTGAGTTATACGGAGGAGAAAGAAAGTTGATGGCCCTCCTCGGCTCACCAAGCCTATACCGTAGGTCAGCTTTGCGGTTACTATGGCCGATCCCACTTGCAGCAACGATGTCCGATTACCACGCGGAAGCTTGGCACCAATCATCTTCAAAATCCGCAACCGAGACTCACACGATTTCTTCACCATCTGGCAGTGAGGTTTGAACGTTAGGGTCCGATCCAGGGTAACACCCAGAACCCTCAGCCGGTTGGTCTTTGGAACGGCGACTCGGTCGATGGTTATGTCCTGTCCAGGTTCCCGGCGTGCATTTGGACTGCAATAAAATATGTGCGACTTCGTTGCTGACAAAGCGAATCCCACGCTCTTCGCCCATTTGTCAACGGCCTTGACGGCGGTCTGCAGCTTGCGATGGAGGCCTTCACTTTTTGCTCCTCGGACCACGAGAAGGATGTCGTCTGCGTACAACAATACATCGACTCCGCTCGGTACTACCCGAAAAATGGGTTGCATCGCGATAAGAAACAGCGTCACGGATAGGACCGAACCTTGTGGCACTCCATTTTCCAGCTCGTGTTCACCAGACATGTATCCTCCTACAGACACCTGGAATGTTCGTTCCGAAAGAAAGCTTCGCAACATGTTTATCATGCGACCACGTATCCGCCAAGTCTTCAACGTGCGCATAATACCATATCGCCAAGTAGTATCGTATGCCTTCGCCAAATCTAAGGACGCTATCAGTGAATGTTGACCTCCGTTTGGCAGCGATCTTTCCAGCTCTGCGAAGTAGGTTTCGGTACCTCGTCCTGCTCGAAACGCGTGTTGGCGTTTGTCAAGTCGTCCGCTTGACTCTAGCTCGGTAATCAGTCGGCGGTTGATGATTCGCTCAAACAGCTTCGCCATGCAGCTGGTGAGCGAGATTGGTCGGAAAGCATCGGGTCCGGAATCGTGGCTGTTCGGCTTCGGAATGGGAACGACAACAGCATTCCGCCAGTTGGTAGGAAACTCACCACTGTGCCAAATTTTGTTCAGCAGTTCAAGGAGCGTAACTTTTACAGACAAAGGAAGACGTTGAAGCAATGGATACCCTATCATGTCCGCACCTGTCGAAGCACCTCGCCCTTTGTCGAGAGCCCACAGAAGTTCATTCAGGGTAATGTCGATGTTGTACACATCATCAGTGTTGGGCGAAACATCTATGGACTCTCGTTCAGCTGCTGCCTTCACCATCTGGAACGATGGGGCGTAGCTGGAGGTCGCTGATCTCGCGCTGTAGCATTTAGCCAGTTCTTCCGCCGCTTCTTCGGGGTTGTCTATAAAACCGTCAGTTCGCTTGAGTACCACCGTGCGCTGTCGTCTGTTGCCGCGCAGAATATTCACCGTCTGCCATAGTTCGGTCGTCGTGCTGCTTGGAGAGATTGTTGCCACGAAGTTTTCCCACGATTGCTCCTTCGCTTGCTGGATAGCTTTTCGTGCCGCCGCTCTGGCTTCCTGGAATCTCGCTAATGCTTCGGGTTGTTCAGGATCAGCTTGCTGTAGTCGTCGGAGGGATCGCAGGCATTTTCGTCTCAGTCGGATTGCCGCCTTAGCTTCGGGACACCACCAGGGTACCGATCTTGGTCCAACACGGCCGCTGGTCCGCGGTATGGATTTCGTCGCTGCTGCTATTAGCCTATCGGTGAAGCTGTTAACGTCCCAGTCAAGCTCTGGGTGAATGGTTTCGGCGGTGATGCGTTCATACAACGGCCAGGCAGCACGATCGTAGAGCCATTTTCGCCGTACCGTCCGTGAGTCCGACCAACCGGGTATAGACACCGTTATTGGAAAGTGGTCGCTGTTGTGCGTATCTGACAGGGTTCGCCAAATGAACCTACTGGCCAGGTTCTCGGAGCAGATCGTCAAATCAATGGCCGAGGCATTTCCGGTAGTTGGATCGATGCGGGTAGCTGTGCCGTCATTCAGGATCACAAGCTGTTTGTCCAAGGTCGTTTCGGCGATGAATCGACCAAGCGTGTCCGACGTTCGTGATCCCCACGCGAGATGGTGCGCGTTGAAATCACCCAAAAACAGAACTGGACCTTCCAGTTGCTCGAGTAAATCACTCAATGCGGCCTGACACTGAACGGAACTCGGTGGAACATATATTGACACTACCGTTACCTGTATTGGTGCGTGGATACGTGCTGCGACGATGTGGAGAGTTGTGTCGATTCGAATTTGCTCGAAAGGTAAGCCTTCCCGTATGGCAAGGCCAACCCCGTGTTGCCAGTAGTGTACGCTGTTCGACTCCAGAAGCAACGTGTAGTTTCTGCCAACGAAATCTGGTGGGGCGACGGTTTGATTTACCTTGGTCTCCTGGAGTGCGACGACGCAAGGTTCTAGGTCGGCGATGAGGAGCTTCAATTCGCTGATATTGGCCCGGAGTCCACGCAGGTTCCATTGCAGGGCGAAGCAGCCACCAGGGCGGCCGTTAGCGATCGATCGAGAGGTGGAAGATGACGATGAAGTTGATTCTCTTCGTAGTGTAGCGGAAGAATGTGCCGCGTTGGGCATCATCGTTGCGGTATGGGTGAATGTAATTTCTGGTGTAGGGCGGCGGCCAGGGCGTAGAAGGGATACACCTTCCCCTGCCGTCTATCCCAAGTTTCCGGTGTCATGGTGGTATTATCAAAAGTTTCATCGGCTACAGAGGTGAATTCACCATCAACGGGTTGGGGTATGACGTCCCGGATGGCTCCTTCAACCTGCTGCACTTGCGCCGGAAGGGGTACTACACATTCCCCACTTCCGGACCGATTTGTCTCGTTGTCCGTATTCGTGCTTATGTCTTCATCGTTTTCCATGCGTTGTTGGGGAGTTGAGCTATCTATTACGTTTATTTTGAGGTGTCTCAGATGCGTCAGACTCTTCGTTGGAGTACTCCATTTGGGTGAGGTCGTGTGTTTTGGTGGCAGTTTTCTTCGGTGGCGGGCTTATATCCGGTGATGTGGCGGGTTTTCCGTAAATATGCTTTGGCGGACGACCGCGTTTCGTTTCCAAAACAGCTGGAGAATTATTCCTCGATCGGGTTGTGGGGCCTGTCGTTGAGGGCGTTGATTGTTGTTCTCTGCTGTGGTGCGATTTTTCGATTTGTTCCATGTTGTGTTGCGGTTTATCTTGGCTGGCGATTTGTTGCTTTAACTGGTTGATGATGTTGGCCATTATCTTCATCTTTTCGTCCTTTCGCTTGCTCTCTTCCCGCATACTGGCTAGTTCTGCGTCTTTTCTCTTCATGGCCGCTTCAAGTTCGTTCAACTTTTTCTCAAACACGCTTTGTTGAGCTACTACCTGAGCATAACTGCCTCCAGACTGTAGCGCAGCACGTTTCCTTGCCTCTGGGAATGTCAGATTGTCCCGCACTTTAATTTTTATTATTTCCATTTCGTTTTTGTACACCGGACACTGGCGGTTGTTAGGGCGATGATCACCCTTGCAATTCCAGCAGAGTGATTTCTCACTGCATTCCTCTTCTCCATGATAAGATCCAGAACAATTAAAACACCGTTGTGGTCCAGGGCATCGGGCGCGGGTGTGGCCATAGCTGAAGCAGCCATAGCACTGCATGGGATTTGGGAAGTACGGACGGGTGGGAATGTTGAGCAGACCGACTTTAATGCTCTCCGGAAACGTGGTCTTGCAGAGTGTCACTATCAGCGCGGGTGTATTCACCTTCTTACCACCTTCATTTCTAGTGATTCGCTGCACGTGAATACCTTTTTGGCCAATAATCTCCTGTAAAACCTCTTTTTCCTCCAAATCGATAAGATCCCAGCTTGAAATGATACATTTACAAACGTTCAAGTTCGGATGGGGGCAACTTCAACCTCAGTACCATCAATAAGCTTTTTCAGCTTGAGTAGCTTGGTGACTTGGGCTGGATCACGGACTTTCAGGGTATATTTTGTACCTCGTGCTTCGGAGTTTGCGCCTTCAATCGTTCCATCAGCACATGCTTCTACGGATTTACCGATGATGATTGGATTTCTCGCGAGTGGAGCACCATCCTTTCCAGTCAACTGGAGGAACGTTAGCTCACCGAATTGGTTCGTAGGGTCCATATACGTTGGCAGTCTACGTTTAGCTGACCCTCCCGGGTCGCCGCTGCTAGCGGCCGCCATGTTGTTCTATGTGAGAACGCGCGTAGGTGGCAACGGTCACCCGTTACCTACCCCAAATGAACAAAAAAGATAAAGACAAGACAAATCCTACCTTTTTTGCCCCTTCAACGTAGAAATTTCGGTTGGTGTTCACAAAATTGTGCCTCTCACTGTGGGCATACACTTTTGCGAGACACTGTAGTACTTCTCAAAAGCCTAACACGCACTTTCGGATTTACTGTATATATCGGTTTTTCCAAAACTTTTCACCACTTTTTTTATTTCAACAAAATTTTTCTTCCAACGCACCGCAACCAACACTGATAGCAGATTGAATGGTGGGTGAATGAAAACGGACGGCAGCCGGACGACGACTGTTTGTTTACCACTTCTAAAAGCACGTGGATCACAAATAAAATCAGTTTTTTCAGCCGTTTAACCACCGATTTTCTTCAAACCTTCACTGTTTGGACCTTTCTTTCCACTTCACTCACTGTTTTTTGTACGATTCGACCGCGGCGATCGCGAAAAACTCGGAAAAAACACCTTTAGTAATTCGGGAGCGCGCACTGTACCGACCTTACGTGACGGCGTGTCGAACTCAGATGATAATAATAATAATAATAATAATAATAATAATAATAATAATAATAATAATAATAATAATAATAATAATAATAATAATAATAATAATAATAATAATAATAATAATAATAATAATAATAATAATAATAATAATAATAATAATAATAATAATAATAATAATAATAATAATAATAATAATAATAATAATAATAATAATAATAATAATAATATATAATAATATAATAATAATAATAATAATATATAATAATAATACATAATAATAATAATAATAATAATAATAATAATAATAATAATAATAATAATAATAATAATAATAATAATAATAATAATAATAATAATAATAATAATAATAATAATAATAATAATAATAATAATAATAATAATAATAATAATAATAATAATAATAATAATAATAATAATAATAATAATAATAATAATAATAATAATAATAATAATAATAATAATAATAATAATAATAATAATAATAATAATAATAATAATAATAATAATAATAATAATAATAATAATAATAATAATAATAATAATAATAATAATAATATATAATAATAATAATAATAATAATAATAATAATAATAATAATAATAATAATAATAATAATAATAATAATAATAATAATAATAATAATAATAATAATAATAATAATAATAATAATAATAATAATAATAATAATAATAATAATAATAATAATAATAATAATAATAATAATAATAATAATAATAATAATTATAATAACCGTGGAACCGTAGAGTAAGTGGAGACTCTGCGGAGCTGAGCTGCAAGCTACCCGGCGGGTCAAAGTCTGCGGATAATGAACGGCCTTCAGATAAGGAGGTTAGCTGCGAATTAAATAAGCAGTCCCGGACAAGCAGCGGGGGCTGTCTAGGATGTGGGGAGACTGAGCAGTTATTTGGACCCTGTTGAGTTTCTTCCAAAAACCCACATATATCCGAAAGCAGCACTGTCAAAGCGAGTTACCCCGCTATAAGGGTAAATGTCCAAGCCTCCACCAACCGGTTAGTCGTTGCGCCTTCCGGCTAAAAAGGCACTCGGTTAGTCTTCCGGCAAAAAGGCACCGGTTAGACATCCGGTCAAAAGTCACCAACATGGAGTTGAGAAATAGAAGAATAAGACCAATGCGATTGCCCGAGGAGGGAGCCCCTACTGGAGCTGGTCCTGGAACGGGGGACAGAGCGAGCGGCCAGCGGCTGGAGGAAGAGGAGGTGCAAGAGCGGCCCTCCAGTCAACGGGCTCAGCCCGTAACTCATACGCAAAACAGACCAGGCAGCAGTAGACAACACCAAGGCAATGCTGCACCTGCCAACGATGCTGCGGCTGACCGACGTCAATCGCTCACTTTGGCAGGCCGCCAAAGGCAACGGATCATGTGGACGACGGAGATGAACCAGTACGTGATCCGGTGCTACTACGTTTGCACGAGGTTGGAAACGGATATGTCTGGCAGACCTAGTATGCTGGAGATGTTCAACGAGCGGTTCCCACGATTCACTAACCAGCTTGACCGGAACAAATTGTATACCAGACAGCGAGTAATCATGTCCCATAACTTGCTTACACCTGCCGAGGTACAGTGCATCAAGCTGGAAGTGCAAAGGGAGCTGTGGAGGGAAGAGAATGGATCAAGCGATATGTCGAGAGCGAGTTCTGTTGGGCTGGATGCATCACTTGCGAGTGAGAGGCGTGAGTCGATTGTAGCGGTAAACGTGTCAACGGACGAGCATACCGCTCCAGGACCAACAGTGGACCAACAACGACAGCAACTATTGGGCGAAATAGCTTTCAACATGAACGCAGCAGTAACACAATTCCAAGGGACAGACCCCATGTCCCGACACAGAATACCAAAACTGCAGTATTCCTACCGGTTAACAAGTGCAAGCATTCTCAACGAGGATATCCTGCCACAGTACTTGGAAGCCGTTGAGAACCTTGAGGACCTGCAGTTCATAGTATACTCTGCAGCTGTGGCTATTGTAAGAACGCTGGGTTTACGGACGTATCCACAAGGAAACGACGGAGGGCACGTACGACCCAACGCACAAAAATCCGCATGGATGATGCGGTTGGAGAGCCGAATCACCATACTACGGACCAAAATTGGTCGGTTAACGCAGTACAAAAGGGGAAACCGATCAGCGAGGCTAGTTCGTCATGTTGCTGAAATTGTCAAGCCCGCAGAACTCCGTGACCTCACTGAAACTAATATTATTGAGGTCCTCGACACCCATGTACAGCGATTGAGTGTTCTTTCGAAACGGATGCGTCGGTATGGAGAAAGTTCGAAGCGAAAGGAGGAAAATCGAATTTTCAACATTAACCAAAGTTAGTTTTACAACCGCATCCGAAACAACAAAACAGACTACAACGAAGGACTTCCGGAGATTAACGCAGTGACACAGTTTTGGGCTTATCTATGGGAGAATCCCGTTCAACATACCAGTGATGGGATGTGGTTGCAAGAGGAAGAGGATAGGAGTAATGGAATTGAAAGCATGGTCGCCACCGTATTTACCGCCCAGGATATTCGCGAGGCTACCCGGCATACCAGGAATTGGGCTGCACCAGGACCAGATTTTGTGCACAACTACTGGTATAAGAAGTTCTCCTCAATCCATGGACGAATGGCAGAGTGCTTTAATATGGTACTAGAGGACCCCCAGCGGCTGCCACAATTCATTACTAGAGGGGTAACCTATCTTCTTCCCAAGGATCAGAACACGGCTAATCCAGCCAAGTACAGGCCAATAACATGCCTTTCAAGCCTGTACAAAGTGCTTTCGTCAGTAATCAACCGAAAGGTACAAAACCATTGCGATGCGAACAATGGCATGACCGAAGAACAGAAGGGCTGCCGGAAAAACACGCAAGGCTGCAAAGATCAGGTCATCATCGATGCAGTTATTGTAGGTCAGGCTAGCCAAAAAAGGAGAAACCTGAGCATGGCATACATCGACTACAAAAAGGTGTACGACTCAGTTCCTCACTCGTACCTTATCAAGGCACTGCAGTTGTACAAGGTAGATGGTGGAATCATCAGGCTATGGGCATGTGGAGTACATGTCTTCACATTACTGACGGAGCAACGGTGCTAAGATCCAGAACTCTCAGCATAAGAAGGGGAATTTTCCAAGGCGATACCTTTAGCCCGCTGTGGTTTTGCCTTGCGATGAATCCCCTTAGCAGAACACTCAATCAATGCAACTATGGCTACCATTTGAAAAGTGGAGGAAGAGCTACCAATGTTACCCACACCTTCTACATGGACGACTTAAAGCTGTTTGCGGAAACAGTTGGAAAGCTGCACAGACTCTTGCAGCTTGTAACGGTGTTCAGTAACGATATTCGGATGGAGTTTGGAATCGATAAATGTCGAACAGTCAATCTTCTTCGGGGTAAAGTGTCGGATACCGGTAGTTTTCGCATCAACGAACAGGAGGAAATTCGGAATATGGTTGAAGGCGAGTCTTCCAAGTACCTCGGATTCCTGCAATTGAACGGGATTCGCCATACAACGATCAAGAAGGAGTTGCAGGAAAAGTTCCTGTATCGAGTCAACCGTGTTCTGAGGTCATACCTGTCGGCAGGCAACAAGATAAAAGCGATTAACACGTTTGCCGTGCCCCTGTTGACCTACAGCCTTGGGGTGATAAAGTGGACTAAAACTGACTTGAAGGCGATAGAACGAGCAGTACGAGTGGCGTTCACTAAGCATCGCATGCATCACCCAAAGTCGGCCATCGAAAGAGTCACCCTACCACGTATTGAAGGAGGAAGAGGCGTTACCGATATTCAAGCGCTATGTGTTTCCCAGATTCAGCAGTTGCGGATGTACTTCATTGAAAGCCAGACCCGTCATGAAGTCTACCGTGCTGTTTGTGAAGCAGACCATGGGTTCAGCGCCCTCCATCTGGCGGATGAGGACTATCAGCTGGGCTGTGACCTAAAAACTATTGACGATAAAGTTGCATCGTGGAAGCTGAAGGAGCTGCATGGGACGCATCCCCATCAGTTGGAACAAGCGCTTGTCGACAAAGTAGCGTCGAATACGTGGCTGGTGCCAGGTGACCTCTTCTCAGAGACTGAAGGTTTCATGGTAGCCATCCAGGACCGGGTAATTGCGACGAAGAACTATCGCAGGTACATATTGCACGAAGAAGTAGAAGACCGTTGTAGAAAGTGCAACGCAGTAGGAGAGACGATCGAACATGTTGTTGCTGGCTGCCAAGCATTGGCAGAAGTAGCGTATCTCGGTCGTCACAACGATGTCGCCAAGATTGTGCACCAACAACTTGCACTGAAGCACAATTTGGTTAACCATTACGTGCCCTACTACAAGTACCTGCCAGACCCGGTTCTGGAAAATAGTTGCGTTAAGCTGTACTGGGATCGCGAGATCCTAACGGATGTACTCATCCGTGCCAATCGCCCTGACATTGTGATCTACGACAAAAGGAAGAAGAGTGTAACGCTCACCGATGTCGCTGTACCACTGGATCGCAACGTCCATTCAACGTTCTCCACCAAGATTACGAAATACCACGATTTGGCGGAGGAGTTGAGGCAGATGTGGCATTTGGAGGCAGTCCATATAGTTCCGGTAATAATCTCGGCGACCGGAATTGTTCCCCGTACTCTTATACGTTCCCTTGAAGAGTTGGAACTACGAAAGGAATTGAGCAGCATTCAGAAAGCAGTGATTCTTGGAACCTGTAATATTGTCCGGCGGTTCCTGAATCACCATAACTAATTCAACCGAAGCAAACAAATAAGGATGTAAGTTTACAAAACTGACGAATATATCCACCGAGCCTAACCCCCTTTGGCCCCACGCCCGGGGGTAGGTAAAAGTTTCCAGCTACATGCTGAGAAGTGAGATGAAATCGGATAATAATAATAATAATAATAATAATAATAATAATAATAATAATAATAATAATAATAATAATAATAATAATAATAATAATAAAGGTAATAGATCGCTGCATATTAGGCTGAGTCAAAGGACACATACCCTACCTCAAACGGCACAAAACTCTTCAATTAACGATTTCTCGGCAAATCAATTCAACAAACTTGTATTATGAATATGTGGAGAAACGTCTCTTCTGTTTGATGTTGTTGTTGATTTTAACTTGTTTGTCATTTTTGATAGATTTGTGTTGGAAGAGTTTAGTGTTGTGTACATATAATCGATATATTCCTGCATACCTGTGGTTTTATTTATTTTCTTATCCAAACCAAAACCTAAGTAACAAAATCATGTTATTGTTACAAAACTGAATCGTCAAATAAAATATATAAATGACATTGATTGATGGTCCAAGGTTGTTACTCCATTATTGCCAGATCAGCCGTTATAGACAGTAAAATGTCGTACCAAACATTATTGTGTAGTCCTATATCTCGCGTAAATTTGAGCGAATGGCTATGTACATAAATGGAATCCTAATCAATGTTGAATAGTTAATCGGTCTCAGGCGACTGAAATTTACATGCCATTTGGGTAGTGTGTGCTTTGAATACTTTTTCATGTGCAAATCCAGAACCTTCCTCTATTTATATTTATGCAGTTGATTGAGTGAAGTTGATGTTGATTGTTCAACTTTCGGCATGTCTTTTGGTCACTGGGGCTATTCATAAACCACGTATACTTGGGGGAGGGGGGTTGACCAAAGTCTACGCTCTATACAAAATTTCAATACATTGTATGGAGAAATGGAGGGAGTGGGGGGGGGGGTCCGAATTTCCAAATGACTTCTACGTGGTTTATGAACTGGCCCACTATATTTTGCAGTATTCAGTATTCAGTATCCTTCTGCTTCAGTGCTACTTACTAGCCCGAAAAGATCGAAATCCGTCTCGTAGACGAATCCTTCTGACGGTGCTTTGACTGGCATTGAATTTCTTGGCGATATCATAATCCAACAGCCCTGAAATGCAACTACCGATCCTTAGTTCTACTACGACACTGTCCTTCCAATCTCTACAGTATGCTACTCACGGAAATGTTCGAGATCGCTAAACATGTTCGATTGAGCCAGTTTTAACAACTTCGCGAATTTTGAAACTGACTACATCGCATTTTCAAGCAAAGTGTAAAAATATAGTTTTCAGTTCGCAAATTTCATGGTTAAATTAAGATTAAGGTTAAGAACAGATGCAAATTACTGTCTACCATAACGCTTTTTTAATGTGCATCCAAGTACACTTAAATCTACATGATTAATTATTTGAATGTAATGTGTGAGTGTGAGAGGAAATTCCTGCCAGTGAATTATATGGTCATAAAAAAAGAAGCTTGCATGAATCTTAATTTTCAATGTATGTTCTGTTTGGTATATCTTTAACACTTGTCTTTATTTAGTTCAGTTCAGATCTTTCTCCCTTTGCCTTAACTGCCAGCCACATGCGTTGTTGAAAAGCGTCACAGCTTGCACGCACACTATCTTGAGGCATGCCATTCCATATAGTCACTAAACATTTTTTTTAAGTTTCCACGAATAGTCCTTTGGTATTCCCCAATTTGCCCAGCATGTAGTCCCCTGCATAAAAATTTAGAGGATTCAAATCAGGTGGAGAAGCAGGCCATTCTTTTGATGGCACAAAATCCGGAAAATTGTTCTCACACCAAATCTGTGTAGCTTTCATTAGGTGTTACGGTGCAGAGTCTTGTTGGAAGCAGTTCGGTACATTCTTGTGGTGTTTCCGGACGAAGGAAAGCAAATGAGTCCTCAAAACATCGTCGAAGTAATATTAATGGTTGATTTTAACACCAGATATCTGAACAGCAATAAAACCTTCAAAGTTTTTGGGAAACATTTCCAAACTATCACCTTTGAAACATTCTGAAGGGTGTCCACAGTTAAATTGTGTCTCATTAAACTCGTTTTCAAAAACAAGTCTCTCAACCGATTGTCATGAAATATTCAGGTAATAAAATACAATGTATAATCTTGGTTTTGGTATTTTTATTTCACTGTATTTCCTTGCCAAATCCAAAAGCATTCTTTTTAATTCCACGAAAAAAATGTGTACAACCCTTGAACCAACAGTTTTTTCAACTTTCAACCATAAATTCAACATTTCCTGTTCTGTAGTGACAATTTCGGGATGTTTACAAAGTTCGTGCTTCATTATAGCCCAATATTTTAAAATTGGTTGCAACTCTGGAGAGTTTGGGGGATTAAGATCCGTCGTCACGAAATTCACATCATTCGTGTGCCACTCCAGAACATCCTTGGAGTAGTGACAAGAGGCTAGGTCCGGTCAAAAACATGTAGGAACGTTGTGCGTTTTGAGAAACGGAAGCATTCGTTTTTTCAGGTATTCATTCATGTATACTTGACCATTTACAGTTGAGGCTTGCTCCATTTACCACACGAACAAATCCCCTGCCATATCATGAATTTCTTGGGGAACTTTGACACTTGCTGTTTCCTGAGAGACTGTGGAACATCAAACTTGTCTTTCGGGGTCACATACTGGTTGCCGGGCATTTGTTTAATGTCCGCTTTCACGTGTGTTTCACCGTCCATGATGCATCAGTGTGGTTTCGTCAAAATTTGTGTGTACAGCTTACGCGCACGTGTTTCAGCTGTCCTATTCTGTTTTTCATTGCAGTTTGGAGCTTTCTGAACTTTGAATGAACGGAGCCTGGCTCGTTTCTTGGCTTTCTGCACGAAACTTCTGCTCAAGTGCAGCTTTTTCGTGACATCCCGAACGGATCTGCTGGGTTTGCGTTTAAAGGCAGCAACTAAATTCCGATCGACAGTTGAACATTCCCCGAAACGTTTTATGACACGAGACACTGTTGACTGGGGAAAGAATTTTTTTTTTTGAGTTTTTCTCTGTTTCTGTTTTTGACGTTTCTGTTATATTTCATCAAGGCGGATCTAACAAAAAAAGCATCGCTTAAGTTTAAAAAAAAATAGCAGTTTTACATGGTCTACTAATTCCGGTGGCCTACTAGAAGAATTTCTGTGCTTTGAGAGATTAGTGCGAACCATGCAAAAGTGCATTAAAGAGAAAGGAATTATCTGTTCCTTTAACTCCAAGAAAGGCCATCGTGTTTCATAAGACATAGTGCAGAAAGTAAAAGCGTTTTAACGTGAGGCCAGGGATGCCATTATGCCAGATTTATCTGGCACTGGGACTTTTTGAAATTAGAACAGATTAAAAAAAGCGTCATTCAATCCTACTCCAATAAAGCGTTAAGTGATCTGCGTGACTGCAGTCCTCGTCCACTGAAAACGATTCACAGCAATTTTGTACGAATGGGTAGTCCGTCAAATATTTAGCATTGGTCAAATAGTGTAATTCCACGCTTGACTGTTACTAAAGAATGCGAGTATACGAGTCAAAAAATGACTCATTTTGGGATAACATTTGTAAAGGGCGTATCAACATTTGTAAAACCTCTTTGACGCTTTTCAATTGCTAGTTCAAATTTTTACAAATCCGTGTATTGCCAGATTTTGCCAGATTTTTTATTTGTGACATGCCAGATATTTCTCAAAATCTAATAGTAACCCTGCGTGAGGCAGACGTGAGTAAAGAACTGGCTGGTAAGAAGGAGTGTAAAAGTGTTCGGGAGGGAACATCCCGTATCCTCAAGCAGAAGCGATTAGTGCTGGCGAACCTTAGCAAAACACTCTGTGCCCACCAGAGTGAAGAAGCCGAATTTGTTAGGAAGCATAAAGGGTGTCCACGATGAAATTGCCACACACAAAATTGATTCGCAAAATTCGAGTTTTCATCCGATTGCCATCAAATTTTCAGGGATTGAGAAATAACTATTAAACTTCATTTTACCATTTTACTCGTATTTTATTTACAGTCCATACGCAAATGCCCGCACCTTGGCCTTAACCCCAGCCATAAGATTCTGCACAACCTGTGAATCAACCGTTTTTTGCATGTAAACCCATACTTTCTTCAGTTCCTCGACTGTCTTCACTACCTTAGGTCGTTTAAGAAGGTGCTGCTTCATAATCGCCCAGTACTTCTCGATGGGGCGGAGCTCCGGAGTGTTGGGAGGGTTGAACATTTTCGGCACGAAATTGACCTTATTGACCTTCAGGAGATGAAGCAGCCGCTTCTGGAGGCACTCTTTTATGTACACCTGTCCGTTCATCGTGTCCTGGGTCACGAAAGGTGCACTCCGCTTCCCGCACGTGCAGATGGCTTGCCAAACCAGGAATTTCTTCGCAAATTTGGACATCTTCTGAGTGCGGACATGCTCCGGAACGCTGAACTTATCCTTGGCCGTGAAAAACAGGTTGCCGGGGATCTGTTTGAAGTCGACCTTCACATATGTTTCGTCGTCCATGATGCAGCATTCAACTTCCGTCAGCATGTTGAGGTACAACTTCCTGGCACGGGTTTTGGCGGACTTGTTCTGCTTCTCGTCGCGATTAGGGGCCTTTTGTACCTTGAACGTTCGAAGCCCAGCCTTAGTTTTGGCCTTCTGGACAAAACTTTGGCTTAGGTGCAGCTTCTTAGCCACATCCCGAACGGAGGCGTTCGGATTTCGGTTGAAGGCCCCAACTACGCGGTTGTGATTTTTGGTGTTGTACGGAATACTTTTTCCTTCACTTCTGGGCTTCCGATTGGTGGTCAACCGTTCCTCGAACCGCTTAATCACTCGCGACACCGTGGAATTCGCGATTCCCAACGTTTTAGCGATGGCACAATGCGAGAGATCCTTGTTCTCGTGATGAATGCGCAAGATTTTATCACGCACGAGCTGTTCTTTCGACTCCATTTCCGCGAGTTTAGATCACAGGACTTTAAAACTTGCAGGATGTAAATAATGCACTATGAACTAAATCCACCCAAATTTTCATTAAATTCTACCTAACGGTTAAAAAGTTAGAGCAATTTCATAGTGTGGCAATTTCATCGTGGACACCCTTTATTGCAGCGAAACAGGGAGAGTTCTACCAGTTCACTCGGGACAAATTGACCGACGGAGGAGTTCTGGTTGTGGCCGACTTTTTGGAAAACTTTTCATTTGTTTTTCAGGTATTACATGAACATTTCCTCCTCCTCTTTCCAACTACTGTAAAGATAGATGTGACTAAGGATAGTGACAATCATGCTTGCTCATCTCATGCTCATGACAATGCTGCAAACTTGAAATAATGTTCACTCCCAGCAGTAGATCTAAAGAAGTCTGATTAAAATTTTCAAAAATAAAGTGATTGACATTAATATCATATCTTCAAAGAGTATTTTATTAACGCTAACACTAACGCAAACTTTTCATTTGCTTTTCGGGATAGAAAAATGTTAGAGTTAGACGTAGTTAGAACTTTGTTAGACGTTACCAACATAAAGCTTTCTGCACAAGTTGCATGCTTTTAGGAGGAAATTGTAAAGCTATGCTGTCATTCTCTTCTCAGTAAGCTCAACCATAATAAGTCGAGATTTCCACTGATGACTTGAAAGTGCGACATCACATACCATTCCAAAACATCGAGTCGAAGTCTTACGGCGTGAGAAAAATGTTGACAAGATGTTTTGGAATATATAAAGATGTTTCATCTCCGTCACTTCAGTGGGCGCCCGGCCTAAAGCTTCATGATCTGCCTAAGTGGATTTCAGCGTTGCCAGAGTATCTGCTTTAATTCCTGTTCCTGAATTTAATTTAATTTTCATAGTAATTAATTTACGGTAGTAATAATACTAATTTTGTCATATTAACACTTCTAAGTGATGTTATATAATTTTCAGGTCCTAAAAATACGGTTGCTTTGGTATTAAATAATTTCAGAACTAGATCTTTACAGAAATTTTCGCCATGACGAATGTTTTAAGATAGCCTTTTGCTTGAATTGATTAATTGCTCCTCAACTACAGAGAAGGATTTACAGGTTACTTAAAAATAACTAGCTCAGAGCAATATTTCCAATAATAACTATCATTCTATGAATCTTTTTATTTTTGTACACAAAAATTCAGAATTTCAACAGAGCTACTTGAGAGCTTGAAACGGAAATTTCTGGTAATGATTTGAAACGCACTTTGAAAAGAATACTGAGCAATTACAATTTATCTGTACATTCACGCACCAAACCTTAGTGACCTACAAATTTCTTTGCCTAACATACACCATCTCTGATCAAATATTTTTCCACATTATTCGATTATATCGCTGCTACTAAAACATTAGTTCAGAAACCTAGAGCAGTTGTTAAATCGTTTTTATATAAATTTGATTTATTATTCATATTTATTGCTTCCAACAGCTCCAATCTCGAATATAGTTTCTAGACCAGAATTTAAGCTCTGCCTTCTTCAGTATTTAAATGTATACGTACGGCTATAAATTTAAAAGGGTTTCAAATCGTGTGTTGACAACCTGGATGGAGGATGCGACTAACCTACGATTCATATGATCACAAAAGACTGCTATCTTACCAGTCTGCTGGTGGCGCTGGTTGACGTACTCTGGACAATGTTGTCAATTTGACAATAGCGAAGTAAGGTGATGCGACTTAAAATTGTATACTGTGTAATCGTGTTTAATTTATAATTGCAGTACTCTTTGGGTTCATTTCTGCATAGCAATATATTTTGAGCAGCATGGCAAGCATTAAAGAGTCAGTTTTTTTTCGTAATTTCAGCCTAACATTTGCATTTACTTCTGAACCTCAACTATTTCCATGGAAGACTAGCGCGCTTATAAGTACTATTTAAATATATTTTAATTATTTCGTTTATTTTTTTTAATAATCATTTATTTGTACAGGCTCAATCGAATAAACTTTACAGAGCCAAATTTTCATACTTTTATACATCATTTATCTTAAAACTAAAGTTAGGAGGATAGAGCCGATTACTCGCGGCCGTCTCGAGGTTAATAGGAATTACAAATTACGGATGGGAAAGAGGGTGGGAATTTAAAGTATGGTTTACATAACACATTAAATTTAAATTCTAAATTATTGAAACACTTATAACTACACAACTTTGGTTTTCTTTTTATTCGAACATTTTTGAAAGAGAGAAAAAAAAAACACACGAACACTGAAAAAAAAACTTATACTAAACATACATGTTAAACTAACTACAATCTAATGCTAATGTTAGTCAAAAACACATAAATGAGTTTCATGTACTCCAAATCACGTACAGCCAAAATATCTCGAATTGGCACATTGGGTTGTCTACCTCGAGCCCGAAGGGAATCATAAAGCCCCGATCTGACCTCACGATGCTCAGAACAAGACCAAATAACGTGATCTGCGTCCTGATAGCTTTGTCCACATTCACAGAGATTGCTGTCGCTCAGCCCAACCCGGTATAAATGAGCGTTCAAAGAATAATGATTGGACATGAGGCGAGACATGACACGAATGAAGTCTCGACCCACATCCATCCCCCTAAACCAAGATTTCTTCGACACCTTTGGGATGATAGAATGTTGCCATCGCCCCAAATCTCCTTTACTCCATTTATGCTGCCAGCTGACGAGTGACTGTTGACGAAAAATAGTAAAAAATTCGTTGAAGGCGATTTTTCGATCATAAATATCGCCTTCCATAGCGCCCACCTTTGCAAGCGAGTCCGCTTTCTCATTGCCCGGAATTGAACAATGAGAAGGGACCCATACAAAGGTGATGGTAAAATAACGCGAAGATAAAGCACTTAGAAGCTCCTGTATTTTCATGAGAAAATACGAGGAGTGCTTTACCGGCCTCAAGGAGCGAATAGCCTCTATAGAACTGAGACTATCCGTGAAAATGAAGTACTGATCCGGTGGTAATGAGGCAAAAATTTCTAGCGTAAAATGTATTGCCGCTAATTCAGCGACATACACGGAACAAGGGGCTTGAAGTTTACGGGTGGCGCTATAAATTTCATTAAATATACCAAAGCCTGCTGACTTCTCTATCAAAGATCCGTCAGTGAAAAACGATTTAGTGGAATCAACTTGGCCAAACTTTGCAGCAAATATCACCGGAGCAATCATAGGACGATGATGCTCTGGGATTCCACGAAGCTCCTGCTTCATGGATAAATCAAAATGAACCGAATTGTCGAAATCGGAGAAGCAAACACGATTGGAAATGTTCGGCGAAGGGCTGACATCCTGTGTTATGTACAAATGGTACAAAGTCATGAAGCGCGTTTGAGGATTCAACTCAAGAAGCTTCTCAAAATTTTCGATCACCTGGGGGTTCATAACTTCACACCTGGTAAGGAGCCGGAGAGATAATTCTGAAAACCGATCCGAGAGTGGCAACATGCCAGCCAGCACTTCAAGACTCATGGTGTGAGTCGAGTGCATGCAACCTAACGCGATACGAAGACACCGATACTGAATACGTTCCAGTTTGATGATGTGTGACCGAGCCGCCGATTGAAAACAAAAACTACCGTATTCCATAACCGACAAAATCGTTGTCCGGTACAACGTTAGAAAATCTTGCGGATGCGCTCCCAACCAGGTCCCGGTAATTGTGCAGAGAAAGTTGATCCTTGGCTGGCACTTTCGCTTCACATACTCAATATGGGATCTCCAGGTGCACTTAGAATCGAACCAGACCCCAAGGTATTTAAATGACATAGAATGAGTTATCGGCTTACCCCAAATTTGAAGCTTCGGTTGTGCTGGGTTATGCTTCCTAGAAAAAACTACCAACTCAGTTTTCTCCGTAGAGAATTCGATACCTAGCTCTAGAGCCCAAGTAGACAAATTGTCCAAGGTATCCTGTAAGGGTCCTTGCAGATCGACCCCATTGGGTCCCGTGACAGACACTACGCCGTCATCTGCAAGTTGTCTCAACGTACAGTTGTCACTTAGACAACTGTCAATGTCTTTGACATAAAAATTATACAAAAGGGGGCTTAAACATGATCCCTGGGGAGACCCATGTAGCTAAATCGTGAAGCTGTAGAGGTTCCATGAGAAAAGCTCATATGTTTCTCTGACAGCAAATTGTACAAAAAATTATTCATTAATGGTGAAAAGCCACAAGCGTGGAGTTTATCTGAAAGAACTTCAACAGATACTGAATCAAAAGCCCCTTGATATCCAAGAATACAGAAGCCATTTGCTCTTTTTTAGCAAAAGCTAACTGAATATCCGTGGAAAGCAACGCGAGACAGTCGTTCGTTCCCTTACCCCTACGGAAACCATATTGAGTATCTGAAAGCAGGTTGTTCGTCTCAACCCATTTGTCCAGACGGAAAAGGATCATTTTCTCCAACAACTTTCGAATACAAGATAACATCGCGATGGGTCGATAGGAGTTGTGGTCGGACGCGGGCTTACCAGGTTTTTGAATGGCAATAACTCTCACCCGTCTCCAATCATCCGGTACAATGTTGAGTTCTAGAAACTGATTAAACAAGTGCAATATGCGCCTCTTCGCGACGTCTGGGAGGTTCTTGAGCAAGTTGAACTTGATCCTATCAGCGCCTGGAGCCGTATTGCCACACGAAAGGAGTGCGAGAGAGAACTCTACCATTGAAAAGGGTTGGCTAATCTCATCTATCGAATACGTGTTTTCGCGAGGAATCATCCGTGCCGGCACAGAATCTGGACAAACTTTTCGCGCGAATTTGAGGATCCATTGGTCCGAGTACTCTTCGCTCTCGTTGTTCGTAGTTCGGTTACGCAACCTTCGCGCCGTGTTCCAAAGAGTACTCATCGACGTTTCGCGCGATAGCCCGTTCACAAATGTTCGCCAGTAACCGCGTTTCTTGGCCTTGATGAGGCTCATAAGTTCGCGTTCGAGAGCCGTGTATACTTCGAAGTGCTCAGGTGTTCCACGTCTACGGAAAACTTTAAACGCGTCGGACTTTTTACGGTAAACCTCGGTGCATTGCTGATCCCACCATGGAGAAGGAGGTTTCCTGCGAGATGACGTCCCTGGAACTGGTCGAGTTTGAGCTTGAAGCGCGCTGTCTAAGATCAGGTTGGAGAGGAAGTTATATTCTTCCAGCGGTGAAAGCCTTTCTACCGTCGTTACGGCTTCATCTACTGCTGTCCTAAACTTTGTCCAATCGATGTGACGGGTAAGATCATACGTGACGTTAACAGATTTCGACGGATTGAACCCGGTGGCAACCGAAACTTGTATGGGCAAGTGATCACTACCGTGGGGATCTTGAATCACATTCCATGTGCAATCCAACGATAATGAATTCGAACAAAGTGTGAGGTCTAATCTACTGCCAACTGAGGATGTACCAGCCAAACGTGTTACTTCTCCATTGTTAAGTACTGTCATATTGAAGTTGTCACAGAGGTCATATATTAGGGAAGACCGGTTGTCATCGTACAGTTCTCCCCAGCCTGTACCGTGAGAGTTAAAATCTCCCATGACCAACCTAGGAGCAGGAAGAACCGAACAAATATCTGAAAGTTGTTTTCGGTTAATGGAGGCTCTTGGAGGAATATAAACGGAAGCAATGCAAAGGCTTTTATTTTTAATAACAGCCTGACATGCGACAACTTCAACTCCTGGAATAAGAGGAAAATTCACTCTATAGAAGGAGTAGCACTTTTGATCCTCAAAAGTACTCCTCCTCCACGTGAATCCTCACGATCAAGACGAATTATATTGAAATCATGAATCGGAAGATCGATTTCGGAAGAGAGCCATGTTTCACAAAGAGCGAATGCATCACAACCGGTAGTGTGAGCTAAAAATTTAAAAGATTCCAATTTAGGAATCAAACTTCGACAATTCCACTGTAGAACAGTGATCAAATCCCCGACCTCATTTGGAAAATTATCCATCGAAGGAAATGATAGCTGCAAGGATGGGCCACTTTAATGTTAATTTCTGCAAAAAAGTTTTCACAGTGGGAAGCATTGCCATAACAATGCTTTTGAGAGGGTCAGAAATTTCGAGGTACTTAAAGATACCTTCGGCAATGTCATCAAATGAGAACAGCCCACTTGAGGAGGGGCTTTTGTTCTTAAAATTGGGGCTTCAGGGGTTTTGGATGTCCCCGGGAGAGATGGAAAGTCCTGGGTGTAGTTAGTACTACGAAAACCAGGTGGATTAGGATTTTCCTTTTTCCACCTTTCCTTGAATTGGGCAAGCTGGTCTCGGGCTTCTTTTCAGCAACTTTCCGTGGGCGGACGCGTCTTCGCTTCCTTGAAGCACCTTCCGGAAAGGTGTACGATGTTCCCTCTTCAGCCGAATCAAAGTCAGACTCGTCATCTGACAGAGGAGCAAAGGGATTTGTATTGGCATCGGGTGATGGTGAGGCTTTTTTAACCATTTCAGCAAATGATTGCCTGGAACGCTGTTTCAGCGAGCGTTCTAATTTTTCCCCGCGTTGTTTGTACGCCGGGCACGATGAGAGAGCATGAGGAGGAGTTCCTTTACAAAAAGCGCATTTAGGTGTGCTGTCTGCGCACGCGCCATCCTCATGCTTCTCCCCGCAGTTGGAGCAGCGCGCCTTATTGCCGCAATGGGAGGTCGTATGTCCCATCTGCTTGCACTTTTCGCAGATCATGACCCGAGGTACAAACAATCGCACAGGTAGCCGAAGTTTTCCCAACTCGACGTATTGGGGGAGGGCTGAGCCAGAGAAGGTCACGCGAAACGAGTCTGACGGTGTAAACTTTTTTTCGCCCTTGTTGGTTGACACTGTGCCAAGTTGGCGCACATCAAGTATCTTTACTGGGGGAAGCAGAGGGTTCTTGAATCGACCAACCCCCCGCTTCAGCAGGATCTCAGGGGTCAGACTCGTTTCGGAGACCACACCTTCAATTTCAATACCCCGAGCTGGGATATACACTCTATATTCTAGAGTAAAGAGCTGGGAGACAGCAATCTCATTAGCTTGCTTGAGGTTGGACACAACGACCCGAAGTTTATTCGGCCTGACTTTAATTATCTCGGTCACGGCCGAAAATCGTTTGGTCAGATCGTTCGAAATTTGATAGACATTCAGAGGTTTCGATTTGGGCTGAAAATAGACAACCCAAGGACCAGTTGAACTGTCTGGATATGCACGTGATCGGGAAACTGTATGAGCTACCTCATCATTTCGTGCCATAGATGATTCATCTTGCGATAAATCATCCATGGCTCGTTTGTGGGAGCTTATCACGCTCAACCACTAACGTAATTATCTACAATCAATCACAGATAAACAAACTAAACCTAAAAAAAAAACTAAAACTAAGTTCACTCACACACACACTATCAATCACTCTCCACACTCACACACACACTACGATGAAAATGACTCAACTTATCTTATATACTACTAAAAAAAAACTTATCTTATAAGTATCACGGATCTACTGCAGCTGGGCGACGAATGTGTGCTGCTGCTGCCGGGTGACGATGAGTGACCGCGTGTACCGTCTAAGCGATGACGGTGATGTTGCTGATCGGTGGTAGTTGGTGGATGGAAGAATGCACGCTTCACACGATGGGCTGCTGGTATGCGTGCCGTATAGATGCGGAACAATATGGCTTCTCGATCGTGGCAATATTGCTAATTGCAATCAATGACGTTGTTGCACCACTTATCACACAATGTCCTCTTCTTCAGCAAACCAAGACTGATTTCACTCACGACGATTTCACTGGCGATTTATAAAAACTGATACTGAAGACTGTAAACAACTCGTAAAAAGCTTCCAAAGCAACGGAAAGCGGACCGAACGAACTGAACCGTTCGCTTGTTCACTGGGCAATGGAATAGTGAATTATTTCGTTTAGTGGTATATTTATTAAATTTTCTATTTTTTCCGAAATCATTAAACCACCCAGGTAACCAACAAGCAGTTTCAAAGTGCCTTTACGGCAGCCTATCAAGCAATTAAGTCGCCTTAAAGGCAACATAAATGTCACTTTTGGCCCAATATACGGTTGTTTAACTGCAATGCTATGATAATGCTTCATTAATGATATTTTGAATTCAAAATGCTTATTAGAGGCTATAAGAATTTTAATAGCATTTGAAATCGAACTTTACAACAGGTAGCATTCAAAATGCTGATATAATGCTAGTATAACGCTTGTTATATCTGAAATTCAGATTAAGGGTTGATTCACTGCATATGCTAATGCTTATTGGTTACCTGGGCGGGCTCTACGATAACTTAATTTTACATCTTTGATATGTTACTAGAACGGTATAAAGAAGCTTTTGAAAAAATATCTTCTAGAATAATCTGTTGCTTTAAGGAAAAAAACCATGTTCTTTACAGAAGTTTAATCTATGATAAATGGAATGATTTTCAATGTTTTTCAGCTTATTCAAAACTATCGCATAACGAAAAACAATTTGCTATATAGTCTAAACTATATTTCGATTGTAAGATATATTATCACATTTAATGTTATTGTTATCGAATAGTTTAATCTCCTTTTCACCATACAACCTCTACATTAACACATATTGTTTATGTTTGCCATATTGTCATTGAAAGGTATTTTATTATCTGCACTCGATCTGCATTATATACCAAGTTTTTGGCATAGACTACACTTATAAAAGGTATATTTTTAAAGTCAACAATACTGTTCACAAGTGAATTAAAATTCAGTTAGAAAGTAAAATCTACTTTATAAATTGCAACATACCCTTCACGTAGACCGATAAAACTGCTCACTCCCAAGCAACACAGCTTGCATTAAACAAGTTTAAAGTACTGTTAAATGACAAAAATAGGTTATAAATTTTGGTGTATAAAACTTTAATTCATACTTTAATATGACGCAAAAAGCGCAAAAAGTAAAGCCTTATAAAACATAAAATGAAAAAAAAACTATCCGCAAACAAAAATATAATATCGCCAAGCGTGGGATTTGAACACTAGCCCTTGGCGTTATAGGTTTGTAGCTTCTTTGCTAAGCCAACTCAGTTTGTTGAAAAGTGAACTCTGAGTATGTATGACATGCTTCCCGTTGGCAGTGAAACCACAATGTTCATCGCAAGGAGTACCCAAGCAACACAGCTTGTATTAAACAAGTTTAAAGTACTGTTAAATGACAAAAATAGATTATAAATTTTGGTGTATAAAACTTTAATTCATACTTTAATATGACGCAAAAAGCGCAAAAAGTAAAGCCTTATAAAACATATAATGAAAAAAAAACTATCCGCAAACAAAAATATAATATCGCCAAGCGTGGGATTTGAACACTAGCCCTTGGCGTTATAGGTTTGTAGCTTCTTTGCTAAGCCAACTCAGTTTGTTGAAAAGTGAACTCTGAGTATGTATGATATGCTTCCCGTTGGCAGTGAAACCACAATGTTCATCGCAAGGAGTAAAATGAACAAGTTTTGCAAAACAAGGTTGATGTAATGTAATTTCAACAGCATATAGAACTGCCCATAAAATCTTGTCGTGTTTATGTATTATAAATGTATGGAAACATGTTTTTAAGAACAATAATGAAGTAGTAAGCACTTGGAGCAGTGGAAAAAGTATTTTTAGCTCGACCGTTTGTCAGAGTGATATAGAATTCGAGAGTTACAAACCGCTCCAAACATGACATGTTTTGCAATACGTTTATAATGCATTTATAATACAAACAATTATAAATCATTCTTAAAAGATGTTTTGTGTGTTACTTGGGCTTACAAATACATATTATAATGATCAGTATTATAACATGAGTCATACATTTTGTGATAATAAACAAATATTGACGTATTGTTAAAATAGTTTCTTGTTTTTTTGTTTATCGTGACCATAATTCCTATCTTTCCTTGGTTATATCATTCAATGAATGAGCAATGGATATACTATACGGCACTGTTAATTTCTGGTTTATTAAATCATTATCATGTATAGAAAACGCTATTTATGGTTGTTGAAAGTTTGAATGGTTTGTTACATTACACCAGCATTATGCACGGATAATTCATTTAATGGTGATTGCAACATAAATGGAAAATGTATAATAATGATCATACAGCTAATGGTAATTTTCTATTAGTATTCAGCATATTGTTATTTGGCCTTTCACTATCTGAAATATTGTTTAAACTATAAAGAGGATTTTTAGTTCAAGGCAAAAACTTATTTTATAGAGTAAAGTCCTAAGATTTGTAAATTTTCACTTAAACTTTCGAAAATTAATTATAATGTTCGATCTAAATATCACGTATGATGTTGGTGAGTTTTATTACCATCAATAAATTTTATTGATTATTATTGATCTTATATTGGGCTCATAATGTATTGCTCTAATCTTGACTTCTAAGACGTTCGAGTCAGGTAAGAGTGAAATATCGGTATATTAGAATGATGTTTATTATTGAGTATTATTTGAACTTGAGAGTAAATATGATTCTTTCTATTTACCAATTGATACAGTCTTTCTTTATATGAATATTCATACATTAAGTTTTCACTGGAAATATCATGTTTGTCATTTAAATTCCAGAAACACAATATCACGTAATATAGCTTGTTGTCTGGATGAGGCATTACATAATATTGTAAAATTTGTCAATTGAAATGACTAATTACAACACTGCCTGTGAACCAAGCTATATTAGAAAATATTGTAGTGATATATGTATGGATCTTTTAATAGTTTGTCAGGCTTTCGATTTCATGCAAATTTATAAAAAAAACTAATTCTTCTAATTTGGTGAATTTATGTTAGGCTTGCTTTGCTGCATCAAATGACGAACACTTGGTCCATTATTCCAAACACTATTCAAAGCTTTTTTTTATCATAGGCTGCCCTGCAACTATCTGTACGCAAGATTCAAATGTAGGAAAACGTAAAGCGAGATGTTCAATAATTTGTCACAATATTTGTATCAAAACCAAAACGATTCAACGTAAAGAGGCATTTTAACAAGCCTTTTGAACAACTGTTACGAGAAATTTTCATATAAGCCATAAGACCAAAATGTTTACTAATTAATTAAAAAAGCAATGTCCTCATTTTGAATAGTCAAGGTCTCGATTACCTTAAATCAAATTACATTATATAGGGATATCCCCAGGGATTGGATAGTCCAGAAGAATATGGATATAGTTATTGGTTCAGCAAGTACCAGCACATTGGCCCAAGCTAAATAAACAATCCGTAAAAAAACATAACACACAACGAACAATCCTTAAAATATTCGGTCAAAATAACACAACGAATCCAAACCATAACAAAGATTCTAGTAACGGTATAAACAATATTTATAATTTACCCAAGTTACCAAACGCATTATATTATTGCACATATTCAACCCAAAATCAACATCGGTAATGCGGGATCGCATCAATTCAACAGTTGTCAAGTAATGAAGCGTTACATTAGCTTAAGAATGTAGTGATGCATTATCAATACAATAATGCTACTTTAGCAATGTCTTATGGCATTACAAAAGATATAGCATTAGTTCGATCTTAGTGGGGTACTTTTCAGTTTTAATCCAACTTCAATGATGCACTAGACGTAAAACATATGCCGTATATATGCATGCTATTACAGCCTCGTGGTTATTTGGGTAGCTTGAGCTCCGAATGTAGAAGAAAGCACAGAAAATTATAAAATGCCGATGAAAGTTTCAATAATTAAAAATTACAAAATATATTTTACAAAATCTAGGCACCAATTCTAGTACGAGCTTTTTCTACTTTTTTCATCCTAGAGGGTTTGAGCTGTTTAGTGGAATACCTGTAACTAGAAATGAGAAGAAAAAACAGTATTTTTCATTTAATTCCAACTACCTTTGCTTATCTTGACATATACGCGTATTTCGTCTACAATGTGCAAACCTCTTCAGTGTCTCGTACTAATAACTCGACTTGTCAAAGAAGTCTGCACATTGTAGACGAAATACGCTTTTCTGTCAAGATAGTTGGAATTAAATGGAAAATACTAATATTTTTTCTAATCTCTAGTTACTATTTTCTTGTTTTTTTTGTAGTAAAAATTAGTTTATTGCAACATTCTTGATAATTGTTTTATATTATATTTTGATAATATAGGTATATAATGTTTAATGTTTTATATACCTGCGATGCAAACTTCCGCGAAAAAACAACCTTGATTAATGTTGAGTGATAGCGTCTAAGCATGCAGCGGGGCCGGATGACGGAAAACGAAATAACCCTAAAAAAATTGTTTGTTTTAAACTAATTTTGTATTAATTTTTCCTTGAAACAAAATATCACATTGGTTACATCAATCTAAAATTTATATTTGTTTCCCTGAGTCCACGCAACCAGTGTTTTTGGTAATAATAAACTATGAGAAAATCAGGATATTACTTAGTGGAATTTGTAGTGTCTGATTGTCTTCCTATGAAATTATTTAAGAAGCTACGATTTGATGCAGTTGAACATAATTAAAACTCATTCAGTTGCATAAGTATACCTACTTATGCATACATATTGTAACAACTCACAAGATGACTAGGTTGATGTTATAAATATAGTCTGGTTTTAATCAACCTGCCTGGACCACAGAAGAACCAAATTAGGAATACAAGAATTTTAATGCATTGGTAATCAGAGTTCTTTTGACACAATATAAAGATAATTGAAAATAATTATGGCAACGCTGGCAGCAAAAGCTCGAATAAACTGCGTCGCAGTTTTGTCTCTGTCATTGCCTCAATTTGCCATTCGACGATTTTTGCACGGTTTGCATCAGCAAACGTGAAAAGCGGGATATTACTATGATGGATGCTGCTTAAAAAGAGGTGAGTAATCAAAGTTTTATGGTCGATTGTTTTCACTCTGCTAGTGTACGAAAAGTGCCAAGTTTTGTGTTGCAAAAAAGCGTATTAAATTACGCCTAATTTTAGTCTATCAGTAGAATATCTTAAAGCTTTTTTACCCAGTAGCGTCTAACATTATGTTTCAGATGTGTCTAACAGACGTCTAACATTAGACGAAAGTTAGACAAAATGTTCGACGAACAATCTAACGTGTTCGACTAACGTTAGACTATTGTTATACTAACCTTTCTTACTGGGAGGGGTCCACTACAACAATTCTCAAGCAACCGTTCACCCATTTGCTGCCTATTTCTCGCAGCAAAAAATATTGTTCCATTGAATTGTGTTATCATTTCGGATACCTTGGATCACAACACAGCAACCTTTTACGCTTTCCAGAAGAAATTCATAGAATTCCTTAAATCTCAGCTGACTAAGCTGACAAAAATTTATTAGTTCTCTGATGGAGCGGGTTCACAGTACAAAAACAGGTTTAACATCTTGAATGGTACAGTAACCAACGAGAACACTTTGGCGTTCCAGCTGAATGGCACTTTTTTGAAACGGCATACGGTAAAGGTCCAAGCAATTGATTAGGTGGAACTCTAAAGCGATTGGCGACGAGAGCTAGTCTTCAAGGAACTACCATACAAACTCCAAATGATGATGATTGGGCACGCTGTAATTGCAACTTGAATGTGAAGTTTGTGGCATCACGGCAGTGCAAGAAGCAAATAAAACATTTGGCAGTCAGATTTGCTAATGCTCGATGCCACTGTTTTTATGAAGAGTATTTCGAGCTCAGAAACGGGTACCATTTTTGATCTGATTTGATTGAGCCAAAGAAGAACAGATTCAAAAAATAGGAAATCTGTAAACCTGTTCTTGAGTTAAATCGTGACATACCGTTGCATGTCATTTTTATTTTTTTAGAAAGATAGATATATAGCTTGATGATTCGATTGACAAAAAAATAAATCCTAGCATGAATATCTGTTTTGAAAAATAATCACAAATAAAACGTAAGATGGCAACACTGAAGATTTTTCTCGAATTGGAATCTGGAAATAAATTATTGCTAGCACAATCACCTATTGTGATTGTTATTAGACCCATTTTCAGAAAACACTTTGAATATGTTAACACTATTTTTGAATTTTAATGCATTGAATATAAAATATGAAATGTTTAAAAATCAATATCTCCATGACGGAGCAAATTTTTTTGTATCGATAAGTGTTTTTTATGTAAAAAATTCTGCTAAACACATTGGAGCCATAAAAATTGAAAAAAAAAGTGGGGGCATTTTGAGAAAAACGCAATTTTATATTTCAACCACAAAAATAACAATGTTGGCAACACTGTAAAAAAATATAAAACATATTTATTTGGTAGCAAATTTAATTTCCTTCAAGAAAAGTATTTAACATTGTTTGTAGCTCTTTTATTCATCGAGATATTCAATAAACAATATATTGACTTTTCAAAAATCTCAAAAACTGGGGGCAGCCCATGGGCCGAGGGGATCACCGATTGGTCTAAAATTTTTGATTTTTGATTAATAGCCTAGAACAATTATATCAGCCAATTTTAGTTCGAATCGAACAGGCCAAAAATTAACTCCCGCATCGTGTATTGGAAAAATTCTAATCACCTGCAGACCGCCAAGAAAATTATCTATCAATCATTCACTTCGCGTGACTGCCTATGGCGGTGGCCGAAACAGAATTCAATTAACAAAAGGTTAATGAATCCCCTTGAGATTGTGGATCGGTTTTTTCGCTTAGAATTTAAATTGAAAGGAATGATGTGTTGCGAAATCGGCAAAAGATCTTTGATTCATAGATTTCCGATTTTATTAAAAAATAAACTATTTACTGTTTGGTTTGCTCATTACATCCAATATAAAATGCAGAGTTTATTTGATATAAAGCTACTTGTAGATTTTTAGCTGTATCAACACTGGTGGAATAAAAGATGCATTCGTGGATAAAACAAAACTATGATGTCAACTTAGTGGTTCAGATCTGATTATCTGAAAAGTAAATCATTCTGTGATTTCAAGTTACCCTTTAAAAACTACTTTAAAATGGACCTACATAAGAAGTTAGTTTTTTTTTTGCATTGAAGTGGTCAGTTAACAAGTCAGTTACTCATTGAAAAATATGTTATTGGGACAAAACATTATGCTGCTATATCTCACAAATCCTTCAAGGAATAAATCGATTGAACTAAGATAAATTAGGGCGTTTTAATACTGAAACATACGTGTATGGATGCAACTCGTCTCATTTACTATGCGTGTTTTCAGCCTTCCTCAAAAAATTATACAGATACGTATTCCACATCGATTGAAAAATCTATGTTAAATGCTAAAATTTTCCTGATTCCTTAATTTTTTTTACAGTTTAGAATAGTAATAAAAACTTTTTTCTTTTTGATAAGCGTTTAACTCAAGGTTGAAAAAAAGTTGAAAAAGTATTCATCAAACTTTCACTGCAACATCAAAGCCGTTCCACAAGTCAAGCATCATTAACTATTTACAACCATCGGAAAAAATGCCCCCCAGAAGCTGGCATACTAATCTGCCACATGATAACGTAAAATGTAAAAAATAAGACAGTTAGGGAATAAAATCCTATAGTAAAACATCCTTCTTCCTGGCTTGCTGAGTTGATACTACTTGAACAACATATAGAGGGTTGACGAAGTTATGATTCGGTAAAATGAAGCAATGCATTTTTGAATGGTACTACGCAGGCTTCCGTAATGAACGCACAAGCAATGAATTTGTATTGGAAGTATGTGTTTCGTTAACAGCGGTTCCATATTTTTTATAGTTTCCACGTGATAAAATGTATGGTGATTAACGTTTTTTCAACACCCTTTATCTACAATGTAAAATAACAATTTATTCGCTGAATAACATAAAGCATACGCCTTTGAAATGATGATTCCATTCCAATTAGCTCATCTTCCGTTTTATTGACAGCAGATACACGAACTAAAAATTTAGAGTGTTCCGGTAAATATAACTACACTTTCTTTCTCAAATGAAAAAGATCATACTGTGAGTTTCGATTATTTTACTTAAACATAGTAAATAACAACGTTGCTTTCATTTGTGTCATATCGAGATTTTCAGTTTCGGGCTGGTTCATCTCCTGTCGTAGTCACTTAAACACCTCTTTAGATGTTTTTCGTAACTTGTCCGGGGGTGAGATTTGAGCTCGGACTTTGACGTGAGAGGTATGGATGCTAACCAGCACTCCGTGGTCGCCCCAAATAACAATGTATTCTTGAGTCCTAGAGAGTTTGAGCTGAAACCTGTAACTAGAAATGAGAAGAAAAAGTAGTATTTTCATCATTTAATTTCAACTACCTTTGCTAAGAAGAGGAGTGCAACGAGCAAGGTGGATCGATCAAATAGAAGGCGACTGCGGACCCTCCACAGACAGCGAGGCTGGCGAGTGACAACCATGGACCGAGTAGAATGGAGACAACCCAGTAAGAAAAATGTTAGAGTTAGACGTTGTTAGACTTCTGTTCGATGTTACCAACATGAAGCTTTAAGCTACAGTTTCACGATCTCTTGAAAAATGGGTAACGTTCTAGCTGTGATTCTTTTTTCTGCGCGCGAAGCATGACGCTTCGGCTACGGGCTAGGGTTAAGCCAGCGTTGCCAGAGTGTATTGCAATATAAAATTAATGATAGTTATAAAACTAATTCTTCATTGTACAAAAAGTATGTAGACGTAATGTCGGTCTATAAGCCTCAGATTAGGTACCTTCATGAACTTCATCCAATGCAAAATATTTATTATTAAATTAAGTCTTCGCCCGTTTTTTTTTTTGTCTGATTTTATGATTTGAGGCATTGTCAGGTGTATCCGCTATATCCAACAAATAAATTTCACAAAACAAACTTATATAAAACAGCTTTGACTAACACTAATGGTGTTTAACATATGATTGATATGATATGATGGCTAATCGTTAATGAATACATTTTAATTCACTCTATTCCGATTTTGTTCCTTTGTGTTTAGATGAACCATATAAAATATATACAACCGCATGATTTAACGCAATGTAAGGGACATATTTTTCTCCGTTACCATGGCATGTTATATTGACAACGTAGTAAAAATGTTGCTATTGGTAAAATTTTCAACGGAAATTTTTATTTTATCGATGTAAATTGTTAGTTTAGAACGTGTGACTGTTTCTGTTTAGCTGTCTATTCTATTGATATTGCCAAATTAAAATCATTTAAAGATCGTAGAGATAATATGTTCAGCTTAACTGGTGAAATCATTGAGTCTAAAAAGTTCAGGAAATCTAAAATGACGTGGAAGGGAACTACTATACATTGACTTATAATGTTTCAATTGCTTCGGAAATAACCGGCCATCCATGAGTTAGTTGCAACATGAGTTAGTTGAATTGAATTGATGATATATTTGGTATCTAGGCCGAATGAAGAAGAGCCTTAAACTACATCCCGTTACCCTACCTACTGTAAAAAAAATTAAATTGGTAACCCGAGGATACACAAAATACAACGCTGTATGGTGTATTGTATGATGTATGATATGTACTAACACCCATTGTAGCACGGAAACTAAGTCTGACAGTAATGGGCTCTCTTCGCTGTTAGACTTTATCAAGCTTTAATTACCACTGATTATCCTAATCATGCCATTGTATGAAGGGCTAAAAAGGCGTTGGGTAGATCGATAATTTCGCTGAAGGGCATGCGTTGAATTTAAAATACAGTAAAATACAGCATGTGATATAATTTTATTTTTCTGTTTGTGCATCGAGCTGGTTCATCTCCCGTTGCAGTTACTGAAACACTTTTTATGTGTGTTTTTCGTAACTTGTTCAGGAGTGAGATTTGAAATCGTGCCCTTGGCGATAGAGGTATGGATGTTATCCACTACGCCGCACAGTGGGGCAGCGAACCCAGTGGTGTGGCCAAAACCTCTAGCGCCGCGGATATGCTTCCTACAGGTTTGCATTCTTTGAAAAAGTTGTTCAGTATAAAAAGCGCCATCTTTTGGCGGTTTTGATTAGTTCACATTTCTGCCGCATAGGTGGCGCTAGATTCTATCTTTTTAACGAAGCGTCCTAGAAGGATGGTTTTTCCGACAAAATTGTTTATTAGATCATGTTGAGAAATGTTGCCTAAGACGTCAAACAGCTATCTTACACACAAAAAAATATATTGACCAACTTTTAAAAAATACCGCAAAAAGTCATTTTTTCTATTTTTTAGCTAATAAAGGTCTACAATATAAACTGTAAACGGTGAAATATTGTCGTAATGCTGCAATTTGTTCATTTCACACACATTTTGCGATATATCATACATGAATACAAATATATTTACAGTAATGTTGTAAAATGGAGGTGTTTTCAAATAACAATTACTCAAAATATAGCAAAAAGTAGCAGCCAAATTTTTAGGAGAGCTTAGTGTAAACGTGGTTGGATATTTTAAAGTATGCAGTTCAACAGGGAACTGCAGGGCTTTTTGTAAAATATAATTTTAATATATCTAAGTTTATTTATTTCAATTTGATTAGATTTTTTAAACCGTGTGAATAGCAGAACCAGTGTGCCCTGTGTCATAGCAATTAAACCTTTTTAATAGGCAACTCATCGGTACGTGACATTGCACGAAGTTAACAGGTGGTTTAACTCACAAAAGTAAAAGATGAAAATATCTCAAATTTTTATTAACCTTCCATTACCGTGAGATTCCCCGCTGGCATCATGAAAAACAAAACTTGTTCTATCCTTCGAGTTGTCGGAGAAAATGAATGGAGTGACGCGTGTCCAGGTTTTTGAATTATTTAATCAAAAGGATCCTTTTCCGTGGGCTGAGCGTTATAATCGTGTTTTTTAAAGTATAAAAATGAAGATAAATCACGATGAAAGTGACTTTCGTACCGCTCCACTTATAAAATCACGCGTATAAAACAATTGAAAAAAGATTTAAAACCTCAAACGAAAAATTCCTCGTTGAAGAAATAACGTTTGGAGATGAAGTTTCTATAGATAGAGGTTCGTTTATCGATGATCGATTTCATGTTACAAAGTCACCATATGTTAGATATCATGCATGAGAAAAAAAAAGTTTCTACCATTCAAAATTTTTGAAATTCTAATTCCGAACACTTGTGCTCTTTGTTCCAGTAAAAGCCTCGCAATTGCACATTTTAATTTCAATTCTTAATTATTTCTTTGAATCTTCGTCTTTCGATTAGTTTACTGAAAATTGTGTTTTACAGCTGCACATTTTGGTTTAAATATTTTCTTGGAGCCTTACATTGATTAAAATTCTGAACAGCGTTTCTCATTGTTTTTTTTAAATAAATTGTTACTGGGCCAATTCACATACTTCGTACTTCAACATGAATCCAAAAGGTACATCGCTGAACCGATTATTTAAAAAAAAAAACAAAGAGGGTATTGGCATGGCAACGTATGTTTGCCTTCGAAGTAAGTTGTACATTGTAGGCAACATATGCGTTTTTCTCAAATATCAGCAGAAGCAACTGTGTCGTTATAGACGCCCACGTTCGATAGAAAATGTCTATCACTATTCAATATTGTTTTATATGAAGAGATATATGCTCTGGATTTCTATACATTAGTAAAATATAAAAAATGCAAATAAATTCCAAAGATTACTGGTTCTGCTGATCACACGGTTTAAAAAGAAATAAACTCAAATATATTAAAATTATATTTTACAAAAAGCCCTGCAGTTCCCTGTTGAACTGCATACTTTAAAATATCCAACCACGTTTACACTAAGCTCTCCCAAAAATTTGGCTGCTACTTTTTGCTATATTCTGAGTAATTGTTATTTGAAAACACCTCCATTTTACAACATTACTGTAAATATATTTGTATTCATGTATGATATATCGCAAAATGTGTGTGAAATGAACAAATTGCAGCATTACGACAATATTTCACCGCTTACAGTTTATATTGTAGACCTTTATTCGCCAAAAAAAAGAAAAAATGACTTTTTGCGGTATTTTTTAAAAGACGGCCAATATATTTTTGTGTGTGTAAGATAGCTCTTTGACGTCTTAGACAACATTTCTCAACATAATTTAATAAACAATTTTGTCGAAAAAACCATCCTTCTAGGACGCTTCGTTAAAAAGATAGAATCTAGCGCCACCTATGCGGCAGAAATGTGAACTAATCAAAACCGCCAAAAGATGGCGCTTTTTATACTGAACAACTTTTTCTAATACTGCAAACCTGTAGGAAGCATACCCGCGGCGCTAGAGGTTTTGGCCACACCACTGAGTTAGCTGCCCCACTGTGCGCCGGGGTCGCCCCCTGTGATATTATTCTACGGTGGAAAATTATAGTACAAGTAAATGTATAAGAAGATGTACAACTTCAACATCAGTTATGTCAATTCTCAAACCAGGTTTTTAATCATTAAAAAAATAGTTGTCCATGCCAACCTCCGATTGCCAGACGTTGACGATCAACAATCCTGGTCAACATATTTTATAATAATATTAGCTGATGACTTTTTCGATTAAATTTAGTAGGGTATGTGCTCAATTGTACAATCAATATGTACATTCAAAAAATAAATCATATATTTAAAATACATTTTCATAACAATTTTGAGTATGATTTCTGGTAAACATAGGCAAATTTAGTCAAAACTCTTTATGGAGTGAAAGAATAAAGCTAGTAAATTCACAGTAAACGAAATTTTGCTATGTGTATAAAATAAGCTAACGGTTAGTGGATTTCAATGGAACTCTTCATCCTTCTTATTCTTTCTATATAGTTTAATACTGTTCATTTAAAATATACAGGTTTGCACGGCGTTGCACAAGAAATCCGTTTGCAATGATTAAACATAATCTGAAGTTGAAGGTCTCTGGAATCCAACAACGGCGGCCATCATGGCCAATTTGCATCACCACTTCAAATTTTGTAAGGTACAAATCTAAGAAAGTACAATTAATTGATATGCCAAGCTTGTTTTTCGTGGAGAAGCAAGCAAATCATCGAAGTTTGCATGTTTGCTACGTTTGTAGTTTCTTATACACGTGCCTTCAAAAAAGGTCATGAGGCGATGCCTATCAGATATGGTGCTGGCAATTTTCTGATTTTAGCGATCTCAATCTAAAAAAAAATTAATTTATATGTACGAGAATAATACATTCTTGTTAAAAATATATCTGACATCCACTAGTTTGTAACTTAAAAAACAACGTATATAACCTTTTTCAATACCTGCGTTGAAAAGGCTAAGAAATAGAGAAGGCCATTCTTATTATCACAGATCAAATTTTGTTAAAAAGATATATGATTTCTTTTTTTTTTTTGAAAAAACAACAGACTATTGCATGTTACCTATCAATATTTTTTCTTCACATATTCGGTTCTTACAGAAATACTCAAAGTAATCTTGTTCAAAGTAAGGGTTACTTTATCATATTTGATGAAAATGTTCTTCATAGCTGTTGAAGAAATTATGCCAAATTTCAATTTAGAATATAAGTACAATGACAGAAAATACATTAAAACCAAAGTCAGTGTTACAAAATGCTTGGAGGCTTTGAGAAATGTATGTTTTTTATAAGCTTTTTCATGCTTAATCTATTATTGTTGACATGTTTGAAGAAGTATTATTGAAAACATTATTAATCTGCTATTTGCTGCATGAGGACTTGTTTAATATGCCTAAAAAGGAAGTTGGTGTAACAAAATGCCAGCCGATTTCATCATAGGAATAATATTTCACAACGAAAAATTACAATATACGTGACAATATTACATGATATAGATCCAATCCTTTGTGGAAGTAACCACTATGTCAAGCGGGTCAAAACTGGCTAAACTATGACAAAAATATATGACAACCAAATAAAACCATTTTTTCAGAACTATTACTGAACAAAAAAAGAAAAGGTTAAATTGAATCATATTAAAACGAGATATATAATTTGTTTTAAACTGTGCAGTATGCAAAACGTGTTTATTGTTAGAAATATTCACATACATTTTCGATGGGCACAATAGTAACCAGCAATCCATAATCCATTTTAAAATATTTTATAATATTAAAGTTATTGTGATGATTTTTTCTACTCTTTTTACTTTGGCCATCATATCCACTTTGCATCGCTACTTCAAGTTTTGGAAGGCACACATTTATAAAGCTACAAAAAAAACATATACCCATCTTTGATCTTTTGTAAACGTAAAGTCCAATTTAATTTCAAATAGATCACTGGCAGCCTCACATAAAAACATAAATGGTAAATGAAATCGCATGGACTTCTCGATGGATGGTTTATATTTTCACAGAAGATTTATTTACTTGTTGAGAGTAAATTTCAACTTGTATGTATGTATGTATGTAAGGTAGCCACCATCCTTTCTACGACCTTGTCATGTATGCAGTTCCACTTAATAGCAAGATCAAATTGAGTTACCGGGTTGCATTCACAGTAACGCTGTATGAAGGGCCGCTGTAGAATTCGCAACATCACAATCGAATCGGTAGGATAAGAAAATGATACTGTTTATTCCCTCCTAGACGCCGGTTGTCATACCACTCCATTGTCCAATTCCAGCTTGAATGATACCCTGATGCTCCCTCCCTGCCCAATATATATTCAATGTCATGTAACAATATTTAAAATATAGTGAATAATAAACTGAAAAAAAAATATAGTGAATGATTATTATAATGGTATTTAATATAGTAAGTAAATGTTAGAATGATAGTAACAATTCCATTTGTAAACCTGAAAGTTAAGACAAAATAGTAGCTATGAGAAAAAAAATGATGACTTGGAATATCCATGGATGATCTGAAATTATATAGCATATGAAGAATAGTAAACAAAAAATTTCGAAGTGCTGTTCCGTTTCCTTGGATCACAAAAACTTTTTGTAGTGAGTCTCACAGGTACTATAGCAATTTTTATCAAATGAATTTAAATGCAATAATATCATATAATTTAATATCATAACATGAAATAAAAATCTGACGTAATAATGTAAAATAAAAATTCGAGCAAGCCAGTAAACTATAGTAGAATATATATCCTTAACTTAGCTGGTCATCGAAAGACTTCCGCTGTAGCAGCTTCGATAAAATTAATATCTATTAAGAATTTATAGTTTATAAAATAACATAATAAGTGTAAGTATAATAGATATGTGTTATCCACTGGTTTGCAACTGAAAAAAAAGATTAGATATGTTTCAATATCCTAACAGTCTTGGAAAAGCTGAAAACAGCAAACAATTAGGAGAAATAAATGTTATATAAGTATGAATAATGCCAACCACGTAGATTAAGTAAGACCAGACAAAAAAAAGTCCGATAACTTTTATTGGTCTGGATCTATAAATGATAATGGGAAACAGGAAAGCAATGATTATAAATTATATAGTTTTGGTGAATAAGGGAAATGCCTTTTTGAGTAGAATTTGTCGTATATAATGCTTCCTACATTTTTTTTCAGTGAAAATGGTATAGAATATGGATAAAAAAGCGAAGGGATGTTATAGTATAAAATGATAATACCAATTTTAATTGTATTCACATATCTACAGATTGTGGTCTTGCTGCAATTGTAGATACTAAGCTTAGATAAATTATCATAACCACCGTAAAAACAAAATATATTTAAAATTATTTTAAAATACTTAGGAGTTCCTTGGTTGACCTGAAATTACAAAAAATAGTATATCTACCATATCGATGTGCTGCTGCTATAGTGGAAAAAATAATTGGTGTGATATAAACACAATGGAACTGACTCTTGGCTTCGGATCCTGAAATCCCTACTGAGCCCTTGCGGCACGTCAAGCCGGCCAGTTCAGCGCAAGGGTGTTGAGAGTAAATGTCAACTTAAGCAGAAAAAATGTAAACGTCATTATGTTATATATATATATATATATATATATATATATATATATATATATATATATATATATATATATATATATATATATATATATATATATATATATCAGTGCCTTGGATTTTCATGAAATATTCATGAGAAGTGACAATGATTTTATTCCAGTGTAATGATGATGTTTACTTTTCCGTCATTCATGATTATCTTGTGCAAGATGAACATAACACATGAATACGCATCTGTCACTTCTTAGGCAAGTGAACTTTATTTACTGCAATGAATGAAGTCGGCACTAAGTGTAAGTCAAAAATCTGCTGTCACTGTTGTTTTGAATATCAATCGGTAAGCATGAATTTCATTATCCGAAATCTGAATATCATCTCTAATGATGATTTTTTTCTTATATTTCATATTAGAAGCGATTTTGAATCCTGATCCGAACATGGAAAAACCAGGTCCGTCATCATCGTCCCAGAAGGAGAAAAAACGGCGAAGTGAAACTAAGCGATCGTTTCAAGAAATCGCTTTAGATTTTATAAAACGAGAAGGCAATCAAGGTACTTGCTGCATTGACGAGACAAGTGGCTGCCAGTATAAGCAGATGACCTGCGATGTCGGAAACTTTATCCGCCATTTCCGGACTCAGCATGCAAATGCAGCAAAAAAGCATGGTTTGGTAAATGACTCAAATGGTGTCGTCAAAAAACCTAGAATCATACACAAACGTCCTGTCGCCGTCGATAGACAGCTCCTGTTGGAAGCGTTAACGAAGTTAATTTGCTGCCACAATCTTCCCCTTTCGTGCGTAGAGTGGGATGGGTTAAAACTACTGATTGACCCTATTGCCACTGCAGTAGGTGTTTCAGTAAATCGAAGTAAAAATAAGGCATACATACATGCCATAGCCAATCGGACTAGGATTGCTTTAGCTGAAGAATTGAAAAATCATTTGGTTTCCCTAAAAGTCGACTCCGCGTCACGGTACTACCGCCATGTGTTAGGTATAAACGTGCAATGCGTCTTGAATGGAAAACTTGTCATCCGGACTCTAGGTATGTTTGTCAAACAACCCACACACGTGAAAACCCACCCATATTCAACCACTTACATACCATTCTTAAATAATCGTTCACACATCGATAATGTTCTTATTCACTTAATTGTAACCTTTTAGGCATGATAGAAGTCAAGGAGCGCCAAACAGCAGCTTTCCTCAAAACAAAGATTTTGGACGTGTTGTTGTCTTATGGAGTCACCGTCGATCAAATATTCTCGGTTACTGTCGATAATGGAGCAAATATGCTGGCGGCAGTGAGGGAACTAAAAAACGAATTTGAAATCGCCCAACAGATGCTGCCAGAGGAGGAAAACTTGGCCAATAACAATTTTATAGTTGTCGATGGGGAATCCGACAATGAGACCGACATAGAGGCTCTGGTTTGCGATGGTAATAGGCAACAGCTTCCAGATGAACTGTCAACCGAGTTCAGAGACCAACTTAATCTTGTACGATGTTCGGTGCACACCCTTCAACTGGCCATTCTGGATGTCGTCGACAAGAAGAACGAATGCATCAAACAAATCACCAACATTGCAAAGAAATGCAAAAACATCAAATACAAAACTCATTTTGTACGGCATACTGCTTGTTTTCCCCCAGTTTGGGGACCTACAAGATGGGGCGGAATATACAAAATGCTTGAAAAGTTCCAACTACAGAAGGATTTTTTCCTTCACCTTGGACTACAATTTCCAGAGCTCGGTAAGGTTGCAATACGTTTAATTTGATTCTTTTCCCAATTTCTTGCACTCTGTTCTCCTCTAACTGACGATCAAATTTTCATAAGAAAAAGGAAGGAATTCTAGTGATGTTCTTACTCTGTCATCTTTAACTCTATAGACCTTTTAGACGATTAGCCGCATTATAATTTATGGACTATATTTTATTTACAGAATTAGTTCCTAAAAACTGGGAATTTATCGAACACTATGTTCAAATTTTTGAGCCATTGTACATCTGTACCAAGAAGCTACAGGAACGTCATGTTTCCTTGTGCGATTTTTATATAGCGTGGCTTATGACAATCAACGAAGTGTGGAATATGTTCTCAAACCCATTTGCCCAGCAGTTGACCAAGACCTTAACAGATCGTTTGGAATACTTAAAGATGTCACAAGCATTTCAAATGGCGCTCTACATAGATCCCCGTTTGAATTTTTTAAACTCAAAGCTGTTTAACGACGAAGAAAAGCTACACATTCAGGTACTTTTTTTAGAATTGCAATAACGTATTAGTTTTAATGGACATACTCTGTCACCAGTGCCAATAAACTCCTATTTACGTAAAACCTTTACCTTTTTCACACTTAGACTTGCCTCAAGGACACTTGGCACAGAATCTACAAACTTCAGCCATTTACATATTCTGGATCATTAGTGGGAACAGATGTGAGCAACTGCTCTCAATTTGACGATTTCCTTACGGAGCTTTATGGTGGAACTTTGTCGAAAAGCGATTATGCGACTTCTTCAACGTTCGTTCAGCAATTGAAGGCGTTGGATGCGGAACCACGCCAGGATCATACATATGATGTTTTTAAACATTGGTTGTTGCGCAGAGAGACTCACCCAGAGCTATTTGAGGTTGCTATGGTGGTCTTGGCAACTCCGTCGAACCAAGTTTCTGTTGAGAGAGCATTTAGTGCTCTAGCTCTTGTTCTGACGTCTCACAGAGCTGGACTGGGACAAGACGCTTTGGAGGACATTTTACTTATTAAACTGAACAAGGATGTTTATGAAAAAGTGTCTTCGACTATCGACTGGGAAAACTTGGTTGATATAATTAATTTGACCTGATTTGGTACTAAGTATTTTGATATGTGTTATTATGTGATGAATTTTCATTTATGTAGAATTAAAATTGGTGGTATGGTTTATCTTCATGATACATAAAGAGAAGTTCAAAAACAGTAATTAATAAATATTACCTATTCTGAAATCTGAGCGAACGATATAGAATTAAAAAGACCCAAACATTGATTAGACTTTTCAATCCGAAGCATTTGTCAACTTTTAGAAAGTATTCAAACATGGAATTAAAAGTTCTGTGCTATTCGTCAATCAACTCATTCAACCTGCACCGAATTCATATAACCGATAGCTAGTGAGTGAAGTGAGGAAAGTCACTCGCACTGACGTGACTGTTCAAATCACATGGAGAGTCACGTCACTGAGACGTGCCTTTTTTCAGTTCACCAAGTGAGAAGTACGGATGAAATCGATCAGGATCAGGCGGAAATGGATCAACTTGAGCCACGCAATTACGATAGATTAAAAACATCTTTAATATCATGTGATGGCTACAACATATCAAGAATATTTGGCTTGAAAAATTATAAACAAAGATTTAATACATTTTATCCGGTGGAAAGTATATTACCAGGTAAAATTCTCAATTGTAATCGATGAATAAGTTTTCATTTACATAGTCACTTTAAATTTTTCCATTGGTATTTGGTTTTAAGTTATTGAATTCTCTAAGTTCGTGTTTTCAGATCCTCAGCTGACGAAGGGACTAACTATGTAAATAATAGTTTTTCTAGATACATCAATACACTGTTTCTTCAAATAAACATAGTTTCGTTTTCATTGGCTCAAAACTCTATTAAAGTGCAACGTGAATAAGTTGCATATTTTCCGATCCCGACGGGTTATTGATATTCATGGTGGCTTATTGAATTTCATTTCTGACATTTCGAAATTCATATTGATAATGAACCTGTTTACATAAATGAATATCAAAGCATTTTGAAGCTCAAATGTTCATTCTTTTGATAACGTTTGTTGTCAGGATTTATCATTTGATGTTCGCATGGAGTTTAGAGGGACTCAATGTTATGTTGCCTGAAAATCCACGCTTTTGAGTTTAACGAGCATGAATTTTATCAAGACTGATATATATATATATATATATATATATATATATATATATATATATATAATATATATATATATATATATATATATATATATATATATATATATATATATATATATATATATATATATATATATATATATATATATATATATATATATATATATATATATATATATATATATATATATATATATATATATATATATATATCTCTTCTTTATATATAAAAATGAAATGCTGTCCGTTCGTGACGGCATAACTCACGAACGACTCGATGGATTTATTTGATTTCTTTTTTATTTGATTCGTCTTGGTTCAAAACAGGTTTATATGAAGAAAAAATTGGAAAATTTTACTAGAAAATGAGAAAAAATCATAAAAATCAAACTGTAATTTTGTTTGGGAATATCATTATATGCTAGACAGCTAGACCATCTTTCGATTTGTAAGGACAAATCGGTGGAAACTATTATAATGGCTTCGTAATAAACAAAAAAAAACACGAGAGAGGGGCGACTCACTGATTGTTACTTAGAAACTTTTGAAAAGGTATACAAAAAATGATCGCTTATTTCGCAACTTTTACGAGCTTGTCGAAATTTGACGTGGGTTGCAGAAAAAAATGCGGTTTTCGTTATTCACGCGAGTAGATATCGTTCGTTTAGATTTGATCAAAAATGCGTCTCAAACGTAACGTTTCTCGCTTTTAACGATTTTTTTTGAAAATTACGGGTTTTTACGCGGATTCAGGAATTTATTCGGTTTTTTAAGTAGTTTTTTTTTCCATCGCACTCATTCCTGTGAAAAATTAACTTCAGTGTAAACGATTTATAACGTGTAGATGCACGTATAAACTGGAACGTTTGAATTGGTGACACCTCGCAGCGAGCAGTAATAGAATAGGGCCTATCAACATTTGTAAACAAACATTTCTGAGCCCTGTTTCTCTTAAACCATAGGCCACCCACGCATACCAATACCATAATCATGTAGGGGAAAGTTTCTCTACACGATGATGCTATAGCTTTGCGTGTGTAGCCTATGGCTTGCGAGAAAAAAGGCTCAGAAGTGTATGTTTACAAATGTTGATAGGACCTATTCTATTGTTGGTCAAAAATGGGAATGAAGGCCAATGGAAAGTGAAAGTATAAGTTTACGCTTCCATTTCATTGTACTCAATATTTGAGTACAATTGTAAACCATCTCTTTTTCTCTCAGGCAAATGTTACTAAATTTTCGTAAAAAGTAGATCTACTCAAAAATTGAGTTGATCCACTTTTGAACGAACTTTCCGTGTGAGAAAAAGAGATAGCATACAATTTTACTTAAAAATTGAGTAAAATGAAACGGGAGTGTATTCCTTCTGTGTTGAACTGACTGATGTGTTATTACGTTTTCTGTTACATTAGTATCGTTCGCCGTGTGATTAATAGTGCATCAGGAAGGTGAAAACGACGATATTACTAAAAATTAAAAAGACACTAACTAAGTTGTCCTGAGGCTAAAAATCTCCCTAATAAGGATACAAAAATAACTAAGTTGCGATTTCAGTTAATTTCAAAGTATTGTTGTACAATGCCTCGAACTAGACAGAATAATATCGGTCGGCTGCTAGCACATCAATCTCTCGAATGAGACAAAGGGACGATCAGCGTGCAACTCAAACTGAATTGGATTGACAACGGATTTCACAGGCTCGAAAGATGTTGAGTGAAGAAAAAAGAGCAGCTCAAAATACAAGCGATGGAGTTAGAGAGAAGCGTAATCGGCAAGTATCAGAATGATCTGGTAACAATTGTGCCCAACATAACCTTATAGATCGATTACGAAGGCAAGCCTCCATTCCACAAAATCTTCAACTTGCTGCCTTGGATTCATGACAATGCGAGTATATCAGTCGCCATTAGAGCAATGAGTATAGTTTGTTATCATAGTAATGCATTGATGTTCCCATACGAAACACCAGAGCTTTTGCGCTCATTGGTGTCTGGATCAGAAAGTGGTTCTAAACATTTTCTGCAGAACATCCAGAGTTATAACAGTTGTTTTCAAATGACTTCGTTTGGCGCAACGTACATAATAAGTTTTCTTGAACATTGAACCTTAAGAGTTTAAGGAGTTTAAAAATTATTAAATTATTAAATTGTGAAAGCGTCTCCCAAGTAGCACACTTCGATCATAATTAGTTGTAGTAACTTGATTATGACTAAGCAAGTCATATTTATGTTATCTCAACCGAATGGCAACAAGTGTGCTACTAGGGCTACTACAGCGGAAGCGTCTACAGGTCAAAATGACCAAAAAGCGAATTAAATGTTGCCACCGACGGACGCAGAGCATAAATTTCTACAGATTTATTTCAAGGGAGATTCACTCAACCAAATTATTCCACCATGAAGCAGGACATTGTACAACAATTGCAGGCGATGCTTCATGAGCCCAATGGATTGATTCAAATGTTCAAGACTACTCCAGATCGAATGCCATCTAACAACAATAAGCTTGCGCGATTCGAGCTAATACCTTCTCAAATTTTCCAATAAGTAGTTTAATTGTAAGCAGGACAACATCTGCTGGGTCAGCTAGTATATATATAAAAATAAAATGCTGTCCGTTCGTGACAGCATAACTCACGAACGACACAATGGATTTCCTTGATTTTTTTTTTGTTTGATTCGTCTTGGCTTCCAACAGGTTTATGTGAAGAAAAAGTTAGAAAAACTTACTGGAATTTTTTTTTTCATAATCAATTCAATTGTGATTTTGTATGGGAATAGCATAATATGATAGACCGCTATCATTCGATTTGTAATGAGGAACCGTTGGAAACTATTGTTATGGCTTCGTCATTACCAAAAAAAACTGAACAAGAGAATCACTGATTGTTTCTTTAGACCTTTTGAAAAGATATACAAAAAAATGATAATACACTTGAATCGCTTATTTCGCAACTTTTTACGGCGATGTCGGATTTTTACGCGGTTTTCATTATTCATGCGAGTAGATGCCGTTCGCTTGAATTTGATCAAAAACGCGTATTAAACCTAACTTTTTTCGCTTTTCACAAAGGTTTTGTAAATTACGGGTTTTTCCGTGAATTCAGGAATTTATTTGGTTTTTTAAGTAGTTTTTTTTTACATCGCACTCACTCCTGTGTAAAAAAGTAAGTCAGTGTAAACGATTTATAGCGTGTAGATTAGGGTGCCAATGGCATGTATGGGAAAAAATTGACCATCGAATTTCAAAAACGGGTAGTGCTCAAAAGTTTCGTCTCCTCAAAAAAAGTCCCCATGCAAAATTTGAGCTCAATCGGACTTCGTTAAGTGTTGGACCAAAGCGGTCAAAGTTTGACTTTTTTGAAACACGAAAAATTTCCCAAGGGGGGGGTAAGTGAAAATTCCGAAATCGATTTTTTGTTTTTGGTGCCAAATGTCTTATAAATGCATGAAACGTCGAGATCTGGTGTTATCTCGAAAAAAAAATTTTAGAAAAAAATTGACTTTTTGGGACTTAGAAATTTTTTGAGGTGGAGGAGTGAAATGAATTTGATATGGAGGATTTGAATTCAATTGCTGAGATATCCATGGCAATAGTACTGAAACATGTCTTATATCATCGTTGGCAACTGCTAGCATATTATATGTGATATTTCATTAGGGTGGTTCACTTGTTTTGCATTAGGGTGGTCCATTTTATAGAAAAATAAAAAAATAAGATAATAGTATCAAAACATCTCTTATATAATCGTAAGCCATTATCAATATTAAATATATGATATTTCATTAGGGTGGCTCAGTTATTTTCCATTAGGGTCGTTAAGAACAATAAAAAATATGTCCAGCAAATTTAAACGCTATTCGCATTACATGGGCCCGGCGTGGGGCGAGGCCCGCCCGGGTAATATTTTGAAATGATTGCTTGGGTTTTGTATGTGAGCATTCTCACTATGCTGGCACGGCACGCCCAGCACGGCACATCAGCGTAGTGAGAACAGTCACATACAAAATCCAAGCAATCATTTCAAAATATTACCCCGGCGGGTCTCGCCCCGCGTCGGGCCCGTTGTAATGCGAATAGCGCTTTAACCAGTCAATATTTTTCGTATAGGTTAAAACCATTAAGCTTTCTCACGTCTATCATCTTTCTCTTCCAAGCAGGTAGAAAGAATAGATTGTTTACATACGAAAAAAAAACAAAAAACGTATGAAAACAATCCTATTCTTTCTACGTGCTTGAAAGAGAAAGATGATAGACGTCAGAAAGCTTAATGATTTCTCACAAAACTTTTCAATATTACCTATCTTACAATGAGAAATTCGCCTCTTTCGTTCTTTTTCATTAATTAGTGCATCAATATAATAATTTCAACCGATTTCTATCCACAGACTGTAAGATTAGCGTACGGACTACCAAAGAGAATTATTTACTAGAGACGCTCTCTTTGTGGTCCTTTTGGAAACTTTTGCGAGACTTACATTCGGAATGCGACGCTTCTTTAAGGTGAAACAGATCGGTGCCCTCGTCTAATACTAATCTTAGAGATTAAGCATTGTGCATCAGTGAGTTTCTTATTTCTGTTTCTGAGTTTCTGAGTTATCTATCCTACATTTACCGAATATTGTAGAGTGGGAAGTCTTCGACTGCAACCTAATTAACAATTTTGACCGAGTAAACGTTTATTCAGCTGTTTATATGAGAAAGAAGAGTTTAGTCAGCTAAAATTGTTTGTTGGACCCCTAAGATGGGGAACTATCTCATTAATACGGTATTTGCAGATATAACTAACCTTTTCAATGGTTGTGACAAAAGACACGTAACGAAAGGGAGGGAACGGTATTGTGATATTTCCAAAATTCATGTTGCTAGGTTTTTGGTACATTGCATCGCATATATTTTCTTAAATAACATCTGATTTTTTTGAACTTTTATACATTGTTCGATGTTCTTCAACTAAGTGCAAAATAAACTGTTTCTGATCTTCATCCGTTGACAATTTCGAATTATATGTTTTGATTAATGCAATACCTCGTTCTGCATTGTCATTTACTACTTCCAAGCTTTTAATTCGTTTAATGGCATTTTGATATTCTTGTTTGCTATTCCACTGCGTAACATCAGTTTCCAACAATGATTCCGGAATCTCTAGAGCACATAACAAATTTTTAGTATGCTGACTGCCTTGAACAAATGAGTGCAGCTGTAGTGTTGAAACGTTGTTTGATTCGACTATGGATTTAGCACACACATTTGTTTTGTTAGCTGAAAATAAAAATATTGTTAGAAATATAATGTTCTGCGTACATCGAATTGAACAAAATAATTACCTGATGTATGTAAGGCTTCAATATATTTTTTTTTATCTGCGATATCCAACGTTTCATCAAATAAACACAATCCGATGAGATTGCTATCCAAATACTGCAGATGTTTCAAGAACCCTACTGCTTTGGCAACTTCTTCGTCAACAGCTTCGTAGATTTTAAGCGATTTTATCAAATTAAGGTCATTGTTTGCAGACACTGCAGCACACGTAGACAGAAACCAGTTTTTCAAATATACTTTTACAATGAATACATTAAATCGTGCTAACTGTTGTTGAGTTGCCTAAGGTAACGCAAAAGTGTGTCGGTAAAGGAACATTTTTAGTGAATAAATAATTTTTGCCATCCATCTTGCATTATGGAAAGCACCAGGAGCTCTAATTTTAAAATGTTCTTTAATTTTTCCACCCAAAAATATAAGCGTAAGCTGAATAACTTCGCGATAATCTTCGCGGTGATGTTGTTCTTTTAATTGTCGCTCAAAAAAAATTCAAGAGATCCACCCTCTCGTTGGCTGTTATTGATGATTTAACGAATACATCATTAACACCAGAATGGTATGAGCTCTTTTCTAAACGGTGCCATTCCGTCTGAAACCGCTTAAAAATCTCAACATTTGGAGATTGTGCAGTTTCAAATTGTAGTGCCTTGAATGCCTTGCCAACTAACAGCTCGTGTATGTGATGTCTACAGGGAAGTCCAATCAGCTGTCTTTTAAACATTTTGTCAAGATGTTGACACGCTCCTTTCTTTCGACCAGTGTTTGACGCAGTGGTATCAAATGATGTAAACATAACCCTAAAACACGGAATAACGGTATAATTTAAAAATTATCAATAATAATATTGAAACTAATAGAAATTACCTGTCTTCAAGATCCCAATCGACAACTGCATTGTACACCGCTTCTGCTTGTTCTATTCCTGTTGAATTTTGGATGGGAGGAACAGCTAACAGCTTACGGATGCCTTCACCAGATACAACTATAGCCAATCGTTCAGTTTTGGGGGTGGCTTTAGACGACAATATACTAGGAAGCAGTTTTGAATCCCAATGAACTGTTAAGTTAACCTGTGGCTTAAATGTTGCTCTCAGCTCGTTCTGCTTTTGCACACGAATTTCTTTTCTTGAATTCCTAATGGACTCTTTGTTTAACACTAATGTTGAAACGTCGTGCCCCAATGATTTCGCTATAGATGATATTAGAAATACCGCATTTCGATCACTCACTTTGCAGCGGTCCAAAGCAGCAGCCACATCGACAGTAATGACATTTTTTAATGGTGATTTAGAAGTTGAAGACGATTTGGAAGGACCTAGAAGAAAATTTAAGAATCAATCGTTTGTTAACCACGAAAAACATTTTAAAACATATTTGAAATTAATTCAATTTACACTTACCCGGTATCTGAAAATCTTCGCCGATAGTACTGATAGAAGGAACGGACTCACTCTGGGTTTGAGATGAGGGCTCGAAATCACTAGCAGTTAAATTTTTTCTTTCCTGTAGACTTGCTTCTTCCTGCTCACTTGTTCGTGGATTAGTCTCTGTTGTCGCCTCTGCTGTTTTTTCCTCCTCAAAATCACTACACGAGATAGTTGCCGTTGGAAAAGACTCACTTGTTGTTGGAAGAGTTAGTTCTCGTTGTTCTTGCAAATACCGATATGCTTTTCTTTCTACTTTATTCTTCGGTTTATACCTCTTCCCGATATCGAAAAGGTTCTGCAATGAATCAGAGAAATCCTTTCTCTTCTCAATTTCTCTCGCCGACATTCTTAGCTTGCGCTTCTGCAAGATTTTCCAAGTTTCGTAGTACCGCAAGATTTTATGTTGCACTGTCCTGTCGTCGAGCAAATGGTTCAAATGCTTTTTATTCCATGATACTTTCAAAGCTTGTATTGTTAATTGTGCACTTGGTTTAGTCTTTTGCTTCTCTGCTCGCAAATGAAACATGAATTTCCGGAAAACTTCGTTGTATGTAGGCAAATTCGAAGATTCGGGGAACAAAGGTAGGTATTTTCCAACTAGCCGAATATCCTCCATTTTGAAAAACAAAAAACTGTTGACTAGACAGCGGTTCCTCGTTCAAATATAAAAATACTGAATGAGTAAAACTAAAAATAACAATTCCTTATATACCAAATGTGTGGCCATTTCATTACCTACTCAGTCTTTCAAAACTGCTCGCTTGGGACGTATTCGTTGCCTACGGGTAGCTTATATTTTGTTTGGGTAGATAACACTTCAGAACAAAAAGCATTCGAAGCAGACGTTGTCACTACCGCAGCGCGTATACCACAGCAAGCGGCAGGTAACGTACTTTTGTTTTGATCCCCTATAACGTACCTACTTGTGTTTCTCGGAAATGAAGCAGTCCAAGGCCAAGAACCTCTTTAGAAAAGATAAACAAAAAACTTTTGTTGCACTTCGTAGTCGCCTATCAAGCTATTGTAATAATTTGGGTACATCAAAAATCGTTTTTTTTCCTTATTTTTGTCCATATTTTGGTAACGGCACATTTTTGTTAACTATTAAAAAAAACATAATAAAAATATCTTAACGAAGTGTAGTATGCCAAAAAAGAATCATGGTTTCAAACTATACAAAAAATATTGACTGGTAAATTTGCTGGAAATATTTTGTTGCTTTTAATTTCCAACTCAAAGGACCACCCTAATGGAAAATAAATGAACCATCCTAATGAAATATCATATATTTAATATTGATAATGGCTTACGATTATATAAGAGATGTTTTGATACTATTATCTTATTTTTTTTATTTTTCTATAAAATGGACCACCCTAATGCAAAACAAGTGAACCACCCTAATGAAATATCACATATAATATGCTAGCAGTTGCCAACGATGATATAAGACATGTTTCAGTACTATTGCCATGGATATCTCAGCAATTGAATTCAAATCCTCCATATCAAATTCATTTCACTCCTCCACCTCCCAGGACAGATACTCCAAGTCCCAAAAAGTCAATTTTTTTCAAAAATTTTTTTTTCGAGATAACACCAGATCTCGACGTTTCATGCATTTCTAAGACATTTGGCATCAAAAACAAAAAATCGATTTCGGAATTTTCACGTACCCCCCCCCTTGGGAAATTTTTTGTGTTTCAAAAAAGTCAAACTTTGACCGCTTTGGTCCAACACTTAACGAAGTCCTATTGAGCTCAAATTTTGCATGGGGACTTTTTTTGAGGAGACGAAACTTTTGAGCACTACCCGTTTTTGAAATTCGAAAAGTCGATTTTTTTTGGCACCCTAGTGTAGATGCATGTATAAACTGGGACGTTTGTATTGGTGACACCTCGCAGCAAGATGTAAATTCTCGATCAACAATAGAATAGGGCCTATCAACATTTGTAAACAAACATATCTGGATCAACAATAGAAAAGGGCCTATCAACATTTGTAAACAAACACTTCCGAGCCAATTTCCTCGCAAAGCAAAGGCCACCCACGCAAACAAATACCATCATCATTTAGGGGAAAGTTTCCCCTACACGCCGATTATGTAAATTTGCGTATGTAGCCAACGGCTTGCGAGAAAAAGTGCTCAGAAGTGTTTGTTTACAAATGTTGATAGGCCCTTTTCTATTGTTGATCCAGATATCTGAGCCCTTTTTCTCTTAAACCATAGGCCATCCTCGCAAATCAATACTATAATCATGTAGGGAAAAGTTTCTTTACACGGTGATGCTATAGATTTGCGTGTGTAGCGTATGGCTTGCGAGAAAAAAGGCTCAGAAGTGTAGGTTTACAAATGTTGATAGGCCCTATTCTATTGTTGGTCCAGAATTGGAATGAAGACCAATGGAAAGTGAAGGTACACGCAAAGAAAAACCGCAGTAGAAACTACCATTTCGAGGGTTAAATCGAGCACAAGCACCAACAATTTTCACCTGACTATAAATGCGTTTGATTTTACCATGCCTGCGATTAGATCAACCATGGTGCAGTTTATATCAATATGAGGTCTGTCAAATATACCATAAACGTTGAAGGTTTTACCATAAACATAGTAAATTTGCCTGAAATTTCATGGTACTTTTAAAGATAGGCGTAGTCGGGTAAAATGATAGTTTTTATTACAAGAATTTTTTCTGTGTATAAGTTTAAGTCTTCTTTGTTGAACTGACAGATGTGTAATTACGTTTTTGGTTACATTAGTATCGTTCGCCGTGTGATTAATAGTGCATCAGAAACGTGAAAACGACGATATTAGTAGAAATTAAAAAGACAATAATTAAGTTGCGATTTCAGTTAATTTCAAATAGTATTGTTGTACAATGCCTCCAACTAGACAGAATAATATCGGTCGGCTGCCAGCTCAGCAAACTCTCGAATGAGACAAAGCGATGATCAGCGTGCAACTCAAACTGAATTGGGTTGACAACGGATTTCACGGGCTCGAATGATGTTGAGTGAAGAAGAAAGAGCAGCTGAAAATACAAGCGATAGAGTTAGAAAGAAGTGTAATCGCCAAGTACCTGAAAGATCTGTTAAAGAATGGTGCCCAACATAACCTTATAGAACGATTACAAAGGCATCCGTTAAACGAATCTTTAACGTGCTGCTTTTGATTGATGACAATGCGAATATATCAGTCGCCAATAGATCAATGAGTGTAGTTTGTTATCATTGTAACGCATTGAAGCTCCCAAATGAAACACCAGAGCCTTTGCGCTAATTGGTGTCGGAATCAGGAAGTGGTTCTAAATATTTTCTGCAGAACATCCAGAGTTATAATGGTTGTTTTCAAATGACTTCATTTGGCAAAACGCACATAATAATATTTAAAACTTTTCTTGGACATTGAACCTTACAGAGTTTAAAAATTTAGTAAATTATGAAATTGTAAAACCGTCTACGTCTAAATTTCCAAAATGCGAATTCAATGTTGCCACCGACAGACGCAGACCATAAATCTACCGATTTATTTCAAGCGAGATTCACTCAGTAACATTATTCCACCATGAAGCGGGATATTATAAAACAATTGCAAGCGATGCTTCATTAGTCCAATGGATTGATTCATGTTTTCAAGACTACTTTAGATCGAATCCTCTAACAATCATAAGCTTGCGATTCGAGATAATAACTTCTCCAATTTTCCAATAAGTAGTTTAATTGTAAGCAGGACAACGTCTGCTGGTTCAGCATATATGTATATATATATATATATATATATATATATATATATATATATATATATATATATATATATATATATATATATATATATATATATATATATATATATATATATATATATATATATATATATATATATATAAGTTATCACCCACATCTCCTACATCCATGAAGAGATCCACTTAGCCACCAAACAAAGGCTAAGTCTCACATTCCAAGTCACCAACCAGCAAGAAAAATGTTAGAGTTAGACGTTGTTAGATCTTTGTTAGACGTTACCAACATTAAGCTTTTAGCACAAGTTGCATACTTTCAGGGAAGATTTTGTTTCGCTTTGCTGTCGTTCTCTTCGCAGCGTGGTTCATCAACATGATTCGAGATCACTGATGAGGCGAAAGTTTGACATCACATACCATTTCAAAACATCGAGTCGAAGTCTGATCGCATAAGGAAAATTGTGCCAAGATGTCTGGAATACATACAGATTTTACACCTCCGTCAATTCGGTGGGCACTCGGCCTAAAGCTTCACGATATGACTAGTAAGATTTCAGTGCTGCCAAACCATCTGTTCATGTGCTTTTTTAATTGAATTGCTTAATTGAATTGATGATAAATAATGTACGATAATAATAATACTAATTTTGTCACATTCATATTTGATCCCCATAAGGAATATTCCCTATCTTTCAGGTCTGATACATTGTGTTGAAAATCTGAATTTGAACAAAGCCTTTGATAGCTTGAAACGCTAATTATCTAGTTATGTTTCGTAAATCTGCTTGACAAGAAAATCATGTTGTGATTACAGAGCAGTTACAATTTATCTGTAAATTTACGCACCAAACCTTAGTGATCTACAAATTTCTTTGACTTACATGCAGCATCTCTGAAAAAATATATTTCGACATTATTCTATTATATCTCCACTCTTAAAGAATCAATTCAGAAACTTGATGCAGAAGTTACATAATTTTTAAATAAATTTGATTACTAGAAAAAAGAAGAAAAATTAGTATTTTCCATTCAATTCCAATTATCTTTGCTTATCTTGACAGATACGCGTATTTCGTCTACAATGTGCAGACTTCTTCAGTGTCTCGTTTTTAATATGTAATTAAATCAGCGATAATCAAAAAAATCATGTTGCTATCAGGATGACCGGCTTATTTCAAAGCAACTGAGACAATATTAATCAATTGACAGCTGTTCACTACCGCTTAAATTTGGATTTATTTTACTTTTTAGACATCAGTAATTTGCTGATTAAGCTAAACAGATAATCTCAACGATCGCAGGAAGATCTAAATTTGGATAAATTGAACCAATAGACCGAGAAATGCAACCTTAATGTACAGAAAATAGTCACACTTTAAGAACTAACTGTTCACATAGATAAAATATAGGTTTAACATAGGTTTAACAAGAAAACCGTAGACCCAATTTAAGGTACATATTTGATTCTTCCTATGGCCTGTTGTATTAAAAACTTAGTAAAAATGTTGTTATTGGTAAAATTTTCAATGTATAAGTTTCGGTTGTATGAACTTTGATGTTGTTGCTTCATGAAAAAAAGCATATTCTTTTCTGAAGTTTTATCGATGCATGATTTACTCTGTTTTTGAGCCTTTTCAGAACTATCAAAATATTAATGCATACGTAATTCATCGTTTCAATGTTTTATTTATTTTTATTCCTTTATCGAGATTATCGAGATTTTCAGCCCTGGGCTGGTTCATCTCCCGTCGTAGTCACTCAAATACCGTTTGGGTATTTTTGTAACCTGTCCGGGGGTGAGATTCGAACTCGCGACTTTGGCGTGAGAGGTATGGATGTCAACTTTGCCGGGGTCGCCTACATCGTTTCAATATAAAAAAACAGTGTATATCAGAATTTTTTGTACACAAATATTTTATATTCTCACGTATAAATTCAGATAGTTGGGATATGGAAGGAATCATCAGGGCACCCGGTTGATAGGAATTGGATGAAAAGAGTGGGAATGCTAACTTCCCGCCGTTTATAATTTGTGAAAAAAGGGGTCTTCTTCCTACAGATTAGGGCATCCTCTTGTTCCATAGCTCGCATTTTGGACCAATTAAACAATCTTGTTGTTGGATTTAGTTAATACAAACCTAATTTTAGTTAATACAATAATTATTGCGAATTGGCTTAATCGACTTGTTGTATCGTATTATTGGACTTCGATTCTTATGTTTTCGCGGGTCGTGTGAAAGTGTTTCTTCTTACGCGTCCATCCCTCCGTTTTTGGCCCTTCACACAGCGCTACTGTGACCTTAGACCGACAATTTAAATTGATTTTGCTTTTAAGTGGAGCTGCATACAAGACAAGGTTTTAGAAATGATGGTGGCTACTTAATACGTATACATGACTGTATAGTAAAAATTCAAAATTATCATTTCAAGTCTTTCTAATAATAAAATTTCATATTCTTAAGAAATTCTAGTTTGCGTTACTATACCTGGGTTAAAAATAATCGGTTTACCAATATAAACATGTCTGCCTAGATGATTTTTATTAATTTCTATTGATAGAGTTACTCAGTTAAGTTTCAGTGACTATTGCTGTTAATTTAGTCATGAGTGAATGATTGGTCATTGGGCAGAATGCCATTAGACCCACCCCCAATAGGCCGTGCATTATAAGGTTGAAAGGAATTGATTTGCCGAAAGACAGTTATTTTTTTTTTTTGCTGCAATCATACCACATATAAAGTTAAACGTAAAACTTAAATAGAATTAACATTACTTTTACCTTGATGTAAGTATACTTGTAATTATAATCTCTATTATCTAATTTTCTTATATCCTATCAAAATGTTTCGGTTCAACTATTGACACTGTTAGTCAATTTTGTGTCTTGTCATGCTAGTTTTGCAATTAAAAACCTATTTTATAGAGTAAAATTTTGGTAAGGTTGTGCTAAGATTTGTGGATTTCCACTTAAACTTGACATTTCGAAAATTAATTAAAATGTTCGATCGAAATATCACGAATGATGAAATTTTTGAGTTTATTTATCCTCAAGCATTATTATTATTTATAATTGATCTTAAATTGGTCTCACAATGTATTGCTCTAACTTTAAAATCCAAGACGTAAGAGTGAAATATTGGAATTTTAAAATAATAATCGTTATTGAGTATTATTTGAATTTGACAGTGAATATGATTCTTTTTATATATCAATAAGGGCAATGCACTGTTATTATTCGTTCACAATCAAGATCTACAATTTTATCGTACTTCACATCTAGCTTCACATTCATAAATTTAGTTTCTGAAACAGGTTATCAGTAAGTGTACCCAACCCGAATAAAAATTTACATCAGGCTGATGGCTGATTTCAATGTCTACATCAACATGAAATTCAAATGTACATCTTACGTTGAACATTAGAGATCAGAACGATTTCGCTGTATTTAGGCAAAGTAACATGATGTTAACATTAGATATTTTCAAACATTTTGTTTCTATTCCAATGTCCCTTTGATGTCATGATTTTTTTACTGTTGACATTCAAACAAAATGTTTTTTTGATGTTTTATGGTATCAAAGCTTATTGATGTTTTCAAATATATCTGAATAAAACAGCATAGTCGAAGGATTTTTGATGTTTTCAGATGTATTGAAGCTTATGAATAATCATCTTACATATGTTTTCAAGTGTCGATTTGTTTCAATAAAAGAGATGACGTATGATGCATTCAGTTGTAGAAAAACGTGACTGTGTATCGTTTCCGGATGTTTTCAGTACATAAAGTAAGCATGCACCAATATCGACAAAACATGTACGATACTAATATCACATTTAATTCTAATCTCTTCGGATATGTACCGATATTTTAAGGGTACAACATTTTACATCTATAAGAACATGGATTTCAACGCAACGTGTGATTGTTATGACACAGGATGTATTCTGGCTTATTATGCATCTCTAAGAAAAACGATTGGTAAACACAAACATATTCTAGTTTTTAACCGGAGTTTCACGTTGAATTGGGCACAAACATCATATTAGTTTGATTTGACTACCTACTACCAACCTACCTGTTTGTTTCAAAACGGAATCGTTGGTTTGAAACAACAAAAACGGACTTTTAAAACAACCAGTTTTTTAGTTTGCATGTCAACCAACAAGTTTGTTGTTTCAAACGGGACTGTTTTTTCTCCGTGATGCAACATTTTACTTCACAAAGACCTTAGGTTCTATTGTAACGTTTCATTCTTATGTTGTAAGAAGTTTTCATATGCTATAGACTTGCACTCTTTAACAGTAGAATGAAGTTTATTTCTAAGGTAACGGCCAAATCTAATGTCATCAGATGTATTTTGATGGCTTAGGTACACAACAGTTCACACATACATAACGTTTGATTTTCATGAAATTTTTTATTCTAGTTTTATAGGATGTTCTGAGGTTAAATTTACCATCATCAATACGTTTGTTTTAATGTGAAGTTTAAATATGTTGTATTTATATGTACTAGGGCGTAACTTCAAACTCTGAATACATATGGAATAGGACAACCCACATTGAAATTTCGACTACTATTAGCAGGTGAGCAAAAATCTAGCAATAAAAAACTATTATTGCTGATTTTATGTTTTAAAAAATGAAGAAGATGATATATTGATCTGATATCTCAACCATCGAGAATTATAAGTGAATACTCTTCATTGAACATTGTGCGATAAATTCTTGCGCAAGTTGAGACAACCGATTTAAAGTTAACGCGCAGTTCTATTTGCGTTTTCACACACCTCTTCTAATAGTGTTTAGCGCAACGCATAATATTGTATCATAAGATAATTCATATTTCTTTTGACACAACATAAAAATAATTGAAAATAATTATGGCAACGCTGGCAGCTAAAGCTCGTATGAATTACGACGCAGATGTCGTTCTTGTTTTGTTCCTGTCATTTGCCTCAGTCGGCAAACTCGAATGTTTGACCCTGCCAACGCAAGAAACGGGTTGGCGAAATGGTGAATGCTGCTTGAAAATAGGTGAGTAATCAATGTTTTATGGTTGTTTGTTTTCACTCTGGTAACATTTCAAAGTACCATGTGTTTAATTAGCAGATTGTCAACTAACGACCATAAAACATTGATTGCAAATCCTAATATAACGGGGTCTAACCACCAGTATTAAATTACGCCTGAATGTAGTCTATTGTGAGACTTACTTTTAAGCTTTTTAATCCAGTACGTCTAACATTCTGTGTCAGATCTGTCTAACAGACGTCTAACATTAGACGAAGGTTAGACAAAATGTTCGTCGAACAGTCTAACGTGTTCGACTAACGTTAGACTTATGTTAGACTAACCTTTCTTACTGGGCAGTTATACCGCATCAGCATGAACGAAGTCCAGAGGACAATCGAACCTACCATCAATAACATCGATTCACCAGCATATTGCTACATCGACAATTTGGGTGCACCAACTAGCACACTGCAACATCAACACTTTGGATGCACCGATCGTACCATTGGAGTCCATCGATTGATCGGCGCATAGCAACATCGACGGAGGAACCCGGAGTCAGCAGAACGTGACCCAGCCGCGTGCCTCCTCTGTTACGGACCTTTAGCTTAGCTTATGAATTCATGAATAAAGCAGTCTTATTCCAGCAGTCAGTAAGTGTAGTTCTTTTTAAAAGCGTATCCGGGAAACCCCAACGTTTAACTGGCGCAGTCGTACGGAGACGATTACCCTCCTGAAAAGCAAGAGTGGAAATCATCAGTGATGAATACTTGAAAAGAGTGCTGTTGGCTCCTCTTGCCAACGTTTACAGCGGGAACAACAGCAGCGAACAGCAACGATCGGATTCCAACACCAACAGTGCCGAACCACTCAGGGGACCTGCTTCCATACTTAACACTCACAACGACGTGCCGAACTACCTGTGTATCTCAGTCGCCTACCTTCCCGATGGCCAGTTCTGAAAAGAACTATGGCCTAAATCAACTCTTTACAAATGGAAGGTAGCGAGAGATTGCAGAATTAGTCAGCAGTGGCAGAAAGGTCCTCTGAGAGGCAGCGAAGAACAGGGTAGCAGCGACATCCAAACAACGGCGGAGATTAAGCAGCAATTAGTTGAGTAGCGGATTCGCTACATCCCACAGGGCTCGGTGTAGAAATGATATCCTCACTACGGTTTTCACTACGTTTTTATTGATGTTCACTGTATAGCTTACAAAAAACTTCTGATCTAAACTGCTTTTACTTACTTAACATGTTTTATATTTCCATTTGTTTGTCTTTAATACTATTTTTTACATTTTAAGTGTTTTAGCCCTTGGGCTCTTCAGCTTTGTTTAATTTAATGTGTTTGGTGTGTTTAAGGTGTTATGTGTTTTACATGAAATTTTCTGTTTAGCCCTTGGGGCATTGTTTGTTAAAATTTGATAACCTACCTAATCTACAACTAAAAATTACAATTTGAAAATCCTAGGGGTGGGGAACCAGATTCCGGATGATCTGGTGATCCGATGTCAGGCCTGTACCGATTGATAGACTCACTAAAGCGATCGTCGAGCATTTTTATCTCGGCCAGACGGTGGACCTCAGATGTTCTTGTCCTCGGAGGGGTGTTCAGGATCATCCTGAGGAACTTATTTTGAACACGCTGAAGTTTCAGGTGATGTGTTTTTGCGCAGCTCTCCCAGATTGGCATGCCGTACTCGATGACTGGAAGTATGATTTGTTTGTAGACAGCAAGCTTGTTTTTCAGGGATAATGTAGACCTTCTGTTGATCAATGGGTACAGTAGCTTCAACAGAACGTTACACTTTGTGACCGTTTTGTCAACCTGCTCCCTGAAGATAAGCTTGCTGTCTATGGTAACGCCAAGATAGACAGCTGATTTGGCCCATTCCACCGTTGTGTTGTTTAGGCTTATTTTACAATCCTCAGGCGGAACAAGTCTGGGAGAGTTGGAGTGTGGAAATAGGATGACCTGGGTCTTCGCTGCATTGATACAGATCTTCCATTCGGTGAAGTATTCAGACAGAACATTCAGGCTTCGCTGCAGTTTCGCTGTAAGCGCTCTTATTACCCTACCATTGTGGACGACTGCGGTATCATCGGCGAACAACGACAGAGATCCATTTTCAGGGAGCGGGGGTATATCCGAGGTGAAAAGGTTGAACAGAAGTGGACCTAGTATACTTCCCTGCGGAACACCGGCGGAAATCTCCTGTGCATCGGAAACTGCACCTTGCAGCGAAACACGGAATGTCCTGTCCGACAGATAATTTTTAATTATCTTCACCAGATAGATAGGAAGATTGCATCGATGCAGCTTGTACACCAAGCCATCATGCCACACGTTATCGAAAGCCTTCTCGATGTCGAGAAGTGCCATGGCAGATGATTTCGAAACAGACTTGTTCCGTCTGAGGATGTTACTGACTCGATTAAGTTGGTGAATTGTCGACCGACCACGTCGGAAGCCAAATTGTTCGTCGAGCAAGATGTTCAGCTCATCGGCAGATGAAAGAAGCCGACGGTGGATTGCTTTTTCAAACAGTTTTGATAGTCCTGAGAGAAGGCTGATGGGCCTATAGCTCTTGGAACATGAGGTTTCTGGATAGGAATGACTTTGGCTGACTTCCAACACGAGGGGAAGTAGCTAATTTGGAGGCATTGGTTGAAGACCATCGCCAGATGGTTATAGAACTGGTGGCTCAATTGCTTGAGCTCCAAGTTCATGATATTATCGAAACCTGGGGCCTTCATGTTCTTAGCCGCTTTGATATAGGTCAACAATTCGTCAGCTGAGATCTCCAACTCTTCCGAGAAGTCATTGGGACTTTGATGGATGTTGTTTACAAGCTCGCTAACGGCAGCTTCGTGGGATCTAAACTGCGTCGATACACGCCTTTTTATACAGTCTGTGGAGTGAGATACAAAACAAAAGGCTCACCGGATTGGTCCACCAATCGGTGTGAATGGCGTTGCAAAAAAAAGAACACAAAAGATTAGTAGAAAAAGGTGACCGTATTCCCGCGGCCGTCTCGGGGTTAGTAAGGGTGTGTGTGTGTCATAGGAAGAGTGGGAAAGGAAAGGAAACGAACACAAAACGATGCGTCCTCCATGGTAGCAATGCGGTGCGTGAACGTTTAGGCTCCGGAAAACTTCGCTGTCGCGAACATACACCCCGCGCGTAAAGGACTGGATGGCTTTTCTTCTCGGCCGTAGATTCCTGTTTGAAGGATCTATTTTCTTCTATAGGTGAGAGAGAAAGTTTGTTAATAGGGCGTATTAATACAAATCCATCAGCACAAACATGAACGACCTTTGTAACTTCAAAAGACGTTTGACATGTTACCCGGGCGGATTGCCTACTTCCCATGTATTGTGTAGCACAATGCAGCTTTCGGAAAGAACTGAAGCGTTTGAAACGTGGATTTTCATCGATATATAATATAGTAATCACGACTAGATTTGAAGGTTTTATTCCGGGAAGGTCCAATTCAGACATTTTTTCGACAACAGTTTGCTTATAGTCCCATGATTGAAAGAACTGTGGACCGTTCCACCACAATGAGTTATTTTGGGTCAGATCTGGAGACTGGCCCCGAGATACTACGTCAGCTGTATTTTCTTTTGACCGGACATAATTCCATATAGTATGCTGGTGCTCGTGGACAATGCCAGACACACGATTACGAACGAGAGGTTGAATCATTGCCGGAAGTTTTCCTAACCGAACAAACACGATATGACTATCTGACGACAAGTGAACGCTGGAAATACTAGCATAATGAATAGGAAACACCTTGTGGACTAACCTTGAAAACAACAATGCTGCACAGAGTACTTTTCGAGCAATCGTCATATCCTGTAGAGGAGCAATCTTACTTTTGCTGCCCAACAATCGTACAAAACAATCATTTTCCGAGTCAATGCTGCGTACGTAAATGCAAGCACCGTAAGCCAATCTGCTAAGCCGGGCGTCAGCGAAACCTTGTAGCTCCAAAGCGGCGTATTGAAAACTAGCAACAGAACTCGGAACCTTTATTTCATTGACTCCTTTCAGAGAGTCACCAAACCATAGCCAATTATTCAGTAGATCTCCTTCCAAAGGAGAGTCCCAATCAATTTTGGCCGACGCATCAAAGACGACCCTTAGTTTAGGACCATGTGGTCGCAGCATAGCATTATGAAGCATGCTATATTTCATCATATTAAGAAGATCATCGGATTTCCGAAAGGCTGAGTACTGAACATGCAAACTCGGTTGTTTACGAAGACGCTTCTCCAGGAAAAGAAATCGACGAAGAGACAACGATCTGTTTTTCTCGAGTTGGTGGAGGGTGGTTCGGAGTGGAAGCTTAACTATTAACCTGCGTGTGGAATCTCTTTGCTGGGACAGACGAAAAAACTCTTCACATTCCTGTTCTTCTGAAGTGGAAGAAGGTTGGCTGTCTACTTTTTCAAACTCCCAAACTCGTTTTATTAATGCGTTGAGGGATTCGATTGTCACGGAATTTACCTGTAGAGAGTTTACGATAGCTGATGCACCATCTTGGATCTCGCCAGTGACGACCCAACCCAATTCCGTTTCGCGCAAATCTGGTAGACCATCGCCAATAACAAGATGTCCGGGTTTCAACAGACGAAAGAACTCGGTAACCCCAATCAACAAATCAATCTCTGCTGGGGTACCAAACATCGGATCAGCTAATTGAAAACCCGAGGGAATTTTCCACCCCGAAATGTCGACGGTTTTACACGGAAGAGGATTCGTAATTTTGGATGTGACCAGGCATTTCAAGGAGGCATTATACTCAGTGTATAATGATTGGACATTGACTTCGACTTGTAATGTTGATTTACTGCGAGTACCGTTTACACTGACAATATCTGCATTAACAGGGGTACCTTTGATTCCCAATTTCTGGAACATCGAAACGGATAGGAGGTTAGTCTGGGCTCCGCAATCAAGTAAAGCACGGCAACGGATGGCACGATCATTTCTATCAAGGATGTTTACGACAGCAGTAAGTAGCAATGCATTGGGCAGAACAGCTGAAGAAGAAGTCGATGAAACATTCATAGACACAGCACTAGGGACGGATGGTTGCGGTGGAGGAGCGGACGACGCTTGGATGGAAACATTTTGCTCTTGTAGTATTGGGGTCACGCATTCAGTACTCTCAGTTTTCCGACTCTCTTCATGAAGAAGCGAATGATGACGTTTGTGACATTTAGAACAACTATTCTTGGATTGACAGTTCAGTGATCGGTGGCCACGACGAAGGCAATTGAAACAGACTCGTGATTCTTTTACTTTTAATATTCGATCTGGCACCGACAACTCACGAAATTCGGAACATTGGTAATTGAAATGAGTACCATCACACAGTTGACAAGATTCGTTGCTTTCAGCAGAGGTAGAGGCATGAATTTTCACATGAACGGGCTTAGACGGAGGCTGCGAGGACTTAGTAACAGACGATTTAGCCGAAGAAGGTTGATCGGTTTCACATCGCTCAAGGACACGACACTGTTCCTTAAGAAATTGTAATGTTTCTTCGAAATCAGGTAACTCTCCATGCGAAAGAGAACGTTCCCAATACTTTCGAGTAACGGGATCAAGACACGAAGTAAGAATTTTCGTTATGATGAGTCCAGATGTATCATCTATTTCTTGACCCATGAACTTTAAACCTTCAACGTGCCGTGTGCACGTGTCTAACAATTCACGTAACTCACGATATGACTCCTTGGTCATCCTTTTCAACGACAAAAGGCCCCCAATATGGGTATCAATGATCACTCGTTTATTTTCAAATCGATCAACAAGGATTTCCCAAGCATGTTTGCAATTATTGTCTGCTAGAGTTTTCGCGTCAATAATACCGGCAGCTGCACCAACTAGTGCCTTGTCGAGATGATGCAATTTAATTGCATCAGAATCCGAACACTTATCAACGATATCTTGAAACATCGTTTTGAACCGTGGCCAATTTTCATAGCGCCCATCGAAAGTTGGAATGGGTGCTCTGAGCGGCTGCTGCTGAATAATTACTTGAGGAGAACTCGTTTGCATCGTAGTTGGTACAGCATTGGCAGCCGGTTTTGAAAAGAAATCAGTCAAAATCTCCACACGAATCATAGCATCTGTGTGAAGATTTTCAAACTCGGAAAGTTTCTCATCCTGCTCATCGAGCTTACCGGATGGAGTATTAGCAAATATTTCGTTATGGAAAGCAACATAACTGTTGTAAAACGTTTCAAGTCTCTTCGTATACACTCGTAGAATGGGAAGACTCACCTGACTGGGATCATCTTCCGCTTTCTCCAAAGCTTTAAAAATGGTGGTAACGCTGGCCTTCACCTGGCCGCGCTGATGGATAAGCGTCTTTACTTCCTCCATTTTTATCGTTTTTGTTGACTCTGGTGTGCGTGGTAGTGGCATCGGAAAGGGAAAACGCTGCTACGATAGAGCAACAATCACAAACTCGAAATGATGACACGACTCGTTCACAGGGAATACCACCAGCGTTCTTTTCTATTAATCACTTTTTGAAGCCTCTTCACACAGGCTGGTTTCACTATACAGTTCTTCAACTAAGTTTTACGTGACCTACTGGCATCACAGGATGGAAGGATGTTGTCACTACGGAAGAGCGACTCTCGAGCAGCATGATACCAGCTAGGAACACGTCACATCACTTTTAGCTCAGCAAGCTACACTACTAACAGTTCTTTTTGCGTTCTAGCAAAACACTTCATGTTCATACTTGTCAATTCACATCAACAGTGGCAGTAGAAATTCAATCAGCAAACAGTTCACAACACTTTTCGTACTGCACTGCTATAGCACTTCTCTTGGACTGTAGTTCTTGTTCTTTTCTTCGTCCGGTTTGATTGGACCACTATGTTGGCTCCTCTTGCCAACGTTTACAGCGAGAACAACAGCAGCGAACAGCAACGATCGGATTCCAACACCAACAGTGCCGAACCACTCAGGGGACCTGCTTCCACCTAACACTCACAACGACGTGCCGAACTACCTGTGTATCTCAGTCGTCTACCTTCCCGATGGCCAGTTCTGAAAGAACTATGGCCTAAATCAACTCTTTACAAATGGAAGGTAGCGAGAGATTGCAGAATTAGTCAGCAGTGGCAGAAAGGTCCTCTGAGAGGCAGCGAAGAACAGGGTAGCAGCGACATCCAAACAACGGCGGAGATTAAGCAGCAATTAGTTGAGTAGCGGATTCGCTACATCCCACAGGGCTCGGTGTAGAAATGATATCCTCACTACGGTTTTCACTACGTTTTTATTGATGTTCACTGCATAGCTTACAAAAAACTTCTGATCTAAACTGCAGTAGTAGTAGTAACTAAAATATGCTTTTATTTATCAGTTCTTTGTCGTATAAACTAATTTTTATAGATTAAGTGTTTCAGCCCAATGGGCTCTTCAGCTTTGTTAATGAATTGTTCTGTGTTTGGTGTGTTTAGTGTGTTTATGTTTTACATTAAATTTTCAGTGCAGCCCTTGAGGCATTGTTAGCTTTAAAATTTGATAACCTACCTAATCTAAAACTACAACTACAATTTGAAAATCCTAGGGGTGGGAACCAGATTCCGAATGATCTGGTGATCCGATGTGAGGCAGCGTGCCCTGTACCGATTGATAGACTCACTAAAGCGATCGTCGAGAATTTTTATCTCGGCCAGACGGTGGACCTCAGATGTTCTTGTCCTCGGAGGGGTGTTCAGGATCATCCTGAGGAACTTATTTTGTACTCTCTGAAGTTTCAGGAGATGTGTTTTTGCACAACTCTCCCAGATTGGCATTGCCATACTCGATGACTGGAAGTATAATTTGCTTGTAGACAGCAAGCTTGTTTTTCAGGGATAATGTAGACCTTCTGTTGATCAATGGGTACAGTAGCTTCAACAGAGTATTACACTTTGTGACAGTTTTGTCAACCTGATCCCTGAAAATAAGCTTGCTGTCTATGTAACACCAAGATAGACAGCTGATTTGGTCCATTCCACCGTTGTGTTGTTCAGGCTTATTTTACAATTCTCAGGCGGGACAAGTCTGGGAGAGTTAGAATGTGGAAACAGGATGACCTGGGTTTTCGCTGCGTTGATACAAATCTTCCATTCAGTGAAGTATTCTGACAGAACATTCAGGCTTCGCTGCAGTTTCGCTGCAAGCGCTCTTATTACCCTACCATTGTGGACGACTGCGGTATCATCGGCGAACAACGACAGAGATCCATTTTCAGGGAGCGGGGTATGTCCGAGGTGAATAGATTGAACAGAAGTGGACCTAATATACTTCCCTGCGGAACACCGGCGGAGATCTCCTGTACTACCGGAAACTGCACCATGCAACGAAACACGGAATGTCCTGTCAGACAGATAATTTTTAATTATCTTCACCAGAAAGATGGGAAGATTGTATCGATGCAGCTTGTACACCAAGCCATCATGCCACACGTTATCGAAGGCCTTCTCGATGTCGAGAAGTGCCATTGCAGATGATTTCAAAACAGACTTGTTCCGTCTGAGGATGTTACTGACTCGATTAAGTTGGTGAATTGTCGATCGACCACGTCGGAAGCCAAATTGTTCGTCGAGCAAGATGTTCAGCTCGTCGGCAGATGAGAGAAGCCGACGGTGAATCGCTTTCTCAAATAGTTTTGATAGTCCTGAGAGAAGGCTGATGGGCCTATAGCTCTTGGAACACGAAGGATCTTTCCCAGGTTTCCGGATGGGAATGACTTTGGCTGACTTCCAACACGAGGGGAAGTAGCTAAGTCGGAGGCATTGGTTGAAGACCATCGCCAGATGGTTATAGAACTGGGGGCTCAATTGCTTGAGCTCCAAGTTCATGATATTATCGAAACCTGGGGCCTTCATGTTCTTAGACGCTTTGATATAGGTCAACAATTCGTCAGCTGAGATTTCCAACTCTTCCGAGAAGTCATTGGGACTTTGATGGATGTTGTTTACAAGCTCGCTAACGGCAGCTTCATGTGGACTGACGATGTTTAGTCCAAGATTGTGGGAGCTGACGAAGTGTTGACCTATCTCTTCCAGCCTTCTCTGCAGGAGTAATTAAGCGATCCGTGGAGCGATTGCTGTCAAGTGGGATCAACGGTGGAATGGGTCTTGCCTTAGTTTTTAAGATTATTGTCAACTTCCAGAACGGCTTTGCACAATCTGGGAGAGAGCGGATCTTGTCGGAAAAATTGTTATTTCTGAGGTCCACCATTCTGGCCTTAATAATTTTGGTCATCCGATTGCAATGACTTTTTAAAGTAGGCAAACCAGTTCGCTGGTATTGCCTTCGAATGGCGTTGCGCAATTGAATAAGTTCTTTAGTGGGTCTATCAATGGGTACAGAGTCACTCACCTGATCAATCACCGGTACATGTTGCTCCCGGGCCTGGGAGATCGCTTGCTCGATGCTCTGCAGCTGCCGTTCGATGTCATCAACCGAATCAAGGCGCATGTCGAAATCGATGTTGTCGTCAACGTGTTGTCGGAACCTCTCCCAACTGGCGCGATGGTAGTTCCGTCTGGTGATACGATGCCGGTTGACCGAGGAGCCAACTTCGGCCACCACCGGATAGTGGTCCGAGCTGAGCTCCTGGTATGCGATCGGCTGGGCGATGTTGTTCCCCATGTTGGTGAGGAAGATGTCGATTGTCGAATGGACCCCGGATCTGCTCAACCGGGTGGGAGTATCCGGGCCCAGGACGCTGTAATGTCCCTCTTCCAGGTCTTCTTGCAGAATTATTCCGTTCCGATTCCTACGGGTGTTCCCCCAGATTTCGTGTTTCGCATTTAGGTCGCCGGCGATGATAAATTGCCCTTGCCTTCGAGTTAGCTTGCGGATGTCGTTTCGTAGCATTGTTGTTGTTCCATTGGCGATGCTGGCTTGCTTGGGACAATAAGCCGCGATGATGGTGATAGGGCCGACGGCAGTTTCGACTTCGACTCCGATGGCTTCGATGGACTGCAGCTGAAAGCTCGGAAGTAGGTGGCAGTTGATATTGAAGCGCAGGGCGATCGCAACTCCTCCTCCAATAGAGCCGCTACGATCAAGTCGCACAATCCGATATCCAGGGATGAAAATGTTGAGTTCTGGTTTGAGATGTGTCTCGGTGACGATGGCGATGTCAATGGCCTTCCTGTTGAGGAAGTCACCGAGCTCAATAGTTTTGTTCCGGATGGAACAAGCATTCCAGTTGAGGATGCTGATTGTGCGTTTACGGTCCATGTTTGAACAGAAACTTCATCGTCACGGACGTGGCGGCTTTGAGCTGTTCCTCCTTGGAGCGGCAGGAACGTAGTTGCCGATAGAGCTCTTGCACGAACTCGACCATTTGCTCCGAGTCGTAGAGCTGTCCATCGACGGGTGGTTGCGTGGAGGTACTGCAACTCGGATTGCCCCAGCCTGGAGGAGGAGTCGGGTTGGGGGCGGCGGCAGCTGCCGCGAAACGATGATGGACCGAAGCTGACGGGCGGTTTTCTTGGCGGTGATTTAATGGAACTGGCTGAAGATTTGGCACTTGGTATCGGAGCGCCGGGAAATTCTCCTCGTCCATTCGAGGTGGCGTGCGGCGTTGGCCAGGCCGAGACTTGGTGGACGCCTGCTTGCGGATGGCCAAATACTCCGCTCGTTTTGGACAGGCTCGGTTGCTGCCTTCGTGGTTAGCACCACAGTTGGCGCACTTTGATGAGGCACCTTCATCCATCGGGGCACAATCCATCGTGCTGTGCGCTCCGGCACACTTTCCACACCGGGGCTTCATGTGGCAGTTTCGGGTCCCATGACCAAACGCCAGACACTTACCGCACTGTGTCACGTCTTGCTGTTTTGGGCGGTACCGGTCCCACTCGATGATGATATTGAAGATGGCCCGTATCTTCTTGAGATCCTCCATTGTGACGGAACCCTTCTCCAAATGGACCAGATACAGTTGGTCCCGATGGTTTCTTTGCTGCTGGCGCCTGATAGCGAACACCTTCAATGGTTTCAATGCCACTGCCTGCAGCTCGGCAAAGATGTATTCTGGAGTGTAATCTGGGAGGCCACGCAGAATCACCTTCATCAGCTTGTTTCCGGGAACATCATGCGTAAAAAACTCGTGTTGCTTGGCGATCAGATGAGCGCCAGCAGCACGGTACTCAGCTTCAGTCGAGCACATTATCTTTATGCCCGTACTGCACAGCTTAAACATCGGAGTTAGTTTAATTGCTGCAAGCTCCGTCTTGAGCGCAGCAATGTTCTTCGACGTGGTGAAAAGCGGCGGGATTCTCACCTTCTTCGGTACCTCCTGTACCGGGAGCGCAGCAAAACGATTGCTCGCTAGTAAACGGGCGTTTGGATCCGATGTGTCGGCGTCGTCATGCCGTTGTCGCTTGGAGCAGCTCGGTGTGCTTGCGGGAGCTGATGCCGCCGGCGTGGTTGTCACCACGTGTTGGCTTTTACGACCCATTGTGACGGCAATAGGTCGAGCGGAAAATGCTGCACACTCTTGCAATGCTTCTGTTTGGCTTGCCAACGCTAACAAGCTGGCAAGAGCTGGTGAAATGTCACGTACCGGACGCGCAATTGCGAGAAAACGAACGAGGTGCAAAAACGAGGAAAAAACTTTGAACCGAGAGAGCGAAAAACACGTCCGTACGTGTCGCTTGAACGAACTGGAATGAATCTAAACTGCTTTTTAGCTTAACATGTTTTATATTTCCAATTCATTTGTCTTACATACTAATTTTAAACATTTTAAGTGTTTCAGCCCATTGGGCTCTTCAGCTTTGTGTAATTTTAAATTTTCTGTGTTTGGTGTGTTTAGTGTGCTATGTGTTTTACATTAAATTTTCAGTTCAGCCCTTGGGGCATTGTTAGTTTTAAAATTTGATAACCTACCTAATCTACAACTAAAACTACAATTTGAAAATCCTAGGGGTGGGGAACCAGATTCCAGATGATTTGGTGATCCGATGTCAGGCAGCGTGCCCTGTTCCGATTGATAGACTCACTAAAGCGATCGTCGAGCATTTTTATCTCGGCCAGACGGTGGACCTCAGATGTTCTTGTCCTCTGAGGGGTGTTCAGGATCATCCTGAGGAACTTATTTTGAACACGCTGAAGTTTCAGGTGATGTGTTTTTGCGCAACTCTCCCAGATTGGCATGCCGTACTCAATGACTGGAAGTATGATTTGCTTGTAGACAGCAAGCTTGTTTTTCAGGGATAATGTAGACCTTCTGTTGATCAATGGGTACAGTAGCTTCAACAGAACGTTACACTTTGTGACAGTTTTGTCAATCTGTTCCCTGAAAATAAGCTTGCTGTCTATGGTAATGCCAAGATAGACAGCTGATTTAGCCCATTCCACCGTTGTGTTGTTTAGGTTTATTTTACAATCCTCAGGCGGAACAAGTCTAGGAGAGTTGGAGTGTGGAAATAAGATGACCTGGGTCTTCGCCGCATTGATACAGATCTTCCAATCGGTGAAGTAGTCAGACAGAACATTCAGGCTTCGCTGCAGTTTCGCGGCAAGCGCTCTTATTACCCTACCATTGTGGACGACTGCGGTATCATCGGCGAACAACGACAGAGATCCATTTTCAGGGAGCAGGGTATGTCCGAGGTGAATAGATTGAACAGAAGTGGACCTAATATACTTCCCTGCGGAACACCGGCAGAGATCTCCTGACTACCGGAAACTGCACCATGCAACGAAACACGGAATGTCCTGTCCGTCAGATAGTTTTTAATTATCTTCACCAGATAGATGGGAAGATTGTATCGATGCAGCTTGTACACCAGGCCATCATGCCACACGTTATCAAAGGCCTTCTCGATGTCGAGAAGTGCCATGTCAGATGATTTCGAAACAGACTTGTTCCGTCTGAGGATGTTACTGACTCGATTAAGTTGGTGAATAGTCGACCGACCACGTCGGAAGCCAAATTGTTCGTCAAGCAAGATGTTCAGCTCGTCGGCAGATGAAAGAAGCCGACGGTGGATCGCTTTCTCAAATAGCTTGGATAATCCTGAGAGAAGGCTGATGGGCCTATAGCTCGTGGAACAAGAAGGATCTTTCCCAGGTTTCTGGATGGGTATGACTTTGGACCTCCAACAGTTGCTTGAGCTCCAAGTTCAGGATGTTATCGAAACCTGGGGCCTTCATGTTCTTTGAGGATTTGATATAAGTCAACAATTCGTCAGCTGAGATCTCCAACTCCTCTGTGAAGTCGTTGGGGCTTAGATGGATGTTAGTAATAAGCGCGCTAACGGCAGCTTCATGTGGACTGACGATGTTTTGTCCGAGATTATGGGAGCTGACGAAGTGTTGACTTATCTCAGCAGCCTTCTCTGCAGGAGTTATCAACCGATCCTTTGAGCCATTGCTGTCTAATGGGATCAACGGTGGAATGGGCCTTGGCTTAGTTTTTAAAATTTTTGTCAACTTCCAGAACGGCTTTGCACAATCTGGGAGAGAGCGGATCTTGTCGGCAAAATTGTTATTTTTAAGGTCCACCATTCTGGCCTTAATAATTTTGGTCACTCGATTACAGTGACGTTTACGAGTGCCAAGGCCCATTCCACCGTTGATCCCATTAGACATCTAAACTGCGTCGATACACGCCTTTTTATACAGTCTGTGGAGTGAGATACAAAACAAAAGGCTCACCGGATTGGTCCACCAACCGGTGTGAATGCCGTTGCAAAAAAAAAAGAAAACAAAATGTTAGTAGGAAAAGGTGACCGTATTCCCGCGGCCGTCTCGTGGTTAGTAAGTGTGTGTGTGTGTGTGTCATAGGAAGAGGGGAAAAGGAGAGGAAACGTAAACAAAACGATGCGCCTTTCATGGTAGTGATGCGGTGCGTGAACGTGTGGGCTCCGGAAAACTTCGCTGTCGCGAACAATACCTAATATGTTGAGTAATTATTCGGTTGTTAACAAGGGGACAGAGGGATTGCCACAGACCACAGACTGTATGAAATGTGAAGGAGAACCATCAAAACGAACTAAGTACGATACTAGAGCCATCTGGTAATACGCTGTAATAATTCGAGTTGCAAAGATCACTAGTTTCGTCGATAACGGTCGAGCTTTCCGAGCACTCTCCCGAGCGCTTCGACATTGCTTCGCTTTTAAGCCTGTACCTTTGGAACGCAGTTTTTCCTGAACTTCGGGTGAAGGTTACGATTAAGTAGACACTCCAAATAAAACTTAAGACTAGAAAACATATTTTTGAACTTGAGGAGTATTTGATTCAACTAAGTGACATTAAAGGTTCTTCAACCTGTTTGTAACAAGCGTGAACAAATGCAAGGAGTGCTTTGTTGAACTCAAGGAACGAATAGCCTCAATAGAAGTGAGTCATTCCTTGCAAATAAAATATGAATCTGGTGTAAGCGAGGCAATAGTTTCTAACGCAAAATGTATTGACGCAAACTCTGCGACAAAATCATAACAAAAAGCTTAAGTTTCACAATAGGCTCTATACATTTCATGGTTTATCCCAAATCCTGTGGACTTCTATATCAAGGACCTGTGAATGAAGAATGTTTAAGTGGAATCAGCTTAGACATACTTTGAAGCATACATCGCCGGAGGAATCGTAGGACGATGATGCTTTGGAATTTCATTCAAATTGCCGACGTACGAAAAACCAACACGATTGAGAATATTCGGTGAAGGGTTGACATCCTATGTTATGTTTAAGTGGTACGCAATCACGAAACGAGTTTGATGATTCAATTCTAGAAGCTTCTACGATTACCTGAGAGTTCATAATTCCACAGCCAACCCCAGGATGATCTCATGCTTAAGAGAAATATTTGCAGTAATACTCCTACCATAATTATAAAATAAATGTCCCGCAAAATCTAATGTTAAGCCCATTGTGCAATAGCAAGACCCATAGTGGAGGACAGAGTACAGAATTTCTGGTCTTCTGGGAGGTGGTTTTGATGAAGGAGAAAGGGTGGGAAGTTGTTGTGTTCGATTCCATAGATAGTATTCGTGTGAATAAAAAACCGAAGATTTTAGAGATGAGGATGGGGAGAAGAAGAGGAGTACCGGGTCGTTAGAGCCAGCAAAGTGAGTTTCCTGCATAGAGAAGGCTTTTAAACTTGGAACGGAAGGTTTGGAATGGAAGTCAGAAAATTGTTATAGGAATTTTCTATATATTTACATCGATGGTGATCTAAATGTTTCCTGACCCCATTTATTCAATCAGTGAAATACAGTTTCAATATTCAGAAGATATTATTAAGATTAATGTCCACAAAAAATCAGTAGGAGATTCATAAATTTGCGTTTGAAAAATAATCATGTTGAAAAAATAAAAGTTGAATGTTAAAAAATTGGTTCCATACATTTATGATACATAAACAGGCCAGGATTTTATGGGCAGTTCTATATACTGTTGAAATTACATAACACCAACCTGCTTTTGCAAAACGTTTTCTTTTTTCTTATTACGATGAATTTGTTGTACAAGATTGCGATTTCACTGCCAACGGGAAGCATACCATCAATACTCACAGTTTACTATTCAACAATCTGAGTTGGCTTAGCAAATAAGCTACAAACCTATTACGCCAAGGACTAGTGTTCAAATTCCACGCTTGGCAATGTTTTATTTTTGTATAAGGATATTTCATTTCCATTTCATGTTTTGTAAGGTTTTTCTTTTTACGCTTTTTTCGTCATATTAAAGTATGAAATTGAGTATTATTAGCCTCAATTTATAACCTGTTTTTGTCATTTAACAGTACTTTCAACTTGTTTAAAACAAGTTGTGTTGCTTGGGATCAATCAAAGAAACCCATGAGTCAGCAGACAAAATTTGACAGCTCTATCAGTCGAACTCTAACCGTGATGGTAAAAACAGAGAAGCAACTCCGTTCAGAAGTGTGGGCGTTCAAAGAACGGCACCCCACTGCGTCGAAAACGGATATCGGATATGCCCGTTCCGGCATCTACAACATCTTGACACTATTAGACGACAATCAGAGCATCGCAAGAAAGCCCGGTTCCAGACGGCCGACAACCCTGAGCGACAAGAAGCTCCAAAGGATGCTGAAGAGGAAGAAAAAGTGGCTACATCGCTGCGTGCGCTTGGCCAGGAGGTCGGTTCAACCAGCCAAACAGTGAAAAAGTACCTGCCGAACATGAACATGCATGTCAAGAAGCGGAAGTCGCGTCCATTGGTTTCGGAGCTACAGGCAATGACGCAGCGGCAGCGGCGTAATAAGATGGATAACTCGATTTTCACGGCGAATCGCGACGTGGCGGTGGTGATGGACGACGAGACCCATCTCACCCTGGATGGCAACGATTGACAGGGCACTTTGTATTTTACTTCCCCCAAGAAGGAAGTGAACTCCGAGGTGAAGTTCATTTCACACACCAAGTTCCCCAAGAAGGTGATGCTGTGGCTGACAATCAGCGAAAAGGGGATGTCAAAGCCGCTCTTCTTTCGCTCCTGACTGGCCGTGAACGGGGAAATTGCGTCGTTCATCAAGAAATATCATAAGGGCGAGGACGCGGTGTTTTGGCCGGATCTGGCGTCGGCCCAGTAAGATCTACTCCAACAATTTTGTCGCAAAAACTGAGGAAGAATTGATAAATAAAACGAAGAAAGAACTCAAAAACATGCCTTCTAGCACGATTAAATGCCGGAAGGCCGCTCGTAAAGGCGTAGATTTCTTTTTGCAAGTGAGCTTAAATAATTACCTTCCATGGGAAATTTATCTAGACAATTAGGCAATTAGGCAATTATTGAATTGTCGTTGTTGGTCCGTTACTTTCTCACAGGAAACATCTTTTTAACGATCGTCACCATGACTTCATGGCATGTCGTTTCACAGTTTGCTCTGTCTCACGTCATATGTTACTGAAAACATGAATGATCGAGCTCAAACAGATGTCATTTATAGTGATTTGTCAGCTGCCTTCGACAAACTGAACCTATTGCTATTGCTATTGCTGAATGGTTTTAATCATATCTTATTGGTCACCAACTCATGGTTGCTACAGGTGACAGCCGTTCTGATTCTTATCCAGCGACCCCAAGAATTCATCAGGGTATGTCTTGGACCGTTCATCTGCTTGCTCTACTTCAACGATGTTAATCTTGTCATCGTGGGACCTCGACTACCTTATGATGATGATCTCAAACTCTACCTTCGTGTCTGTTCCATTGCCGATTGTCACACTATTTAGCCTCAGCTTCACGCCTTCAGTGACTGGTCCATCGTTAACCGAATGGAAGTGAACCCAACAAAATGCTCAGCTATCTCCTTTTCTCGAAAAAAGGACCCAATCATCTCGAATGTTAGGTTTTATCTTTAGAATCACAATGTTTATTGCCTGATGTTTATTGCCACAAGTCATCATATTCCTCGTTGGTCCGATCGGTCCTTAAATATTGCTCTGTAGTTTGGAAATCAAGCAACACCAATGGGGTTGAAAGAGCTGAATCCGTCTAACACCGATTCCTGAGTTTTTTTTTTTTCTGTAAATGTGTCGGAAAGAAGAGTCTATTATATGAACAAAGATTTGGAATTGTCACGAGGCTTTTTAAACAAGATGGCTTGAGCGCAACTACTGCAGGCAGGAGGCCACATGTCGATTGGAATTTGCCCGATCTTACTGAGACAGTCACCTCAGGAGACTCATGAACGGCTTTTAGCTACAAGGCTCAAGCTCTATCTAAATAACCACGAAATAGAAAAACGCAAATTTCCCCCTTTGAACCTAAGTAAAACCCCAATTTAAATTCGATCAATTCGAATGAGCTAACTGGAACGGGAGAAGAGAGGCCTGATATTGAGGGGAGGGGGGAAACGGAACGGAAAACGGATTTCAGGAAAAGTCAATTCTATCGGAACTGCTCAAAACGGAAAGAAATGTTGTTTGGCGAGTTCTCAATGACTTGCTGACACAATACCGGCGTCGTAGATGGCGACGACGATTCAGATGGCGATCGAATCTCCTACCTCGATGACGATGGTGGCGACGAAACTTGACCGCTGTCACCGCTGAAATGCAGTTCAGCGATGCCAGATGAGCTCGGGGAGTATGGCCGGATTTTCAGATGGGGAGGGCGTGGCGACTGGACGGCAAGTTTCCGATTTTAAATTTATCGAGAGCGTCCGGAATTGACCGTCTCCTTTCCGATACGACCGAGTGGGGCTATAGGAGATTTCTATATTTCGAGTTAGGTCCGGTTTAGTGTCAGAAACTTTGCTACGGATCACTAAAACCGCGCTCTCGGTAACCCTTCCACTTGTGGAAATACGACGGATTATTGGCGACCGTCGTGTGAAATTTCTCTCAGTAGTCTTGTGATCTTCACTTTCTTTCGTTTAACTACCTCGTACGGCGGACATTTTTGGTGGTAACCATTAATCCATACTGGTGGGGACCAGTATCACAACGCTTCACGGTTTATCTCTCTATGTTAGAGATGACGAGAAAAAAAAATCTTGAATGATCTCAGACGTTACGAATCAAAACAAACCCAAAAAGGAGTGCGCATCAAAACAGAGTGCATACAAACTACCGCTAGAAACTATCACAAAGCTATCAGTGGTACACGAGCGCGACCCAGCTCTTTACTTTTGCCTATTGAGGTGGCGGATTCGTCCGTGCCTCGAACTACCCCGCAGTGGGATATTAGGCAAAGGCAACGTCCTTGGTTCGAGTACTACTTTATCCATGCCCTTTCGCTCAATTTTCAATACTTTTATTCAATTTCCAACCTACCGTACACTGACGGAACTTTCAACACTTTCTCTTCATATCTTTCATTCTAGCAAACATTACTGTCCACTATTGGTGCCTCATGGTGATGAGCGAACATCTTCTTCTAGATCATAATCGTTACTCCAAAACATGACAATTAGAGTACGAATTATATGTTTTAGTTTTATGTAAAAACTTTAGTATGGTTTAAGTAAATAATAACCTTTTTTGTACGTTAAACAGTTGAAAATGATATCCAAATTCAAATCTTATCAAACCTTATTTAACCTAATTCAAAATAATTCTAAATAATTCAAACGAATTAACCTGAACCAAAAATTGTATACAACGATCAAAGTTACAATATAGAAAGAAGAATGCTTGCAGAAGCGCCTGCTGCGCTTCCTCCTGTCCTACAAAGACGGCACTCTATTCTGGCTGGATGGGCGATTATGAAGGGCAAGCTCCAAGAAACAGGGAAGGTCTTCAAAAACGACAAGGAGTTGAAGAAAGAGTTGATGAAAGTGTTGATGAGCTGAAAGAGCCCAGGACTTTCGAATGGCAACATTGCCACAATATACAAAAGCTATTACCGGAGAATTCGTCTACTCAAAGGCTATTGTTCTTATCTTGCCAGAAAGCAGTGAAACAGGACATTGAAACAGAATTAAGTGGTAGAAACACTCCCTCGGAAGTTATATATGCAGAGAGGTTCTTACGGGGTACCCAGGGGCCTACTAATGCACGACGAAGCGAATTTAAGGATGGACTTTGGACTGCTTCCTGGACAAAAATGTGTTATGCGGGTACTCCTTGAGAAGTTCTATGTTCCCAACATAAATTCATTTTTGCTGGTAAGTTCAATATATTTTATTTTTATTTTGCAAGCGATTTGCAGCTGCAGACAAATAACTCAAATTTTTTTTCTAAATGAGTCTATTAACTCGAAGTTCTACAAGGAAAAGGGCATGAAAAAACGCATTCTATTAGTCATCAAATCACACATATGCCCTGAAAATTCTTGACCAGAGTTGGCCAGCTTTCACTTCAGTCGAGAGACACTTCAAGGATACCGTGACAACAGAGTGAGTTTCATCGAAATATTGGGTAATTTTTAAGTGTTTCAGTGTCCACTTAAAAATTACCCAATATTTCGATGAAACTCACTCTGTTGTCACGGCATCACTGAAGTGTCTCTCGACTGAAGTGAAAGCTGGCCAACTCTGGTCAAGAACTTTGGAAAATTGATTCGGACATCTTACCTGTTGACAAATAAACTAAACTACATGTTGGATACTGCATAGATAAACATATGTTGGAATAAAATGGATGCTTAAGATGACAGAGTGTCTAAGAGGTGATGCGAGATTTAAGAAAAAAAAGTTCACCATTTTATCAAAACTAATAAGACTGATGGTGCAGAATCCTTTTCCCATGTTCCTCTGTCCAACCCATCTCCAAAATGTTTTACCTATTTTAACCTCGGGCAACCTAATTACAAAGGTGGATTTTCTATATATGATGTTAGATGCTTAACTAATCATACTATGATTCATTGTTTTACCTCTAATATCTGCGATGTATATAGCTTATATTCGGCGTAATATTGACGACAAATACTCGTAAATGTTCATCACGAATTTTACGCCAAATATTAGATCACACGCACAGTCTTAAGCAAAGTAATAGGATTTATCAAGCATAAAATACTTCATGTTTAAAAATTCAGCTTCTGAGGAACTATTGGTCAACGAATATTTAGGTGAATCAACGTGAATGGCTACAACCTTGATATCAACTTAGTTAACATACTTGTAGTACAGTTACAGCTTAAGAAATTTTTCAACTTCAATATATAGATCACTGTTTTCAATCTTCGTAACAATATTTACATCTCTTCAAAGTCTTCACCTTCAAAAAAAGCTTTACAATACTTATCTATCAATCGGAGAGCACTCCACCTTCAACTCCAACGGAATACCCTTCATTCACTCCATTCACAAATGGAGACCTATCTATCTTTCAATTGTGCAGAATCACTCATTTAAATTTAGTGCTGCTCTTGAAGGCTCGTCAAACGAACCAAACGAGATGGACCATTCTTTATTTTCTCCGTAATATGTTCTTCTTTTCTCTTGTCTGATGGAATACCAGCGCATTTTTGTGCGTTCAGCACAGTAAACTAGCAGCAGAGCACATTTTGCTTTTATCATATTTCTTGTGCAGAAAAAAAACCCTCGTTTTTCCTATCAGAAAGGATGTCGAGAGGAAAATTGGTTTCACATTGATATCGTGAACTGCAATACATACGGTATGGTATGTTTGTGATATTTCCATTTTATGATTTCTTTCGTCTGATTTTTATTGTTATGGTTTCTATGATGTTCAAGATAAAGCTCTCGGAATTTTTGTCTTCAATATTGTAGGTTATTTCATCGCTATCGAGTGCTTGGAAGTCATCTTGAAGGAATGAATAATGATATAGCTTAAGGCATGCACCAACAGTGTTAAAACCCTCTTCTTGTAATCTTGCAATCTAGGCCAACGCGTTAAAGATTTCTTTTTAATAAAAGCTTACCACAGTGTGCACACATAATTCTATTCATATAGTAACTGCTTAGAGCAGCAGAATTGTTGATGCAACTTTCGATTGAAGCATGTCAGTTAGATTAAATATAGAGAACTGTTGAATGAGTCACATTTATTGCCTAATACATCCCAGCAGTACACTTGTTGCTATACAGTTAGAGTAACTGCTTTATAACTGATTTGAGTCACAATCAAGTTGCTGTAATCAATTGTGTGAAATGTCTTTTGCCTACATTTTCACCTGCCCAAACAGACTAAGACCTCTAGATATCCAAAATTGATCGGAGGGCAATTTAGAAAAGGTGGTATCCAATCAAGCAAACAAACCTTTGCCAAGCTATCAATTGCTTCTATTCAATTTCACAGCCTGCCGTATTCTAACGGAACTATCAATATGTTCTCTTCACAACTTTGAATCTAACAGAAATTGCTGTCCACTACTAAAGTCTCATGTTGATGAGAAGATATTTCCAATTTCAAAACAATGAAATTACAAGAGATAATTTAAGGAGTGTATCGAAAATAAGCTATCCACAAACTTTCTTTCAAATTATGTTGAAAACCGATATTTTATTCATACAAAAAATTTATCCTTTATTGTACGAGGTTAAACTTGAACATAATGAAGACCGGATGAAATTTAAGTTATTCCTTCACGAATTTTCGAACTTTGGATCGAATGCTCTTCATCAAGTTCCGGACAAGTGTTGCATCGCATTTTTTGGACGCTTGAGCCCAAATTTTTTTGAACTCCTGCATGTTCCCAGCTGCCTTACCAGTCTTCTTGAAGACCCTCTTCACGATTGCCCAGTAACGTTCGATGGGTCGAAGCTGAGGGCAATTTGGTGGATTGATATTTTTCTCAACGAAATCTATATCCTTTTCCGCAAGCCAATTGAGAGTGGTTTTGGCAAAGTGAGCCGACGCTAAATCCGGCCAAAATATATGAGGTGTACTATGCTTCTTATATAAAGGCAACAATCTCTTCTGGAGACACGCAGATCGATAGATTTCCGCATTTATAGTTCCGGTAGTGTAAAAAATTGTTGACTTCAAACCACAGAAACATATTGCTTGCCATACCAGTACCTTTCGACCAAATTTCTCCACTTGAATCGACCTGTCCTCAACGCTCACATCCTCCCCAACGACGGCAGTAAAGTATTGTGGACCTGGAAGGGTTTTTGAGTCCTCCTTTACATAGGTCTCATCGTCCATCAAAACGCATGCATCCGGACGCTGCAAAAGACGCGAATACAATTTCCGGGCCCTTGTTGCTGCTCGCTTCTTCTGTTCTGCACTTTGTTTCGAGATGTTCTGCTTCTTGTAGGTCTTCAGGTGGTTTCGCCTCTTGATACGCTGGATCATTCCGACACTCGTTCCTGCTTTTTTAGCCAAATCACGTATTGACATTGATTTGTTCTTCATGATTAGAGATACCACTTTCTGCTCCAGTTTCGGGTTGGAAGAACCGGGTTTTCTGCCTCTTCCTGGTAGCTCATCCAAAGAATAGTGTTCCCCAAACTTATTAATGATGGTCTTAACACTCGCATGATGAATTCCAAACCGCTTCCAAACCAATTTTCGCATAGTAATACCCTTCTCACTTAGCCATGTGTCCAGAACCTTAATTTTCACTTCCTTTTCAATACGCGACATTTTGAAAACGCAGAGTTTGAACCGCACAAACAAGTAAACAATAGAAAGCTGACAGTCAAACTCACAGCATGCAGTGTTCAGAGCATAAAAAACCATCACAAATACATGCGTACAACGCAAATGTATGTGGATAGCTTATATTCGATACACTCTTTAATGCAGAAACTCATGGCCGATGAAACGAAGAATGTCGGCATGTTCTTTACTCTTTCGTTATCTTGGCGATCAGTTGCTCCTCCGTTTTGCCACGAAATAATAAGTCGATCCTACATTTTAGGATCCTCTATCGCTCGCTGCTGTGGGACGTTGGGAGAGTTAGTGGTCTCCATTAAAATGATTACCTTTAGCCGAACCATTTCCTTCAGTGATTTCTGGGCATAAAAAGCCAGGTCATGTGCAGTCAAAAGACTACGAGATCCTTCGCGTGATACTTCTTGCTGCAGGCGGCAACTTCCAGCAGGCAGTTGGTATTGCATATCTCTCCGTTCACTATATGTCCCGAATGAAAGAACAGTGGCTTAGACATGCCCTTCCCACTGATCGTCATCCACAAAACGACCTTTTTCGGGAACTTTGTGTGGGAAATATATCTGACATCAACACTTACCTGCTTGGTGGGGGACTTAAAGTAATCGATCCCCTGCCAGTTGTTGCCATCCAGCATCAAGTAGGTCTCGTCATCCATTATCCATTACCACATTTGCCGTGTGAGCTAGTGCATTATCCTGCTATTACGAACTAACACCGACGTTGCGCTTTGGAACCGAGTGATGTTTATATTGTATTCATGAATGCTGTCCCTTGTTGTCATCCACACCCGGCCAAAACGAGTTCCTGACCACCGTTCCGAGAGAGGATCATCTTGGCAGGTTCCAATCGCTTTTTGCAGGTGGCCTCCAAAACGCCATAGACCTTAGGTTTTTTTTTGTAAGGCTTATAACCAAGATCCTTGCCCAATATGGTGTGAGCGGTCCCGATGGAAACGTTGAGATAAGCAAGCGTTCTCCGGATTGACGCTCCCTCATGACATTGATGGCCCGTGGCGTCCTCGCCGAACGCGTCCAACCAGATCTCACACGGTCATCGGTCAAAGACGTCTCCGGGTATCGCCGGATGGTCGTGTAGATATCGCCGGGACGCTTACCGTTAAAAAAAGCTTAATTACGATGCCCCGAAACGCTTCCATCGCGCGTAACAAATGCACAAAAACTGACAGATTGTTAACATTTGTTTACACATTTGTTCTTCTCGTCATACTATAACTTTTAGATCTCGGAGAGGCGATGCATTCTAAAAATAAACCCAACAGCGGGAGATAATTTCTCACCCGTGTTAAGCAGTATTGGGAAAGGGACAAATCGCTAGAACCAGAAAAAAGCAATAGGTAGCATAACCTTTTACCAGTCAAGGAGATTTCCTCCCCCTTGCCTACCCTGCATTGGGTAGTAAGGTTAAGGGTTATATGCTTGATTCTGATACTACCGTTCAAATGCCCTTCTGCTCGATTTCAAACTTGTATCTTTCAATTTCAAAGCCCTGCCGTTGCCCTATACGGAACTATCAATACACTTTATGCTTCATAGTTTATTCGTTATAGCAATAAATTACCGTCACATCCTAGTACCTTC
>JASCZW010001661.1:0-16028 GCA_034211315.2 Aedes japonicus | reverse complement strand
TACTTTTTCATATATGGAGACCAAACAACACTGCAATGTACAAAACTTGACTGCACATAAACAACGTTAAGTCATTTGATTGTATAAAGATCAAGGGTACGTCCTTAGCAGCACTTCGATTTTCAATCCATACCACATATGTGGCAAACTGAGGAACACTTTTGACAGTTGAACTTGTAGAAATAAGAAACCAGCAACCTTGCCAATATGCATAGCCTGGTTGCCAGGCTCAGCAAAAAAAAAACAACATGGGCTGGGAAGGAAAAATACCCATAATCGTGCACATACCTATCTTTCAGACCTGTTGCGCAAAATCATGCACTGGAATGTGACTAACGCCAACATTGCCTGAAAACTCTGGCAGGTGTGAAGAATATTCAAAATCACGATCATAATTTGAAAATATTGAATGTTGAAAAGGTTCAAGAAATTGTGCGAAACTACTGCAAATTCATTCTGAACGAAAGCCTGTGCTCGTTAAATTTCTGACACTTTCCGTTCAGTGTAAATTTTGAACTATTTCACGGATCGCTGAAACATTTCACTTATATGACAGCTAAAACTAACCACTTTATTTCGTGGTACATGTTTACATGCTTGTGACATTCAGTAAAATGGCGCCGAATCAAGTGCAAGCACGCAAAAGCATTTTATACGAACGGCAGCATAATCCGTATTTATCGGTACGCGATCTCACCGAAAAACTAAAACTACTGGTCATTTGACCAGCGCTTGACTAGTGGTTCGGAAGGTTGGAAGTGGAACAAATCTAAAAGTATGCTCCCGACAAATGGATAAGAAGGTGGTTGCTATTATTGAGAAAAATTCCAATCTCTCACTAGGGATTTTGAAATTAACCATCGAATTAAGTGGCCTATGCAATTAGTCCCAGATTCCTAGAATTATAGAAAGAAACTACCCAGAATTTAGAGGCATATCCTAAAAAGTTCATAAGAAGGCTTCCTAGAGCTTCAAGAAGATACTTTCTGGAAGTTCAAGAAGAGATTTACTCGAAAAAACTTCTTCGAAGTTTAGGTAAAAACTTCTCAGAAGTAAAGATAGAGCTTGTTAGTAGTTCAGGTATAAATATCCCCAAAAAATTCTGCGAACATTCCCACAAGTTCGGGAGAGAAATTCCATGAAAATCTGGAGAGGAACTCTCAAAACTTCAAGAAGAAGTTTAACGACGAGGATTTCTCAGAAGTTAAGGAAAAAACTTCGCCGAAGTTCAGAAAGAAACTAACCAGAGATTAATTTATAATTTCTTATAAATTTAGAAACAAACTTTGACAAAACTAAGGACGAAACGTCCAAAAAGTTCAAGAGCGAATTTCAAAGACCTTAAGGAAATGAGATTCAGAAAAAAATACTTCCCAAAAGTTTTGTTGGAACTATTCGGCAGTGCAAGAGAGTTTTCCTAAAGTTCAGAAGAGAACATTTCAGAATTTCATTATCAGGATTTCTCAAACTTTAGGAGAAACCTCTCTACAGAACAGATTTTTTTTCAATAAGCATAGGGAGTACTTCCTAATAGTTTGAGCATGAATTTCATAGAAATTCAGGAACAACCCTTCCACAATTCAGGAGAAAACTTCCCAAAAGTTCCAGAAGAAACCTAGTCAGAAGTTCAGGATGAAACTTCCAACAAGAGTAAAGAAATTTTCCAAGAAGTTCTACAGAGGACTTTTCCAAAATTTCGGTAAAATTTGCTCTCTAGTCCAAGATGGGACTTATCTATAGTTCAGAAAGAGTAAGCTTAGGAAAAAATTTCCCTAAGAGGCTTCGGATAGCGTAGTCGGTAAACGCACGGCCGACCAAGCCCAATGCGGCGGGTTCGATTCCCGACCGGTCAAGAAATTTATCAAGTTGAAAAATTACTCGACTTCCCTGGGCATAGAGTATAATTGTGCTTGCCACACAATATAAAAATTCATGCGTTGGTGTTGGCAGAGCAAGATCTCAATTAATAACTTTGGAAGTGCGCTTAGAACACGTAGTTGAGAAGCAGGCAAAAGCTCGTTAAATGATCGTTGAAAAAGCCAAGAAGAAGCAGGAGAAAACTTCTCCGAATTTCAGGAAGAATCTTACCAGGCACTATCTATAAGTTTTAGAAGGAATGTCTCAATAATTTCAGGAATTCAGGAGGAAACATCCATGATGTTCCGAAGAAAACTTACTAACAGTTTAATAATCTAACATTCAAGAATTTCGGAATCAGGTTTCTCGAAGTTCAAAAATTTCCAGAAGTTCCGGAAGATACTTCTGAGAAATATAGGAAGAAACTTTCCGGAAATATAAGGGTACTTCCTAATTGTTCAAGGAAGAGTTTCTCAGAAATTCAGGAGGACTTCTCAAAAGTTCAAGAAGTAACTTCCAACAAAATTTAAAAGATTTCGAAGAAATTCTGGAGAGAACTGTGTCAAATTTTGCAAAATTTTCCTCGCAGTTCAGGATGGATCAGAGGTTTAGAAACTAATTAAATGCAGGAAAAACTTCCATAAATTTTTAGAAGGTTATGTTGGGTTGTAGGATGTAAGTTTTCGAAAACATCAGGAGTGACTGCCAAGAAGTTCGTCGAGAAACTTCCCAGAATATTAGCAAAGACAATTGTAGAAGATTAGGAGAGAACTTCCCTGAAATTCAAAAGAATTTAAAATATCTAGAAGCAATGCTTAAGTGATAACTGGATAATAAATCCTCTTCTGAATCATCTTTGAAATTGATATCGACACTTGCACACATATTAATCAATACACGGAAACAAATCTGTTTCTATTTTGATGAATAAAAAATCATGACACGAACTCTCATCTTATTTTATGAATTCATGACTCCCCAGACAACCAAAATTCACGTATATTGAAAGTTGTTTTTATGATATACAAACATATATGTAAGTAAACAAATCGTATAGAATGCAAAAATATGGCTTATACGTGCAAAAGTGGAGGCCATATACGTGCAAATTTCATTGTTTTCTTAAACGTGTTTATTTGATATCATATGCGATTGAATGTGTAATAACAAATTCGATTTAAAAAATCGATGTGTATCCGATTCAGTTTGTGATGCAGTACGATGAATAAATGACACATCGCATAGAAGTCGACAATTTGCATTCTCTACGATTTAACTTAAACATAATACAATAAAGGCCACTAGTAATTGCGATATTGACTAAAAATATAGGAATATACGATAATGAGGGTTATTCCGAGAGTCGATGTGACGATTGTCACTTGGTGAAGGTTTTTGTCGGCATTTAGAGTCGATAAAGTAGATTTGCTAGATTCATGAATAAAGTTTTCAGTATAAAGAATTCAGCTCATGGTATTTACCCGATTTGTTCATGATTTCATTGCGGCGGGAAAATAGTTCATGAATACTGATCATGGTGTATATTCATAACATGAAAACATAACATATTCATGAAACTATAAGCTGTTTTTCACGTTTAGAAGAACACATTATTTTCCGTGTAACTTCCTAAAAAAATACTTCAAATAGCAAACATTTAAACAACGTCCCAATGAGGTTTTCAAGTATCAAAAACGTTTATGTAATTCATAAAACAAGAGTGAAAAATTTAAATACTTATTTTTTGACTGTCAGTAGTGACAGTTAAATAGATGAAGGTCCTGAATTATTGCATGATGTCAATATTTCAGCTGACATAAAAAAAAAAATTTGACACTACAGCTACTGCCGGACTCCGATCAGATTCAGTGATTCAGTGTCGGTATTGTAACGTGAAACCTACTATCTCTTACATTTGTTTGTTTTTCATCAAAGCATCCCGTTTGCTGTCACAGTCGCATTTCCGTGAGAGTAAATGAAATAAGAAATACACATTGCAAATCTAAAGATCAATGACAAACTAAAACTTTGGTTGTGTACGTCTGTCTCATAACCTGCCAATAGACAAGTTTCTGATCATAGCAATCGACATGTTTTGGTTGATTGTTTCGAGAGCGGATGGGTAAAACGAAGGAGTGGGTTGAGGAAATTGACGTTTGCAGCTACTCGGGAACTGGCATGTATCATTTCGCCTTTGCACACATGCACGGAATAGCACTCATACAATATTGTTAGTTTATGTACAGATTGCGGAGCTGAAGAAAACATTTTCATGATTGGAAAGCAATCCGCATGCTTTTAATAAGTCTCTACAATTGGGAACTTTATTTAATGGCTATGAACTTTTGTGAGTCTAATTCTCTTTTCTGAAGGTATGTTCCGATAAATCAGAAGTAAGCGGAGGGCTTTACGTCTAAATACTGGCAGTTCTTATTATAGATTACATACAGCTTCATCAAATGTTCCAGGGACTGAATAAACTGCTTGAAACCCGTTCCATACCCTACAGAATATATAAATATACACAAACTTACGGAAGCAAATAAAAAGAATAGGATCAATAGATGTCGAGAAGTCCTTCGTCAACACTGTGGTTCGTTGATTCTTTTTGAGACTAGGAAAATTCAAAATCAATCCAGGAGATCGAGGCATCAAAATTTTGCACGTGCATAAAGGGTGATACGGTCAAAATTTGGTTAAGGTAAAACGCGTGTAAATCGGTGAAATCGTTTATTTAAAAAATCAAATTAAATTTCTTTTTCAAGTTCAATTAGTATAAAATTCAGGAAAAATATTCAGTTAGGCTTCCGCTTTTCCAAATCCGAATTGCCGGGCCTTACGCTTGACCCCTGCCATCAGATTTTGTACAGCCACCTTGTCCACCTTCTTCGCCGCAGAGAGCCAGTTTGCCTTGAACTGCTGCTCGTCCTTAGCAGTTTTTTGGTCTTCTTTAGGTTCCGCTTGACAATAGCCCAGTATTTCTCAATTGGGCGGAGCTCTGGCGTGTTGGGAGGGTTCTTGTCGCCGGGAACCACCTGCACGTTGTTGGCCGCGTACCACTCCATGGCCTTTTAGCCGTAATGGCAAGATGCCAAATCCGGCCAAAACAGTACGGAACAACCGTGTTTCTTCAGGAAAGGCAGCAGACGTTTATTCAAACACTCTTTCACGTAAATTTCTTGGTTGACAGTCCCGGAAGCTATGAAAATGCTGCTTTTCAAGCCACAGGTGCAGATGGCTTGCCAAACCAGATATTTCTTTGCGAACTTTGAGCAGTTTCGTGTGCTTGAAAATATCTGCTACCTTCCCCTTCCATTTGCCGTATATAAACTCCTGTCCCGGAAGCTGCTTGTGTCGGCTTTGACGTAGGTTTCGTCGTCCATTACCACGCAGTCAAACTTCGTCAGCATCGTCGTGTACAGCCTCCGGGCTCGCGCTTTGGCCGTCGTATTTTGTTTATCATCGCGATTTGGAGTCACTACCTTCTTGTAAGTCGATAGTCCGGCTCGTTTTTTGGCTCGATGCACGGTTGTAGACGATACACCAGCTTATTTGCGGCATCTCGGAGAGATAGGTTAGGGTTTCGCTTGAAACTACCGGCAACTCTCTTTGTCGTCTCAGCGGCTTCCGGTTTCGATTTCCCCGATCCAGACTTCCTGGCTGTCGACAAACGTTCCCAAACACTTTAATTACATTTGTAACGGTTGATTTGGCAACTTTTAGCGATTTTGCCAACTTTGCGTGCGAGTAGCTCGGATTTCGCGATGCGCGAGCAAAATTTTGATACGCTGCTCTTCTTGCTTGGACGGCATTTTGACAACTGAAGAGTGAATTCAAAATCAAAATAGGAGCAACATTCTACACACACACCTTCAAAATGAGGGGTGTTCAGGTTTTTAAATGCAAATTGAAAGAAATACGTCAAGTTGATATTGACCAAATTTTGACCGTATCGCCCTTTAGCGAAAACTACTCTCACGCCAAGTTGGTGAAATTGTTGAATGTGGCTAAATCAACTGTTACCAACGTATTAAAAGTGTTCGGTGAACGTTTGTCGACAGCCAGGAAAGCTGGATCGGGGGGCAATCGAAAGCCGAAGGCCACAGCGACGACAAAAAGAGTTGCCCGCTGTTCCGAGCGGAAGCCCAACCTTTCCGTCTGAGATGTCGCAAAGAAGCTGGGAGTGGTCCCTTCAACCGTGGATAGAGCTAAAAAACAAACTGGACTGTCGACTTACAAGATAGTGGTGACACCAAATCGCATCGGCCAAACCACGATCGCGAAAGTTGTACACGACGATGCTGGCGAAGTTTGATTGCGTGGTACAGGACGATGAAACTTACGCCAAAGCAGCCGTTAAACAGCTTCCTGGACAGGAATTTTATACGGCAACCAGACGAGGACAGGTGGCAGATATGTTCAAGCTGTCAAAGTTCGCTATGAAATATCTGGTGTGGCAGGCCATCTGTACCTGTAACTTGAAGAGCAACGTTTACATTGCGACCAGAACCGTCAACCAGGGAATTTATCTGAGCGAGTGCCTACAAAAAAATCTACTGCCTTTCCTGAAGCGACACAATTGTTCCGTTCTATTTGGCCGGATTTGGCATCTTGCCATTACGGAAAAAAGGTCATTGAGTGGTGTGCTGCCAACTATGTTGAAGTGGTGCCCAAGGACAAGAACCCTCCCTACACGCCAGAGCTGCGCCCAATCGAAAAATAATGGGCTATCGTCAAGCGGAACCTTAAGAAGACTTACAAAGCTGTTGTGAGCGAGAAACACTTCATAGCAAATTGGCGTTCTGCGGCGAATAAAGTGGGCAAGGAGATTGTACAAAATCTTATGGCAGGTGTTAAACGAAAAACCCAGCAAAACGCATTCGGTAAAAAGGAAGTTTAGCTGAATATTTCTCCTGTATTCTGTATTAGCTGAACTTGAAAAAGAAAAAGTATTTGACTTATCAATAAAAACTTTGATCGACTCACACACATTATTGTTTGACCAAATTTTGATCGGAACACCCTTTAAAATGCATCCGAGAGTAGACTAAACCAACTTATTAACAGTCAAAATAATTCATGCTAACATTCAACCCAAAACAGGAATCACACATCATACGTTCCACTGTGAAATTCCCACGAACTATTGGATTGTCTCGACACAGCTGCAAACATTCAATCCTTCGAGTTATTAATAGCATTAGAAGCGATCGTTAGAGTGACCCAACCGATTGGATTTGTACATGTCGGGTAGCAACATTCTGAAATGCAAACCCCTCGCCGACATACCGAGTCCAACATTCCCAGCAAAATGCGATCAACAGTGCAATACTCAGTACGAAACATTCTCATTCTCACCGGTTCGTGCAATAGTTGCCACAGCCGGCTCAGCATTCGGTTTTCTAAAGATCTATCGATTCCGATAGTGATACCACCCGTCGTCGTCGTCGTCGTTGGCCGATGGTGGCAACTTAGGTAGCCACGATGTTTGTTTAATATAGATACACGCGAAAATACTTTATTCCGTGAGAAAATTTTCAATTATTATTAAGGTTCTTGTTTGTTTGTTTTATCCCACCCCGTCGCTGTAGGCTGCCCTCCTCTTCCAGCATTTGCAAGCATGGCCCCTTGTACTATAGCAATAAAAACCAGATCAAGCCGAGAACCACACGGGTTCCGATCTAGGCGGTGTACAATAAAATGTTACACCGGAGGTGCTATCGACCCCAACTGGGGCTGTTCATGTGTATGCACTTGTACGAATGATGGTCGTTCTCGGCGCGCAGCACCACTTGTTGTTGGGGAGGATCGGAAAAGGTCAGTGAATGGTTCGTTCTAGTTGCAAATGGTGGTGTGTTACTCCTCCTGTAAAACTGTTGGATTTATTCAACGTTCTACACACACGGAGTCTTACATGAAAACAAGAAATCAAGTAGTCAAATATTTGATTCAGCAATTGAAGATATGATCGTCATACGTCAAGAGATTTATATCGCGAGTGTTTCAAAAACGTTCAGCAGAATCATTTATACCGATTGAGGCATAGCAATCCACGATTCGAGAGAAACGAAAAGAGAGAGTTCATTACCTTTCGTTCACACTTCCCGGTAGCACGCATTCGTGACCATCGTCGATTGAGTCTGAAAGATTGAACGATGCGGCACGTTCGGATTCCCATCCCCCATAGGGAATTGGAGTTGGACAGAGCACCGTCGGGCATTCCTCTCGTCTAATGGATCCGGCATGCGGGGTTGATTCGTGAGCACCCGACCTAAGTGTATTGGTTCCGATAATTTATGAAATGGTTATTAGTGGAAATATGGGGCCTCTTTAATTGGATGGGTTGCCCCGCGAGTGGAATGGCTTCCACACGACCAATGCATTAGCATGCTATAGAACGAAACCGCTTTTGCATATTTCTCATCTCGTGCGCGAGATGGGAATTACTCGTCTTCAATCAATTAATCAAATGCACTTGGCATAGCTATTTGTCACCCCTAGCCGTGCAAGTACTATATGTCTCGAACCTAATTAACCTATTAGACTGTCTGCGTTCCAGAATGACACACGTGACCAACTTTGCTATGTCGAGAAGGCAAATCAGATGTATCGGCCGACTCTGAATCAATTACCATCTTCAATGTGGTGCCCTCTTTCATCGATTCAATCAAGCGGAAACCAAGTGGAACATTTTTCAAAAGGAAGAAAAACATGAATGGAAAGACGTAGGTACGTACCTTTTATATGCAGAAACACCGAAACAACCGAACGGATAAGTGGTTCACACAGATGGGAAGGTCAAGTGGATTGGCAACGAATCCACGAGTGAGAGCATAATCGGTTCCATTCAATTGAACACGCTTTGGGATTTTCCGTCCCAGTCTCAATTAATGTTTCTGATAGGCCAATTAGGATGGAAAACTAGAATTGTGGAATTTGAACTATTTTAGTAATCTTGTCTATGTTTGGCCATGTTTGTATGACTTCTCAATTAGGAGATCGAAGCAGGCTCTGCTTCGGAAGTGACACGGTTTGCATTTTCTACGGCGTTTTCACGAATAAAATTAAATAAAATTAAAACATTTCTCGACAACTTATTCCATACGACGTATAGTCAGTCTCAGAAATGATCCCGTGACGTGATGAAGTTTTTGATTATGTTGGGGGCATAGTACTTTACAAAAGTTTAATTTCTGTTGTAGTTCAATTCTCAACTGTATGTAGCTCAACTTGCGAAGCATGGACTTCAATTATTGAAAAGGACTTCTACAAAATTTTAATCGAATAAAATTCCAGAAGTGAAACATTTTTTATGTTACAAAATTCATCGTATACCTTAACAACCAATTCGTTTTAGAAACACAATATTGACAAATGGAAGTGAATGTTGTTTCTAGCAGTGCATACTGTCAACAACTTTCAGCTGCATTGAATCTTAGTTATTTACCTGTGGAAGGATCAAAATGGCGACCACCAGGAAAGAAACCGATACTGTCAAGCGCATTCAAGTGATCAGTATGTCCCATCGTGGAAAATCGTTGCGGGAAATAGCGGCTGCGATAGGAAGAACACATTCCACAGTGCAGAAAATCGTAAACAAGTGGAAATTGGAGGGAACTTTGAAAAACCGCACAGGCAGAGGCCGCAAACGGATCTTGGCCGCTGCTAACGAACGAGAAATCGTGCGAACAATAAACTAAGACAAGTAAATTCCGAAATTGACCAACAGGGTCGCTGACAATATCGGGAGATCTTTCGTGTGGTTCACAGATACAATCTGAGGGGAAGGGTTGCTAGGAAGAAGCCTCTTCTTTCCCAAGCAAATATTAAGAAGTGACTGGATTTTGCGAAGAAGCATACACTCAGCGAAACAAAAATAGCACCACCATGTATTTTCATAATTTTTTTAAAATATTCATTCGTTTAACGCTAATTTCACCGGAGTATCAGTATTCTAGTACTACAAGTCTGTCTGATTAGTTGTTCTGGAAATGTTGGGGACTATTCAAATTTAAGCTGAGAAATTCATTAAAAAAAACATGCGAAACTTAAATAAAAATCTGGTTAAAAATCACCTTGGCTCTTATTTGACAGGTATTTGTTTTGATTTGCATTCAAACCGATTGGAGGTTAAGTTTTCTTCAAATTGTAGTGAGATCGGATTTTTTTTCTGTAATTTTACGGTAAGCATCCAAGCATCTGGCATACGAGGAAAAGGTAAAAATCAGGGCCTACCACGATGCAGGCCTCTCGAATCGTAATATCGGTAGAAAAATCTTTCGATCACACACGGTTATCGGAAGCTTCTTGAAAAAATGGCGATAAGAGTGGCCGCATCGAAAAATGCGGGAAGAAAAGTAAGCTTTCAGCTAAGGATATGTAGAATATGTAGAATTGCAACGGAGAATATGTAGAATTGCAACAAACTAGAAAAGAACAGCGTCACAAATCCGAGCAGAATTGGAGCTTGGGTGACTACACGTCGTATAAAACAGAATTTGTCCAGCAGCGAGAAATTGGAGTGGCGTAAGAGACTCAGAAAACCCAACCTTACAAAACGGCATAAGTTGAATCGGTTCAATTTCGCTAAGAAGTACATGTCCTGGACCGATGAATGGAAAAACGTGCTCTTTTCAGACGAAAAAAATGTCAACATGGACGGACCAGACGGATGCTGGACTACTGGAACGATTTGCGCAAGGACCCGGATGTTAAAATGAGCAGGAACTTTGGTGGTGGTACCCTGATGGTTTGGGGAATATTTTCCTTCCGAGGCAAGCTTCCATTGGCGTGGATTTCAACAAAAATTAAATCAGAGGATTACATAGAAATGCTGGAGATAAGTTCGATTGAACACGGAGAGTCACCGACAGGTTCAGATTTCGTTTTCCAACAAGATAATGTATAACATTCCCCTAACATGATGGTGATGCTTATTTCCGTGCTCTGACAGTTTTGAGAAAATTGCGTTTGAATCTTACTTGCCCTCTTTGATTACTAAACCAGATACGTCGTTTCGAATAAGTTGTCGAGATATTTGAGTAATCCCATAGAAATTCCACTCATTTGGATTTACCCAAAATTGAGTAATTTTTATCCATTTTTACAAACATGCTGAAAGGAAAAACGTCAAACTTGTATCTTTCAATTTCAAAGCCTGCCGTTACTCTATACTATCAATACTTTTTCTACATTTCGATTCGTTCTAGCAATAAATTACTGTCCACTCCTAGAGCTTCTCATGTACATGAGAAATTATCTGCTTCTGACAAATTTCATCATAGACCGTTAATCCGCGCATGAGAGAACACAAAAACAACAATCAAAATGAAGAACAAATGGTTCTTCAAAACTCTGTTTCATCAAAATCAGATCTTTTTGTCTAGAACATGGAATGGAGATCAGGTTACTTTGTTTTTTTTTGGTTTTCTTCATCGTTGGATTTCGAGTAATAAAAAAACAAATCTGATTACAGAAATGGTAAGTTGTTAGTTTGTATCGGTAACGTGATATTTGATTATTGTATTCTAATATCTCACAACTATTTGTTGCCGAGTGGGCAGCCAAAAAATTCAACATACTCAAGGAATCACAAAAAGCATACCTTCCGAATAAAAATACTAAAGAACGATGCCGAAGATGCCGGTCGTGTCCACATCGGAATATTCTTCGCCCAACTAAATTCTATTTTTTTTTTTTTTTCAAAATGTACATATATTTGGATTTCCATCAACGGTTGACGTTTCGTTTGGATTTCTTTTATAGAATTCCTTCCTAGAATTTATAATCATACATTTATCTTGAATTTAAATCTCAACGCTCAGTGAATTTCATTAAAAAATCTTGTTAATTGTTATCATCTTCTGTCTGAAGCAGTAATGGTAAATGTGCTATAATTTGATATTATTGTACGTGTATCATTACCACCAAACTAAACACACGCAAAAAAAACCGTCTTGAGAGAAAATGTCATGACATTTGTGTACTGTTTTTATTCAGGCGACGAAACATTCCTACTGCCATCAGTCGATGGTTTTAAAACAGTTACGTCCAGTGATTGTTAATGTACTGTCACAGTACTACTGTGTTTAGACTTTATTTCCATGAAATTTTACATTTCTCATTACGACTAAATTGAACACACGCAAAAGTGAACCGACATGGGAGAAAATATCATGATAATCTTGAACTGTCTATTACAGGCAACGAATTATTTCTGCCAGCCAACAGTTTGAAAAATGTTTCGACATAGATTAGACGCTTATTTACGGAGATAAACGCATTTAAAGGTTTCCAGAGCCCATCTGATGGGAAATTTCGCTTCTGAGAGTTTTTGAGATTCTTCAAAAATCGGCGGCCCCAAGAGCACTTATTCAGGCTGTATGTCTTGTCCCGAAAGCTTCGAGGCTCCATCACAGTTTGACCTTATCCTTCTGGATTTTTCAAATAGTTGAGCACATCATGATGCGATTGACCGAGTAATTTGAGTCAATCGGAAACGATGGAAATCTCGTTCTCCTTTTTCGCTTATCTTCAACAGATACGCGTATTTCGTCTACAATGTGCAGACTTCTTATGAGTGTCATTTTAACTCAAAATTTTCCAATCTTTCCGAAAAAAATACTTTTGAAACTGGAAAAACACGGAGTACATCACAGCCATCGTATGTCGAAAAATGTTTCGACATAGATTCATGTCGCAAAGAATTTCATTGATTGCTGGCATAGTAATGCATACATATGATATTTTATGTACGGAATCGAATTATTTCGCTTGAACAATACCCAAAAACAATTGCTTTTGTGCCGGTAGCTACATTTTGCAGTTGGCAACTGTTTTCCAAAAAATGTACATTTACCACCACTGGATGGAAGGATGCTACCAAATGTCTAGCACCACGGCCAATCCAGTAACATCAATGCAGTTTTGACAGCTCAAGGAGTTTGCTTACGTTAACTTCGAATATTTTTGGTAAACCCAGTGTTCTGGCACCACTGCTGGGCAAGCAGACGACTTGCGTTGACATCTGGAAACGCCAAGGGATAGATAAAGAAGAGGACAAGTATAGCAAACGTGTTTGCAGTAAGGATACCTGATACAGGACGATCCGATTGCATTAAATTTATATCTATTAGTTTTGTTACTAGATTTTGGTGAGCATTGGAGTTTATTTAGTGAATAGGAGGTCAGCGAGTTTGGAATTACTTCACTTTTTTATAGCTGTGTGTTTTCTTTAAGAGAAGCGGCGATGAGAAACGGTAGTATGCGGAAGAGGGTTAGAATCTAGCCATGAATTATTGACTTGTCTTGCTGGTTCGGCCAAATCACCTTGTTCTACTGCCTATAAGAGAGTGACGCTGAATAAACCGATTACAGTAAAAGAAATTTCTTCGGATAGGGTCAATTAAGGGAAAATTTAATGTAAGTTGGAATAACCTTTGTTTGAAAATGATAAATTGAGAAATATATTCATTTTTGCTTCGAGCAGCGAAATTAGAAATTAAAGTAGCTGCTACAAAGCATCTTCTGCCTATCCGAACACTCGGTTTGAGATTTTGAGCTCTAAATTTATTAAGATCGAAGGAATACAGATACCAATGCTTATTTTTACATCATTTTCTGAATCTAATCGTCTAGAATCCAGAGGAGCCCATGAAAAACTTCGTTTGAGCGGTTCGAATTCTAACACCTTGTAAACAAGTTCCCTGAACGGTCAAAAAAGTGAGGTTAATGCATTCCGTCCATTGATCTGTATGTAGCCCCCTTGTAATCAATTTGTACGGTGAGATTACTAGCGTATATCATCTCAGCAAATCAGTAAATGTTTTGCGTACATTCATTAGTTGCTGGAAAATTCTGTGGTAGGATTATTCAACTTAAATAAGGTGAAATAGTTAAATCACCGTGCCATGAATACATAAAAACAACGTTCCCAAAAATGGAGACGGACCGTGAACTATTTCACATCTTCACCTAAACACTCCCGATTACGTGATTCAGATTTACGGTGTATTTTGGCTTGTTCTCGAATCCAGTTCAAGGATCTGGTAAGGTTTTTTTTCCTTGTAGTAAGTTTAGATAATCCTTGTTAAATAGTGTGACTGTAATGATTTATTTCCCTGTACACCCATCCACACTCGTTTATTTGTCCGTTTTCATTGTATTTTCGAAGCTTCACCCCACAAGCACGGAAGTATTTTGTCAGTTGAGTATTGTTTCTATACGCTTACACAGAGATTCCCAGACATAAATCGAGGTATGGGCTATTGGGATGATTAAGAATAGAGATATTTAACGATTAAGATCAATTTAAACCAACAGTAATTATTCAAGTATGGACCAATCCCAAGGTAATGTATGGTACACAATTTCATTTCAATGTTTCATTGAAAAAACACAGTTATTTCTAGAGTTTATTTGAACCGATTCAACCAACAATAAGGATGCTGTTGGGCCACTCCTAAAATGTGAATATGGTCTTTCATTGGGAAAACAAAATTATTTCAAGTAACGCTAGGGTGCCAGTTTGGACCAATTTAAACCAACAGTAAGGATGCTGTCAGGGCCACTCACATAGCATGATGGTGGTATATTTGGTTAAGAAAACAAACAACGTGTTCTCAATCTACGCTTTATCGTTGCTTTGAATAGTATGGATGCTATTGGAGCCACACACAAAGTGTGATAGTTCTATAATTCATTGAGAAAACAATCATTTCAAAAGCTATGCTTGTTCACCGCTGTGACTCAATGTATACCAACAGTATGGATACAAAGTGAGATTACGGATTTTGTGTGTGAGGACGCGGTAAATTTTATAACACATGAAGCCTGATTAGCACCGCTTTATACGAACAGTGATGATGCTGTAGGAAATTGATTTGCTTTATAGAAAAAATAAAAAATAAATCATTAAATCATCACTCTAAGCTGGCTTTTCATAAACTGAGAATTTAACCACAAACTTGAAGTTAAGTCGACCGACAACGTTGGAGAACTGAAAACTCCATTGCATGATAACTCAAGCTCAGGTAAACATTATACTCGAAAAAAATGCAACAATTCCTTTTGTGTATAACTTTTCATAGCATGGATAAAACTTGATGAAATTTTGAGTAAAACTAGTTTAGAGTGTAATGTTCACATGTACATTTGGGTTATAGAGATGGTTTCCAAGCAAGAAGTGATTTGACAAAAAATTTGGGAAGGGTGGTGGAAAATCCAGGCCAATCCCACAACTGGATCGTGAAATAGTCTGGAATCAACAATTTAACCGTGTCCCGTGTGGTAGATCGTTCAAAAAAAATCCAGACGGCTCAGCGGCGAGCTGACAGTGCAAGAATAGCGAAGACGACAGACCCCGTCAACGCAAGGATGGTGAGGGATTACTTCAAGTGCAATCCAAACCATTCGGATTCGGGACGTGGCCAAGAAAGTCCATGATTCCGTACTTCATGTCTTCAAGGTAAGGACCTGCACAGACAGAAAATAATCGGATATTTCATGAGAATTTAAGCCAGATAACGCCTGAATCTAATCTGAAGATTGCAAACAACAACAATGTATGGCGCATGAAAATTGCAAACCATTTCGTTGTTTACGCCTCCTTTGTCTGAATTAAACGAGGGGAAATTTTACGCGCTTGTTAAAATTGATTATTTTTTCTGTGTAACCGAACCGATAAACGGAATACGGTAACCGAGTCCCACGCCAGGAAATGTACCACGAGTGGTTGATGCAGCCGGAATACATTGTAATGGACGGCAAGACGTACATTGAAGCGGACGCCAAGCAGATTCCCGGCCTAGAGTTTTTCGCCGGCAAGCCCCATCTAGATGTTCGGGAGAAGTTCCAAAAAAAGAAGTTCGATAAATTTGCAAAAAAGTACTTGGTGTGACAGACGATCTGTGAGTGTGGTAAATTCACCAGCCATACAGAACGATTGGCACGGTCAACGGTCATATATAAGTAAAAAGAAGAGTGCCTCCAAAAGCGCCTGCTGCCCTTCCACCGGTTCCATGAAAGTTACACTCTGTTTTGGCCGGATCTGGCATTGTGCCATTATGCGAGACCGGCGATAGAGTGGTTCGATTCCAACGATGATATTTTTATGCCGAAAGAGGCAAATCCACCAAACTCGCCAGAACCTCACCCAATAGAAAAATTCTGGA
>JASCZW010001660.1:0-72601 GCA_034211315.2 Aedes japonicus | reverse complement strand
TTTGCATTTCTAATTTAATGACAAAATCATTTTTCTAAACGCGCCCAAACTATCGGCTAATCGAACTTAAAGTTAAACTTTGTGTATGTACAATCCTTATTCTAACCCTCGTCGTTTCGCCCCAACTTTCTAATTCTTCCTCCTTCGATCTTCTCACTACGTTCCGTCTTTTATCCCTCAACGAAAATCCGCTTTTATCAACAAGAAAATACTAAACAATCATCTACAAGATTCCCTTAAACAGAATATTCCACTAGAGTTGTACCCTTCCGTTCCTTCTTCCGGATCATGCACGTTTATCCTTCGGATGAGCCTAAAACAATACAAAATTTAACCTCGAAACCGTAGAGAAACTCGCTTTCCCGTCGGTCAGTCACGAGACCAATCAATCTACATAGGAGAGAAAAATAATCAACAAACAAATCTCACTACCCCCCGTTTACCCAACCAACCCCTCCCTCCCGTCCCCTTAAAGTCAATGCGACGAAGTCATGATGATGACATCCGGAGCCGACTTCCGGATGCTGGACGCCGTCGACGGGTCGAGATCCCGTTCTAGTACCACCTTCTGCTGCTGCTGCAGGGGATGATGATGGTGATGATGGTGGCTGTGACCACCTCCTCCCCCTCCGCCACCACCATGGAGATCCGTTTCCTCATCTCCTCCAACACCAATCGAAACACCACCGCCACCCGTCCCACTGAGGTCCTGCAGTTCGAATTTGTTACCTTTACTGCGGTCTAGCGTTCCTCCGCCCATGTGGTGATGGTGATGATGATGGTGGTGGTGTTTCACCTTCGGGGGCGGAGGCGTCACCGAGGGTAGCTGTGTTGGGGGCGACTGACCCTGTTGCTGCTGCTGAGGTACGGAATTTTCGTAGCCGAACGTCGAGAACCGTATACTGTTGGGGTTCGGCGATTGGGTGACCTTGTTTTTGAACACTGGTTGGAAGAGAGATTCCCTAAAATACGAAAACCCAGTTATGGAAAATTGACAATGACACAAATTTTACGAAACTTCACCTCGTTTGACAGGCCATGTCGCACATACTGGAGTCCTTCATGCCCATTGCCGCTCGTAGAGGATCTTCATGGTAGCTATTCCGCAGAATTTCCTGAATCTCCTGCTGACTTCGGCTGGGATCATTTTTTAAGTCTATTCTACTGCTACTGCTAAACATATGGCTACCTCCTACTCCGGCAGCACTAGCACCTCCCCCACTTCCTCCACCACTTCCACCGCCGACCATGGAAGGCGAGATGACCTCCCGGTAGTAGCTGTTGGCAGCATTCTCTAGCACATTGATCGGTTCTTTGTCGAAGGCCGGCGGCGGAAATTTCGTAATGTCCAGATCAACCGGTTTCTTCGTCGAATGCCGGCCCAGCTCGTTCAGTTTACTTTCTCGCGATTGACGAATGTGCTCCCGGATGATTTTGTGATCACGAACGATCTTCCGTACGATCTTGATGACGAACGCAATCACCATGCCGCCGAAGATGATCCCGAACACAACCATGATGATTGTCACGTGCTCCGACTGGGTGGGGTTCTTCGTCTGAAAAAGGGTGGCTTGAGGGATTAGCAGTTCCGCGAGAAGTGAGTTAACGACCTACCTGACACTCGTCTTCGTCCCACCGGAAGCGGCAGTTTATCCTTCCGTTGCACCTTAAATCGGCGGAAATGCAGGTCGCATCCTCACAATCGTACTCATCGTCATTGCAACCTGAAAAAAGGTGGTTGGAAAGTATGATTATTTTTGACATATCTAACCGTCATTAGATTTGAAACATAGTCTTCGCTACTTTTATTTGACAACCATCAAAAACAAATTTTACCAATAAAACATCGTTTGACCGTTTTTCACAAGAAAGCAACAGAGATTGAGAGATATAAAAAATTATTGCCTTAAAGCTCAGAGCGGTTGATTGCGTTTATAGACACGCAGAGTTTTGATGCATTTATAGACATGCAGAATTTGAAAAATAACAGTTGAACTGTCAAGTGGGAAAAGTAAACAAACATGACGTTTTGCTGAACAGTGAGAGCGGAGTATTGTTAAGAATACTGTTAGTCCCAGTTGTCACCAGATGATGATGAATCAATCGTACACTTATTTCAATCATGCAACCGTTTTATGCCTATATAAACAGACCCACTGACACTCATGATGGTCAGTATCAGTATCATCATTCAGTACAAAATCACGCGTTTCGGTATCAAAATCCACTGCTCGTCACCGGAGGAGTTTGACCTGGTGCAAAATTTCCTCAATAAGCTCGACTACGAGTTCTACACCCATGACAAGCTCTGGCGAACGACCCTACCGGGTTGTGCTTCGTGGCCTACCGCTAGTCAATCCGAGGGTACTCCTGGGTCGGATGAAAAATGAGCACGATCTCGTCGCCCAAGCTGTTCATCTCATCAAGCGTAAGGATGAATACGCCGCTCTGAACGAATCGTTCTATCTGGTGCATTTTGCGAAGGGGTACACCAACCTCAAAAAGCTGGGCGAAATAAAAAACATCGCTCAAATCATCCCATCGTCCGATGGGAAGCCCTAAGCGTGCCAACGTAACCAGTGCCTGAACTGCCTGTATATGGCCATGGAACCAGAAACTGCCATCTCAAAAGCCGATGCAACAGCTGCGGCGAAATTCAAACCCGCCGACAAGTGCAAAACCAGAAGCTCACCAGCGAGACGATGTGCCAACTGCAACGGCGCCCATGCTGCTACCAACCGTAGTTGTCCCAAACGTGCCGAGTACATCCGGATACGCCAACAAGAACAACCACGAACCAGCCAGGTCGGAACGGAAACAGTAAAGGACCATCTGCACCTGATTTGACCCTGAAGGATTTCCCGGCACTTCCAAACAGTTCCCAATCCACCGGAACATACAACACATCGTGCTCTCAGCCCGCATCCAACGCCTGGACAACCCATCAGAAGCAAGAACGCAGAATTGATGCCCGTATTAGAGCGGGAATAAACAGCCATCCTCCGGATCCTTCACCCGAGGGTAGCCAAGATGCACTCTATGGTTCAGAAGAGCTTTGGACTATCTACAACGAGTTCTGCGATCGCCTGTCTAAGTCAAGGTCCTTGGATATATGGTCTGCAAATATGGGGTCAACTGAGCCCCGCAGCATTAGTATTTCCAATTGGAATGCTCGCTCTATATGGGCGAAAAAGATCGAACTGAGTAACTTCCTGACTCAGCACAACATCGACGTTGGAGTTATTACGGAAACCAGGCTTAACCCAACTATCAACTTTTCGCTCCCAAACCACATCGTGATCCGACTTGACCGCCCCAATGCAATTGGCGGTGGTGTAGCCGTAATTGTTAAACATGGCATCAAGTACGAAATTCTCCCGCATCCTCAAACAAGAATCTTCGAAGCTATCGGATTAAAACTAAACGGAAACATCTCACTGTTCGAGTCTACGTACCTCGACAATGCACGGACAAATCCGGCTTATCTACACTCTTCGCAGAAGATCTCCAGAAACTAACCGTCAACCGTACCGGATTCGTAGTGGCTGGCGACCTTAACGCCCGCCATACTTTTTGGCGAAATCATGCGCACAACAGAAACGGTGACCTTCTGGCAGATCACCTCAGCACAGGTACGTGTAAAATCCACTTCCCCGACGAACCAACGTATCTTTCCCCAGCCGGAATATCAACAACTCTGGATGTATTCCTTTCGGACCTGGCACTCTCCAAACCCATCGTACACCACGAACTAAGTTCCGACCACTATCCGGTGGTATGTGTAGAGCTAAACCGTACATCAGCCCCCCCCCCCCCCGGCGATGAGACGAGATTACCATCGAATCAACTGGGTTACATTTAGCCGACTAGTGGACGCACGCCTCCAAGATGATGTGGCTCCATTGATGCTATCGATGGCCAGCTGTGCCTGTTTGAGGAAGCCATACACGTCGCAGACCCTTGATTACACCCGTCGTAAAATCTAGCTACGCAACACCATCCGACGCCAGTTTCAGCGAACGGGTTGTCTGCAGAAGAAACAACAACTTCAAACCCTCAACCGCATCATTGCAGACCGGATGGCTGAAATTTGGAACGATCGATTCTCCGTCGACCTAACCAAGATAGAAAACCACTCGAAGCCGTTCTGGAAGGTGGCAAAATTCCTGAAGAGAAAACCGAAAGTGATACCTCCATTGAAAGACGACGGTGGTGGCATTTTGGTGCCAACATGTTGAGCCCGTACGAGAACATGGTGCAAAAAACCATCACCCAGCTTGATCATCAAATCGCCGAAATACCTCTAGCCGGTCAGGTTACAGTGGAAGAAGTTCGTGCTGCTGTAAAACGTGGGAAGAACATGAAAGCTCCAGGCAACGATCTCATCTTCAACCTGGTGTTGAAGAAACTATCCAACAAGATACTCAAGTTCCTAGCAGCCATCTCTACTAGATGTTTTTCGTTGGGCTATTTCCCAACCAGATGGAAGATGGAGAAAGTCACCCCCATCCTGAAACCTGGGAAGGATCCCTGCACCAACAAGCTACAGGTCCATCACTCTGTAGTCGGCGGTGAGCAAACTTTTCGAGAGGCTAATACTCCAGCGAATAATGCAGCACATCGAAGCGAATCAAATCATCATTCCAGAGCAGTTCGCCTTCCGAAAGGGACACTCCACCGTCCAACAGCTGGTTAGAGTCAAACAAATCATCAGCAAAAACAAAGCGTTCTCCAACAACATCGCCATGGCTCTGCTGGATGTGGAAAAAGCATTTGATAACGTTTGGCACGATGGACTCATCCAAAAACTGGTACAAGGCGACTCTCCACTGTACCTGGTGAAAATGGTACGATGTTATCACTCCGAACGACATTTCCGTGTCCACCTCTATGCACAATATCGGACGCACATGGGATTCCAGCCGGAGTGCCCCAAGGCAGCACGCTGGGCCCAATTTTGTACAGCATCTTCACATCCGACGTACCGCAACTACCAAACGCTTGGCTGGCACTATTCACAGCCGACAGTGCAATACTGGCGAAAGGAAGATCACCGAAGGTCTACCGAGCTCGACTGAAGCGAGGATTGACAACTTACACAACCTACCTGTCCAGCTGGAAAATAAAAGTGAACGAAGCAAAAAACCAAGCGATACTGTTCAAACATCGCCAATTACCAAGACTCTCACCGCCAGACGACTGCCGAATTAACGTCAACGGATGTTCCATCGAGAACCGGGTCGAGAAAAGTAAACTACCTCGGTGTAAGCATCGACTATAAGAACCTATATAATGCCCATACGGAGAACATCAAACAAAGATGTATTGCACTGATGAACTCACTTTACTCGCTAACATGCCGAAGATCTCAACTTTCACTGCGAAACAAATTAGCTGTGTTCAAGGTTATCATCGCTCCAGTGATGAACTACGCCATGCCACTTTGGGGATCGTGTGCCGAAAGCAAAAAGCAAAAACTTCAAGTCGTACAAAATCGAATACTTCACCATCATGGATGCCCCGTTTGACAGGCTCATCTGAGCTCTAGTTAATTGATATGAAAATTTAGGTTAAGTACACAGAAAAAAATAATGAATTTTAACAGGCGCGTAGAATTTCCCCTCGTTTAATTCTAAAACAAAGCAAGCGTAAACAACGATATTGTTTGCAAGTTTTGGAATTCTTTCATACAATAGACGCGATTTAGGCGATATCGTGCTTTAATTTACACGATATATCTCAATATTTTCTGTCAAATCTAGCATTCCCTTTATGTGCATTACATAACGCAGAAAATTCAATGTTTCTTTTTATCTTATAGGTTATCTTATAGGTTATCCTATAGGTTATCTAATTTTAAACAATGCTGGAAAATCCAGAAATGCATTACTTGAAAAACCCTGAACGGAAGAACAAACAGATATTACTAATGTCAAAAAACAATCAAGGATGAAAACATGTATGTGCATCTCTTAAACTATAAATAATGTAAAGCACACAAAAGAAACTGAATAAAATAAACCATTTAAGTTTAAAAAAAACCTCATGATGGCATCATTCATATTCGTAACTCGTAAGCAAGCGGGCGTTAAGTTCAGACGCGCTTTACCCGAGTTTTTTTCGATTCATTTTTTTTTTTTGGTTTTCTCCTCCATTTAAGAGCGTGTGTGTGCAAGGTCACTTTTGTAATGTGGTACTGATAGATGTTTGACGCGTAATTGTGTGTGTGGTAATGCGATATTACCGTAGTGAATAATAGAAAAACTTTACTCAGTTGTGGTCAGTGACCCACGTATGATGGCGCCAGGTTCGAGATGTGACCCTGGGCTTCCCCCATAGCGACGGACGGTAAACCACCGGTTTCAGCATGGATGGGCGGTATCGGTGTCGGGCAGCTGCAGATTCTATCACTGCAAACAGCTGATGCTGAGAAGAACCTTTGTCCTTTTATCTTAGAGAAATCAATGCAGGACCTCGTCGGCGACATCGAAATCACCACAACGGAAGCAAATGGCACTGTTCAAGCGGAGAAACTGCTACCATGAAGACACTGTTCGACGGCACAGCGGCACTATATCCTAAACAAACGCCGTGTTGTCATCTCCTGCCGTGAAGTACAGGACAAGAGTGAATAGAAACTACTGAACTGGATGGCCATGGATGGAGTTGTAGCAGTCAAGCGGATAACCCGGATGCAAGACGGAAATAAATACCTCAACGCTGATCCTTACACTAAACGGAACATCGGTACCAGAGCACGTTAAGATTGGTCCACTGTGAATCAAGCCCTGGATCTATATTCCTGATCGAATGATTTGCAACAAGTGCTACGACTACGGTCATTCGAAATTCCGCTGCAAAGGAGCTGCCAGATGCCGAAACTGATTTGGCAGAAAATAATGGGATATTTCGTGTAAATTTAAGCCAGATAACGCCTGATTCTAGCCTGTTGTATGAAAGATTGCCAGCATCCATACAACAATGAAAAGTTGCAAACAATCTCGTTGTTTACGCTTCCTTTGGCTTGTAATTAAACGAAGGAATATTTTACGCGCTTGTTAAAATTACATTATTTTTTTTCTGTGCAGCAAATGAAGGAAAACGGCAAGCTCATCGAACAACTGACGGAAACAATAGCCAAGCTGACTTCTAGAGTCGAAGAACTAGAAAAGAAGAATTCCAGCAAGAAGGAGAAGAAACGAGCCAAGCGGAACCAGGCTAAGGTAGAAGAGTCTACATCCGAAATGGAAACTGACTCCAACGCCAAGAAGACCACTTGGAAAGGCCAGCGGATCATTAGTTCGAACAATCGGCACTTTCTCTCAGGTAAGTGAAACTTCCCTTCAAATAAGTGATACCTCTGAAAAGTCTAGAGTTCCTCAAGGACAGCACAACAGAAATCCTACCCCCAAACCTCATAAAGAACCCTACTCACATCAACCCGGTTATCGAACATATGCAATGCCCCAAGGACTCTCTGACACTGGATCCCTCTCAAACTCTTCACAATGGCCAACACAACCGACCCAATCATTACCAATTATCGTTCATACCCATCATCTCCCCCTATTACCGTTGTTTTTCCATGTATCTTATTAGAACTTCGCGTTAGATCACCGAAATTACAACTGCTTATAAATAAATTCAACCCCATAGCTCTTGCATTAAGTGGAACAATGACAACCCAACCCTGAACATCACCTAATTTTATTAAGGGCTACAATCTAACGTTTGCATTTAAAAAAATGGACTTTTTGCGGATGGTGATAAAAAATTGCCAAGACAGATAATTGCTTTTGATAAATTTTCCATGCAAGGTAATTATTTTAGCTCACTTGCAAAAAACTTCGACGCCCTTGCGAGCGGTTAACCGGAACATTCGCCATTGCAGACGAAAACATGCGTGTAGGCATGTTTTTGAGTTCTTTCTTTGTTTTATTTATCACTTCCTCCTCAGTTTTCACGCCAAAATTGTTGGAGGAGATCTTACGCTTCAAGTTGCCCCAAAAACTCTCGATGGGACGCAGCTGGGGGACGTTGGGCGGGTTCGTCGACTTGGATACCGCATCGATATTCAACTGCTCCATCTCCTCCGACGAGTAGTGGGCCGCCGCCAGATCCGGCCAGAACACCGCGTCTTCGCCTTTATGGTATTGCTTGATGAACGACGCAACTTTCCGCAGGCATTTCGTACTATAAATATCCCCCGTTCACGGCCAGTCCGAAGCGCAAGAAGAGCGGCTTCGACATCCTCTTCTCGCTGATTGTCAGCTACAGCAGCACCTTCTTGGGGAACTTGGTGTGTGCAATGAACTTCACTTCGGAGCTCACTTCCTTCGTGAGGGAAGTAAAATGCGAAGTGCCCTGCCCATAGTTGCCATCCAGGGTCTCGTCGTCCATCACCACTGCCATGTCACGATTCGCCGGGAAAATCGAGTTGACCATCTTATTCAGTCACTGCCGCTGCGTCATTGCCTGCAGCTCCGAAACCAGAGGACGCGACTACCGCTTCCTGACATGTATGTTCATTTTCGCCAGGTAATTTTCCACTGTTTGGTCGGTTGAACCGACCTCCCGGCCAAGCGCACCCAGCGATGTAGCCACTTCTCCCTCGGTCTTCCTCTTCAGCATCCTTGTCGCTCAGGGTCGTCGGCCGTCCGGAACCGGGCTTTCTTTCAATGCTCTGATTTTTGTCTAATAGAGCCAAGATGTTGTAGATGCCGGAACGGGCGTAGCCGGCGTCCACAAACTGCCGCACGGTGTCCGTTTTCGACGCGGTGGGGTGCCGTTAATTGAACGCGCACACATCTGAACGGAATTTTGTTTTGCTGTTTTTGTCATCATGGTTAGAGTTCGACTGATAGAGCTGTCAAATTTAGTCTGCTGACTCATGGGTAACTATGATTGATGCTGTATGGGTAGTTTTGTCAGTGCGGGTGAAGGTATACCCATAAAAAATCGGCAATTTTTGTCCATTTTTTTCAATGCAAACGTTACACATCTGCGAATATATGTTCCCCTCTACTAGCCATAGCCTTTGAAATAAATTCCCTTTTCAAGTAACCCTAGTATCCATCTTCATCTCTCCTTCACCAATTCAATAAATCCGAACAAACCCTTAAATCCCATTTGGCCAAGATCGTAGGGGGCTATTCATAAACCACGTAGACTTTTCTGTGGGGAGGGGGGTTTGGCAAAAGTCTACGCTCCATACAAAAATTAAAAAATAGTATGGAAGAAAGTCTACGAGTGGGAGGGGGGGGGGGTTGAGATGTTCAAAAATGAGTCTACGTGGTTTATGAACAGGCCCTAGACAAAATCACCTCCCTAGTTCTTTTGATGGGCCAAAAGGAGTAATATAGAACACACACAAAAATGAGCGAAGCCAGACTGTATAACGACTGTTCCAGGAAGTATAAGCACACCTTATTTTAACCGTTGGCTGCGTCCTTTTTTTTTGCACATTTCTGAATGACATAGCATCGAAAAAGTGCTCAGTTTTGTGTTACCTATCAAAATGCGTGGTCTTTTTTCTCTGTTCGGGACATAAACCACAGCGACCAGTAATTTGATCTATTGTAGTATATCCCGTATCCTTTGTTAAGTGCATGTCGAGTTACTTCATCACTATTGAGAAATGATGAAGTATTCGGTGTTGTTACAGTTGTTGTTTGTTGTTGGCAATGAATTAAGTTCTATTGAAAGTTTCCACTATTTAAATGACAGGAGTGAGAGCACTTTTCAAAGGCGAGCTCCTTTATCAGTCAAAACCCAATTCATTGCAAACAAAACAAACAATGACTCCGATATTGACCATGCATCAGAACCCTAGTCCTAACCAATTCAAACTATAGAACATCAAATAGATAATGAGAATTCACATAAATGAAAACTAACCATGTTTTCCTTGTTCCAAGCTCATCCTCGGTGGACGAATCCGAGTATTTTCGCTTTTCACAAGACATAAAATGTAATAAGAACTATTATACGTTCCTTTGACTACAAAAAAACAAATATTTTCCCTAGTTTGAATTAATTCAGACTAGGGTTCGGTGGTAGATCTGATACCCCGTAAGTCACCACGAAAAGGTGATCTACCAGCGTTACGGGTCATGCGCGGTCTTACTCCAGAACAACGAAAAAGTATCGTGCACAAATGGTTCACTGTGAGCGGACTCTCCTTGAAGAAATTGCCCAAGGAAGAGGGTGTAAGCGTCGGGGCGGTACGATCTGCGATTCAAAAATATAAGAACAGTGTACGTTTGAAGATGCGCTGAAGAGTGGTCGGAAATCCGGTCCTGTTAGTCCGGATATCGATAAAAAGATCAGGGATGCCTACAAGCGAAAACCAGCGACCGTTCGAGATGTTCCGAAAAAAACTAGGGACCTCGACGAGTAACGTGGTTGCCAAAGAAAGACTTGGGTTAAAAACATACCGGAAGCAGAAAATTCGATTCGTTATAGTGTAGGAATTCTGGGTGTATAATAATGGACGATGAAAGGTGTGTGACCAGACCACAATTCTATACTGTAAGCGAAGACAAAAACATCCCCGAAACGGAGAAGGCAATTTTTACCGAAAAAATCGATAAGAGGGTTATGGTGTGGCAGGCAATATGCGAGTGTGGTAAAACATCTAGTCCGTACATCACAACGGAGACGATGAACACTCAAAAATACGTTAAGGAATGTCCCCAGAAGCAATCATTGCCGATGATCAGTCAGCACGAAGGTCAAGTAGTGTTTTGGCGTCATGTCATTACGCACAGGACACTTTAGAATGGTACAAAAGTCAAAATGTATGTTTCGTGCCGAAAGACAAGAACCCGCCGAACTGCCCGGAGGCACGGCCAATCGAGACTTTTTGGGTTTTTACCAAAGCAAAGCTTCGAAAATTCATAAAACCAGCGGACGACATCCAAAAATTTAAAAAAGGTTGGCCAAAAGTGGTCAAAATCGTCGATACCACTGTGCAGAAGCTAATGGGTCATGTTCGAGGAAAAGTTAGGAGTCTTGGCTATGATTAAATATTTTGATTAAACGAGAGTAAAATATCATATAAAACACAAATACAAATATGATTTGCCAAATAAAATTATTAAAACTAAAAAAAACATGACTGTTTTGTTATTTTGAAATTGTGCTTATACTTTCTGGAACAGTCTATAGTTGAATGAAATTTCTAGAATTGTTTGTGTAGCTCATTTTCAAAAGCTTAGCAATATTCAAGAATATTATTTTTTAGGTTTTTACGTTTTGCTCTTCACAAGGCTTTTGTTTCGAATATCACAAATATTTACGGAATCTCAATTGAAGCAGAGTGACAACTCAATCCTGTACCTATTTTTTATTTATATGAAGAAGGTAGAACACAAGGTGAGCATGAAAATAGGATCGATTGAAAATGAGTATATTCCAGTAAACAAACTAAAGAAAGCGAAAAGATACCCTCGTGAAGAAAATCTTTCCAATGCAATGTTGATTGCATGAACCTTAGGGGTTCGTAATGAATAAAAGGGTTGTCAGGCTCAACAGGTGAGTTTTATGTGGTCAATTTCAAATGAATTATAAGCAAACTGCACTGATCACCATATATGTTTGAGCGATATTTTTGTTGTACTTCCACAACCCAATTTGATCATTGATCTGCCAGTGGCTTGTAGCCATCAAACACAAGCATCGACGACTGCACAAAGCTACAAGTAACGAAGTTAACTTCAAACTGTTGATTTGGTTCATTTTTTACACTTGATATAATAAAAATGTCCAAATAATCTGCACAGGCAAATTGCATCAAACGCATTTTAAATGTCATGTTTCGTGTATTTTGGTTAATAAGCAGGACTCTGCTGAAGAATTACTTCTTAATTTAAAAATAAATTGCTTTGAACCCCCTAACAGCATGTACAAGCTCAGCTATTCTGTGAAATAATTTGCTTGTTCGCTATTTTTGAAGTCCAACACCATATCACGGTTTTACAGGATCCCAATTCACATCAAAGCGTCTAATTTTGTTTTGATGCTACAATCAATTTAATTACCTCCATCTAATTCCGACAAGATGTTTATAAACATAAAAATTTAGCATCTAATTGCATCAACAGCAAGCCCCACGGCAAAATTCAATCAAAAAAGCCATCACTTCCTACGTCGTCGTCGGCATCATCTTCGTTAGCACGAACACAAACTTCTTCTCAGAAAATTATTTTTTATCGATCATTTAGCCTGCTCCCAGCATGGTAGAGTAATTTTAAAATAATCAGCCCTTGAAGTCGAACCCACCACTTCCAGTCCTGATCGGACCGTAGCTGACCACGGAAGACCCCGAGCAAAAATAAGCCCAAAGGCACAATCTCATCATTACCCTTGTCAGTCACGTCCCATTAACGGTCCCGCCCCTGATTAGGTGACAATAACTGTTCGTGATTTTCCGGAATGTCCGAAATTATCTCCAAAAAGCAAAACAAATCATGTCGAAATGGGCTGAAATAATACTTACTCTCGCCGGCCGCTTTCTCCCTAAATGCAGTGAACAGTATCGAGAAGGTGGAATTGATGGCGGACGCCTCGGCAAAGAACCGGATGTGCAGCACGTTCGATTTGGACACCACCGAGTCGGCAATGGAGCCGCAGAAATTCTTCAGTCTGTAAAACGAGAAACGAGAACGAAAAAGGGGAAATCAATAACAGTTTGACAAGCAGGTGACAGGCAACATTTTACTGGACTCGCGCACCGAAGCATCTAGTGGGCCGAGCTGTGGGTTGGGAAAGCGTGGTCGGTGAGAAACATATTTGAGCTAAACAAATCCTATTTGATAATAAGGCTTTTTGACGTTTTATCACCTTTCCCTTTCTGGACAACGCACAGGAATGCGCTTTACTATGTGCGTGCGTCACCAACCCTAACCGCCCAAACACAATGATAACGGAAACGGAACGGAAAACGGCAGTTTTGACAGTTGCTGCAAATGACTTCGATATGTCCAATTAAAATCGGCTTGGATCTAGCCTGTTGTCTTTCCGACAAGCAGGCATACTTAGATCGGGCTTTGCCGTTTGCCATTGCCGTTATCATTGTGTTTGGGCCATAAAAGGCGAATCCATGTTCCAGAAGAAGACACCGAGTGGTGATAAATCTGACAGCTACCATGTTAAAGTATAGGACGAAATGTTTAAAGTCCTACTAAAAAATTCAAATGAAATTCTAATTAAAAGCGTTTTGTTGTATTTGTCAATATTATTTTTGGGGGCCATGGGGTATGGATATTAACCACCCCGGCGTAGTGGTTAAAGTCACGATTTCGAACCCCCTTCTCGAGTTATGCAGAAATTTGTATTTCATTTGTATGAGAGCCTCTCCCCACTTACAGAGGAAGAAGGGATCTCAACCATTCCATTTGTTTGATTCGTTCTCGAGTTATGCAGTAATTTGTGTTTCATTTGAATGGTAGTCCCCTCTTCCAGTATTCTGCATACAAATTTTCACGCCGGTCGGTTCCGTCGTTTCCGAGTCGATCAGACAGATAGACAGGTAGGCAGACAGAACTTCATTTTATAGATATACAGTCAGGAAATTATCCGTACGATTTACTGGACGAGGGCGTCTTCCCGGACGCCTGGAAAATTCAGACCCTTGTGTTGCTACCAAAGACAGAATGTTCGATCCTGGGTCCGGTGTTATGGAACACGATGTACGACGAGGTACTGCGGCTTGAGTTCCCAAGCGTGGTGAAGATAGTTGGGTTCGCAGACGACATTACCCTGGAGATATGTGGTGAATCCATCGAAGAGGTCGAGCCTCACAACTCCATCGGCATTGTGGAGAGATGGATGAGCTCCAGGCAATTGAAGCTAGCCCACCATAAGACTGAAGTCACGGTGGTGAATAATCGGAAATCGGAGCAACATGCGACGATCAGTGCAGGTAACTGCACAGTAGAATCGAAGAAGTTCTTGAGGTATCTTGGGGTTATGATCGACGATAAGCTGCCCTTTGTCAGTCATGTCAATTACGCCTGCAAGAAAGCCTCTATGGCTATATCGGCCTTATCCCGCATGATGTCGAATAGCTCGGCGGTGCAAAGGAGCAAGCGTAAACTCCTGGCCAGTGTCGCCCTGTCCAAACTTAGGTACGGCGGGCCGGCATGGATCACCGCATTGAGTACCAAGAGCTACGTAAGTAAGCTAGAGAGTACGCACCGGCTTATGTGCCTAAGGGTGGTTAGGGCATACCGAACGGTATCATGCGACGCGGTCTGCGTCCTAGCGGGGATGATGCCAATAGGCATGGTCATAAAAGAGGACGTAGAACAACGTGGAACAAGAGGTTTTCGGAAGAACACTAGAGCCGCATTCATGGTTAAGTGGCAAAAGGGAATGGAACAACTCTATCAAAGGTCGGTGGACCCACCGACTAATCCCGGAATTAACCGGGTGGTTCGGTAGGCGACACGGTGAAGTGAACTTCCACTTAACGCAGATATTGTCTGGCCACGACTGTTCTAGACAATACCTGCACAAATATGGGCATACACAGTCCTCCGCATGCAGCGAGTTCGCGGGAGTCGAGGAAACTGCGGAACATGTGTTCTTCGCATGCCCTCGCTTCGACGGCGCGAGATCCGGCATGATCGCCGTAAGCAGTCACGACACGATTCCGGACAATTTGGTCCCGAGGATGTGCCATGACTGGGACGTCTGGAATGCGGTATGCGTAAAAGCCTCCCAGATCGTCCTCGATCTCCAACAAAAATGGCAGGTCGCAGGGACCACCTAACTACTAAAGCCCTAAGTAGTTGGCAATAGTGGGTGCTTAACAAGCTCAATAGCCCCCTCCCCGAAGTAATACCGAAAGGTGGTTCCGGGGAGGGTCCAGGGCTTAAGGCACGGGTGGGTTTTTAGTGGGTCGAGGAGTTGGCACCCTCATCCCCACACCTTGAGTTTTTCAGGTGTCTGGCTGCAGATTTTCCATCTCGTTTAAAAAAAAAGTACACCGAGTGTTCAACAGCTTTCCCTAAACAACATCATTATTTTCTTTTCCTAATAAATCATTCCGCTATCTACAACCAAATCTTCCACATTATATTGAAGTTCTGAAGTTCGATAGGTTATGCGCCTGAGCACTAAATTAATGCTTTCAAGATTACTTTGGATGGTATAGAGCATATAGAACAGAAGCGCTACTAATCCGGAAGGGACTTCGGACGTAAGTCAAGAATGATCCACCGGTTCCGGCAGCAAGTCAAGCTAAAGGTGTGGCATGGCATGGCTAGCAGTTGACGAAAAGGCTCGTGCCACCATATTGCTTCTGTTGGAGGATAACCAGTACGGAGTGATCCGAGCCATCCGGACGGTCAAGGAAGCATGGGCAGCGCTAGCGGAACATCATCAAAAGGCAACGTAGTCCACGAGGGTGTTCTCACTGCTATACTCGTTAACATAAAAGTAATGACACCAAGATGGAGGACTTGTACACGAAGCTCTGTAGCGCTGGAAATGATCTAGGTGAAGACACAATATTAGCATTTGTACAACGTGGACTACCGAAGTCATCTAATGCATTAACGACCGCTTTGGAAACATGTTCGGATGATGCTCTGACCCTGTACTTGGTACGTAAAAACTCTTGGATCAGGTAAACAAGCACAATCGCGATTCATCAAGCAGATTTGTATTGAAATGAACCATGAACCGGAAAGATATATGGTGCCATTTTGTAAACTACCAAGCCATACGCTACGGGAAGGCAGATGGAAACAATAACCGAAAATTGACAAGAAACCAAATACTAAAACGGCTAGATGTCGATAACATTATGGAAGAATCTGGTCAACGGCATGAAAGTTTCTGACTGTCAAATTCTTTTAAGTGGACAACGTTACATCCTTACGCTCGTTGATAATTACAGCCAATACTGCACGATTTTCCACCTGAAAAATAAATTTGAAGTTGCGGAAAAAATCATTAAATTTTGTGCACACGCTAAATCTCAGTTTGGACGGTACCATAAACGGATAAGGTCTAACCGAGGAGGAGAATACTCGAGTGAGCGGATGATGAAATACTATCGAGATAAACGGATCCAAGCCGAGTTTACCACAACAAAATGGTGTAGCAGAAAGCCGTAACCGATGTATTATTGAAATGTGCCGGTGTATGTTAATTGCTACAAACCTACCAACGAAATACTGGGCAGAAGCTGCAAGTGCAGTGGTATATTTACAGAATCGCTTATAAGCCCGGACGATTTCCATGACACCGTTTGAAGCTTGGTGTCACTACTCGGACTTTTATTGGTACCATGGTACCGCCCTTTTGCCAGTGTTTTTACACGGCAGAACTCATCACTAGTATTGCTGTTTGCCGACACATTGGAAAATTGATAACCGTTGAAGGCCTCAACGGTTCGTGTAACCGGTGTCCAATATCACTTCCCTCTACACAGGGGGGTTGTTCCCACCAACAGACTTCACCTTCTTCCACAGCTTGCTAAAGCATGTGGATTGCGATAGTCCGCAGCGAAAGCCGATCATGTGGCCCTCTTGGCCTCATTGATAACTCTTCAGGTCTTGGCAACTTAGCAGCCCGAGAAGAGTCATCAGGTGCAATTCAGCGTAGCGCTCGCAGATTTCTACGTCTGTTCTCAACTGCAGTATAAACATCTGACCCCCAAAAAGGTACATTACCGTTTCTACCTTTGGGACTCTTTGGGATATTCTGATGAGCAGCCACACTCAGAATCTCAAACCAATAAAATGGGCTGACTATAGCGCCATAATTTGGCATCTGACGGGAGACTTCCTTGCCGAAGCAGTTCCAGTCCACCTCGTTCAAGTTCCACCTATGTCTCACCTTAGGCGGGCAGCCTACAGCATGTGACAAGACGATGGAGAAGTGATCGCTACCGTGCAAATCATCTTTGACTTGCCAGTTAAACTGACAAGCAACATCCCAGGGACGATGAACAGGTCGATCGTGGACTCGACTGTTATTCAAAACTGAACAGCCCAACCTGTTCCGTAGCTAAAAATGCCACTCACCGCGAATGTCATCTTTGTGTGATCCCTACAAGGGGTGGTGGGCATTCAAATCGTCCAGGATAACATAAGGTGTAGGCAGTTGGGGGACGAGGTCCTTTAACTTACCGATGACATTCTGTTCCTTGCCGAGCCTACACCTCGGAACTGCAAGCTTCATAGGAAACTATATGGTTACCGCAGTGGCCTCCAAGTCAGTATTGTACTACACTAAGCGGTATATCTTTTCTCGAACGGCCAGTTCACAACCGTGGATGTAGCTGTTCTTGTGAAGCTTAATATACCAATTGTACTTACCTCCGAGGTATTCGGGAGGAAAGTCGGCTAACTTGGTCATGGTTTCTTGGAGGAGTATCACCTTCATTCTCACTGGATTTAGTAGTCTTGCCTACTCGGACGAGTTCTCCCAGATTAGACCTTCCACCTGGTTCTTGAGGAGCTGTATCCGACATGGGATCAGTGCCAACTGTCTTGGATGACACAACACCTTTTTGGATGCCGTCAGTCTACACTTTTAGTTGCTAGCATTTTTAAGGGACCGAGGCCCACACCTGAACTTTTGGTGTGTGCGCTCCCTTGTTGCCAACACTCGCAACCCTTTGTCCGTTTACTCCACCCAAACCATCGGTACTTCAATTTTTTTCACTGAAAGGCGGCATCAGACGCAGACTTAGCCAGATTATGCGACTATGGTTTCATTTTAACTGGGTGTTAACTTATTTTTTTCGAGTGCATGTGGTTTACTTGGAGAATATTTATAATTAAAGGTATGAAAATTAATTTCCAAAAATAGTCAACATTGCCAAAGCCAACATGTTAACCTATCTTCTATCTTCTATATCCACAAACTTTCTTTCAAATTATGTTGAAAACCGATATTTTATTCTTACAAAAAATTGATCCTTTATTGTACGAGGTTAAACTTGAACATAATGAAGACCGGATGAAATTTAAGTTATTACTTCACGAATTTTAGAACTTTGGATCGAATGCTCTTCATCAAGTTCCGGACAAGTGTTGCATCGCATTTTTTGGACGCTTGAGCCCAAATTTTTTTGAACTCCTGCATGTTCCCAGCTGCCTTACCAGTCTTCTTGAAGACCCTCTTCACGATTGCCCAGTAACGTTCGATGGGTCGAAGCTGAGGGCAATTTGGTGGATTGATATTTTTCTCAACGAAATCTATACCCTTTTCCGCAAGCCAATTGAGAGTGGTTTTGGCATAGTGAGCCGACGCTAAATCCGGCCAAAACAGTGGAGGTGTACTATGCTTCTTATATAAAGGCAACATTCTCTTCTGGAGACACTCAGATCGATAGATTTCCGCATTTATAGTTCCGGCAGTGTAAAAAATGGTTGACTTCAAACCACAGGAACATATTGCTTGCCATACCAGTACCTTTCGACCGAATTTCTCCACTTGAACCGACCTGTCCGCATCGCTCACATCCTCCCCAACGACGGCAGTAAAGTATTGTGGACCTGGAAGGGTTTTTGAGTCCTCCTTTACATAGGTCTCATCGTCTATCAAAACGCATGCATCCGGACGCTGCAAAAGACGCGAATACAATTTCCGGGCCCTTGTTGCTGCTCGCTTCTTCTTTTCTGCACTTTGTTTCGAGATTTTCTGCTTCTTGTAGGTCTTCTGGTGGTTTCGCCTCTTGATACGCTGGATCATTCCGACACTCGTTCCTGCTTTTTTGGCCAAATCACGTATTGACATTGATTTGTTCTTCATGATTAGAGATACCACTTTCTGATCCAGTTTCGGGTTGGAAGAACCGGGTTTTCTGCCTCTTCCTGGTAGCTCATCCAAAGAATAGTGTTCCCCAAACTTATTAATGATGATTTGAACACTCGCATGATGAATTCCAAACCGCTTCGCCAATTTTCGCATAGTAATACCCTTCTCACTTAGCCATGTGTCCAGAACCTTAATTTTCACTTCCTTTTCAATACGCGACATTTTGAAAACGCAGAATTTGAACCGCACAAACAAGTAAACAAAAGAAAGCTGACAGTCAAACGCACAGCATGCAGTGTTCAGAGCATAAAAAACCATCACAAATCATGCGTACAATGCAAATGTATGTGGATAGCTTATTTTCGATACACTCCTTATATATATAAATGGATTTCTGTCTGTCTGTCTGTCTGAACCTAATAGACTCAAAAACTACTGAACCGATCGGCGTGAAATTTTGTAAGCAGAGATTTTTGGGACCGGGGAAGGTTTTTATGATACTTAAAGACCCTACCCTTCTCTGAAAAGGGGCACCCCCATACAAATGAAACATTCATTTTTTCATAACTCAAGAACTAATCAAGCAAATGGAACCAAATTTGGCCTGTGGAGGTTTATTTATGCATAACTCGAATACTAATCAAGTAAATAGAACCAAATTTGGCATAAAGAGGTTTTTAAGGCAAGAAATGTTTCTATGATGATTTGAGACCCTTCCGCTTTCTGAAAGTGGAGGGGGGGATCTCCCATACAAATGAAACACACATTTTTGCATAAGTCGAGAACTAACCCAGCAAATGGAACCAAATTTGGCATATGGAGGTTTTTGGAAGGAAAGAAATGTGTCTATGGTGATTTGAGACTCTTCCGCCTTCTGAATGGGGTGGGGGAGGGGGGGGGGGGGAGGTGGCTGCTATAGTTCGGAGCTGTTTTGCTGGTGTACATTAGGGTGTCCCTAAAAAATCAGTTTTTTTATTCTAACTTTTTAGTTTTAATTCTTAGGAAAAAATAATCTAGGGGCAAAGTGTAGAGAAAAATATGATTTTGCTGAACTAAGTGTATAAGTATATTTTATTGTTTAAAAGTTAGAGGTAATTTTAACGAAAAAAATGTCCGATTTTAAGCAGTCCCCGCTCGTGTGCCCCAGAAGTACCCGGGCTCATTTATATAGCATTATGTTTCTTGATACCCATTAAAACAAGAATTTGATGATTTTTTGGCCAATTTTCGCCTTAACATTCATAAGGGCGAAAAGAAAAAAACGTTTTTTTTTAGCTAAAACTATTCGTAACTTTTGAATCACAAGCAGTATTAAAAAAACTTTGTTCAGCAAAAATGTGCGCTTTAACGGTTTCTATATTTAAAATGGAGAACACTTAATCCTAAAATGAGAAACAAAAAAGTTATAATGAAAAAACTCGTTTTTAAGAGACACCCTGATATAAAGCAGAAAAAAAACTCTATCATGGTCGAATGAAGATATAGAAAAATGGTGTCTGAGACAAAGTTGCTTTAAATTATATTCCCTACAAACTTGATTTTGATATCACCCTTCTATTGTGTTTCGTTCAAAAGTTAGGAACAGCGCCGGTCTAGCGGTAAAGTTTGGAACTACCAAATTATCACCACAAGACAACTCGTTCAGATACAAATTTGTAGGAGACACCATGATTCGGAAACGTAACCCTTAGGAGTAATTAATTTCGCCCTGAAAAAAGGCTTTTCCGACCACTGTGCGGGGGGCTCCCATAGAAAAGAAACGCAAATTTCTGCATAACTCGAGAACTAATTAAGTAAATGGAACCAAATTTGACAGATGAAGGTTTTCGAAGGAGAGAAATGTTTCCATGGTGTTTTGAGACCCCTCTGACCTCTGATAGAGTGGGTGGGGGGACTCCCATACAAATGAAACGCAAATTTCTGCATAACTCGAGAACTATTCAAGCAAATGAAACCAAAATTAGTATGCGGGGTTTTTTGAATACAAAAAATGTTTCTATGGTGGTTTCAAACACAAATTTCAACCAAACCTGAGAATTATCCAGGTAACTAAGCCACAAACTGTGTATTGTCTGGGTAAGAAGAATGTTCTGATAGAAGTTTGAACCCCTTCTTAATTGACAGGTCTCATTTCATACGTGGTTTTAAGATAGTTTGTTGTTCAGAGTTGCTTTTGTCAAAAGTTTAGCAGGTTCATTTCTGTCAATTTCAAATAAATTCAACTCCTTATTTGGATATACATTTTGTCCATCACTGTTTGACTTATCGTAACAATCAGTTTACCTATTTTGCTATAAAGAACCACATATTTGTTTAAACCCTTGTCCAGGAATAAACAAAAGGAATTAAAAACAACGCACTTACTATTCACATGACATAGCGTGGAGCACAACTTCGGCAGTGGACCAAACTGTGTCATTTTAAACACTTGTATTCAATCCAACCCTACTTGGTTGGATTAATTTTAACGAGCGCGTAAAATTTCCACTCGTTTAATTCCAAGTCAGAGGAGGGGTAAACAACGAACTTGTTTGCAATATTTCATGCGCCACAAAACAATGCTTGCAATCTTTCATACACTGATAGGCAAAATAAAGTGCCACCTCTTCGTTTTTTCAATTTCTCTCATTTACTTGGTTCAAATTAAAGTAAACACAGTGTAGTTTCTTTTCTTATGTTATTTTCTATATTCTTTTTAAGTTTCACTAATGGAATACTGAAAAAAAGGAGTTTTACTTAAAGAAAAAAAAATCAATTTGTGTTGACAAAAAAACAGTGACAAAATAAAGTGCCCACTTCAAAAATCGATATGTTTTCGATAAGTTTCCATTGGAAGACCCCTCGATTGTTTATGTTTTGATATTTTGACATGTTTTGAAGCAAACGGCTCAACCTGGTGCATTTGTATACGTGATCGCATTTGATTCAATTGAAAAAAATGGAGAACGCAGTGCTTTCGAAAGCAATTCCCTTGTGTATCCGAAAATTGGTCGTTCGTGATGTGCAAAACGGTGAATCGCACCGGGCTGTCGCTAAGAAGTACAGTATCAGTAAGGCAGCGGTTGGCAAAATTCTTCTGAAGCTTAAAACGTTTGGATCAGTGGTGGATCGCCCTGGCAGAGGCAGGAAGCGGAAAACGGATGCGAGAACGGACACCAAGATCATGCGCGAAGTCAAGAAGAACCCGAAGGTAACTGTCCGCGAGATCCAGAAAACCCTTCAGTTATCAGTTTCCGGTCGAACTGTTCGTCGCCGTCTCGTAGCACAGGGGTTGAATAGCAAACTTGCCCGGAAGCGCCCATTTATCAGCAAGGCAAACAAAGCCAAACGGCTTAAGTTTGCTAAGGAGCATGCTGATAAGCCCCTAGAGTTCTGGAAAACGGTTCTCTGGACGGACGAATCAAAATTCGAGCTGTTTAACCGAAAGCGGCGGGTTCGTGTTTGGTGCAGATCGGGAGAGGAGCTTCAGGAGCGCCACATCCAAGGCACGATGAAGCATGGAGGAGGAAATGTGATGATCTGGGGGTGTTTTTCGTGGGGTGGAGTGGGAGGCATTGTGAAAATCGACGGGATAATGACGGCAGATTCTTACATCAACATCCTGCGAGAAAATCTGGAGGTTTCGCTGATTCAGACGGGCCTTGAAGAGAAGTTCGTATTCCAGCAGGACAACGACCCGAAGCATACTGCCAAGAAGACCAAGTCTTTCTTCCGGTCTTGTCGGATCAAACCGCTGGAATGGCCTCCACAAAGCCCGGACCTCAATCCCATCGAGAATTTGTGGGCGATTCTCGATGCCAGGGTTGACAAAACTGGTGTTACCAATAAAAATAACTATTTTGAAGCCCTGAAGCGCGCCTGGGAAGAGCTAGATCCACAGCACCTAAAGAACCTGGTCGAGAGCATGTCGAAGCGCCTGCAGGAGGTCCTGAAGGCCAAAGGAGGACACATCAATTATTGAAATGCTTTTATTTTACTTTAATTCATCTTTTCTGTAGCCAAAATGAAGTGGGCACTTTATTTTGTCACTGTTTTTTTTTCAACACAAATTGATTTTTTTTCTTTAAGTAAAACTCCTTTTCTTTGCAGTTTTCCATAAGTGAAACTTAAAAAGAATATAAAAAATAAGATAATAAAAAAATACAGTGTGTTTACTTTAATTTGAACCAAGTAAATGAGAGAAATTGAAAAAAACGATGAGGTGGGCACTTTATTTTGCCTATCAGTGTACAACAGGCTAGATTCAGGCGTTATCTGGCTTAAATTTACATGAAATATTCCATTATTTTCTAGTCGAGTTTTTAGTACGAGACACTGAAGAAGTCTGCACATTGTAGACGAAATACGCGTATCTGTCAAGATAAGCAAAGGTAGTTGGAATTAAATGGAAAATACTAATTTTTCTTCTAATTTCTAGCTAATTCCATTATTTTCTACCAAATCTAGCATTTCCTTTATGTGCTTTAGATAACGCATCAAATTCAATGTTTCTTTTCATATGTGCGAACAATTGACAGCAAATTGGCCCGCTGCCGAAGTAGTGCTTCACCCTATACCCATTTGTATACATACATCGCCATCTCTAGCGTGGCATCGTGGGCCAGAGACGTGCGTGCGAGGCCAGTTGCCGAGGAATGGTATTAAAAACACGGAGAGCCGAGAATCCAAAACACGCTGAAAAACATAAAATTTCATCGCAAACTCACCTCGACGGCAGATCGGTCCGCTCGGTAAACACGTCGACAAAATTGCTCTCGCAGTCGTTGGGCTTTTCCAGCTTGAACATGAGGAACGAAAGTTGAATCTGCAATGGGAAAGATAAGCGACACACCGAGTGAGAAAATGGGCAAAAAGGTTCAGCAGTGTACAAACAAGGTGAGACACGGCTCGTAAAGTTTCATTGCCTCTAACCTTCCACCCCTCGGCTACGGTGACCACCCACATGCAGTCCAGAGCGAGACCATGTTCGATGACCGTCTGCTGTTTCTCCCGGGGAACGTCCGTCTGGTTTAGGAAGCCTCCATGCCGGACACCTCGATCCGGCAGCCCTCGTCATCGTAGACGGCTGTGAAGAAAAACAAACAAAAAAACGTGAGCTGGATGAGAAGAGTGGGCGAGGGGCGAATGGATGGAGTCGGTCCATATCCTAATGAGAACGTTGGCGTAAAGCAGACCATTTCCACCTATTTTATTGATTTTGCTAACATAATCTGCTTTTCTCCGGAATACTCCGCTTATTGTGTTTGTGTGTGGCTTGAGACTGAGTTCGGACGACGACAGTGCCGTGCACAAACAAAAGGTCAATCTATTAAGAAGAAGGAAAAAAAAGTGACAACCTCGATCCACGAATGTTCCCGAAAAAAAAAACGGAAAGCTGGTGACAATTTCTGACGGGAATGAAATTAATTCCATTAACGTCGTTGGAATTGGTCAAATTGTGATTTCGGTCTCTTTACCATCGCCAAGTGATGAGTGCCCTTTAGGACAACGGTTGACGAGGGGGGAAACTGGGAGGAGTGAGATATTCCTTTGATTTTTATCTTAATTTTAATAAAACTAAAAATATATTATGTAGCAAAAATTGCGCAAACATCCTAAGAGAGTTAAAACAGACCAAAAATTGAAGAAAGCATGTATTAATGTACAATAACTTGTCAGTTCTAATGTTGTACAAAATCTCATGGAGGGTCTTAAGAGAAAAGGTCAAGTTGAATACAGTGAACATGGAAAATCATGGCGAAGATGTTTTATTTGATACTCCGAAAATGTTAAAAATTTGTTAATAGACGGATGTTTGGAAAATCGCTTTGTTTATTGCAATTTTAACGTGGACTTCCTTTATCCTACAAGCAGTTTACCCAAATATGGGTAAAGAATACGCATAAATGCGAAAAGTTCACCTATTCATATATGGGTACGTTATTAGTTACCCATATTTGGGGTATTTTTTTTTCTATACAAATTTACTCAAATGTGGGTAAAATCAACTTTACCCATAAATGAGCATGCGCATTATTTTTTTGCGATTATGAGTAAACTGAGCTTAGCGTGTAATACCTGAATGCGCTCCTGACGACGACGGCGCGGTTCGAATGTTTCAACTTGGCGTCAGACGGCCCACGTACTCGGTATTCGGCATTATATTCACAGACATGTCTGTAAATTTGCAGACTTTAATTTTTTGCAAACTTTTCCAACGATGCAGACATTGGCAGACATTTTATTTATGTTGCAGACTTTTACAGACATTTGAATGATTTTTAAATTTCAAATAAAGGTATTCTCTGAAGTTTGGATTTGAAACGTACAAGGATCTGAACAGTGTTGCAGATTATAGACACTGTATAAAGACCGGACAACGCAAAATCATACAATCTGCCAACCCTGAAAAATTTCATAAATATGAGCAATTGATCTGGCACCACTTGTATTTGTACAAACTTGAAGTAAACAGCGCAATAGGCTAAAAAATAAAGATTCGGTTTCGATGTTGGTAGTTTGTTTTGATTCCGTTTGAAGATATTCATTAAAAAGCATAGTGAAAAGTGCCGTGTAAAAAATGAATTGTTTGGAGCGAAATTGTGGCAATAACTCGCGATGTGGAGTGAATTCTGTGGATTTCTTCCGGTTTCCAAAGAAAGATAATATAAGGCAGAAATGGCTTGCATTCTGCGGCCTTTCGGCAGATTTTCAGATTCTAGGAAGCCATAGGCTGTGCAGTGAAAAAAAATACTATAATTTGTTTTCTCCATTACTAATTCTTTTGTTTGATTGATGTTTTTCACTAGTTTTGATCAAATTTTTCATGTGCTATGGCTAGAACACGTCGCATTTGTAAGTCGGGTCCTGATGCAGTTCAATCGTAGATTGCGTTCAAGTATCATCCGATGCTGAGGGCCAGCAGGCTGCAAAAGCTTTTCCGGTATAAACTTCAAGTCTTTCCGCTGGCCATTTTCTGGTACTCGTAATAACCTCATATGATGTACCCATAGCCTCAACAGCAGCTAAAATGGTTTGTACTACAATTTCGGGACTTAATGTATCATTTGTGAAAACGATATTTGATAGTGCTGTGAAATACATTTGTTCATTTTTAGTACAGTAAAAGTTCTGAGCTATTAAAATAAATCTTAAAACTCTGATTTTTCCAAAGTACTACTAAATGCATTATTTCAGTACATATTTGATATCTAGGGATTTAGAAGATATATCCTCCAAAAAAAGCTTCGGAGAGATAATTTCATGGAAAAAACTTCCGATGGTCAGGCAGAAACTTCTCAAAAGTATTGGGAGCAAGCAGTTCAAGCAAGAAGAACCTTCAAAAATTCAGGACCGAATATTACCGAAGTTCAAGATCATATTTACCAGAGTTTCAGAAGAACTTTCCCAAGTAGCAGAAGAGGACTTATCAGAGCTTCTGGACGAAGTGGAGGGAAGAGGACTTCTTTGAAGTTAGGAACTCTTCAGAGGTTTTGGAGTTCTTGCCAGAAATTCCAGATTGAACTTCCCATAAGATTCAGAAAAAAACTTCCCAAATTTTAGACGTATGGATACTCTAATTTCTCAAAAATATCCAGAAAAAAATCCTCAGGAAGTGCTAGGCAGATTTTGCAGGGCTCAGAGGAGAGGACTTCAAAATTTCAAAATAAGAGAGAGAACAGAAAAAGTTTTTCCAAGAGCATTGTGGGTACTTGTTTCTAATTTGAGCACGAATTTCCCAATAGTTCCTGAACAAACTTCCTCAAAGTTCTGGAGAAAACTTCCCAAAAGTTCAGAAGTCCAGGAAGAAACTTCAAGTACAAATTTAAGGGAATTTTCTTAGAAATTTTGGAGACGGCTTTCCCAAAATATTTATAAAATTTCCTCGCAGTTCAGGATGGGACCGATCAGAAGTTTGGAAAGAATAAGCTCAAGACAAACTCCCTGAATTTCAGAAAGAAACCAGAGAGGTACTACCTGTAGGATCGAGAAGGAATTTTTCCAATAATTCAGTAAAGAACTCCTCAGAAGTTCACAAGAGGACTTCTCAAATGTTCAGAAGAGACCAAAAGTTTAGTTCGAACTACCTAGAAGTGCTAGATAGCTTCCCTTAAGTTTCGAATCGAACATTCCAGCATTTCAGCATGAGAACTTCTCGAAGTTCAGGAAGAAACTTTCCAGAAGTATAGGGGGAGCTTTTTAGTAGTTCAAGCAGGAACTTCTCATAAATTCAGCAACAAACTTCCCCGAAGTTCGGAAAATACTCCCCTGAAGTTCTGAAGAGAACATCTCGGAAGTTCAGAGAAGAACTTCTCATAAGGTCAGGAAGAAACTTCTTACAACTTTAATGAGATTTTTCAAGAAATTCTGGCGAGTACTTTCCCAAAGTTTTGCGGAAATTTTACTCGTAGTTCAGGATGGGACTTATCAGAAGTTTTGCAAGCAATTATGTTCAGGAAAAAACTTACCAAATGTTTCTGGAGGGTAAGGTTGGTTCTTAAATGTGAATTTTGAAGAAAATAAGAAGTGACTGCCAAGAAGTTCATAGAGGAATTTTGTCTGAAGTTCAGGAGGAAACATGCTAATCCTATACCATTACAAAATCCAAGAAAAAGATCCAGAAACGTTTACATAATCACACATATAGCGCAAATGACATAACTCTGCTCTCTTGTTACGTCGTTTTGTTGAAAGAAGTCTAGATTTGTAAAAAAAAATTACAAACTTTTATAGACATTCCCAGACATTTCAAAATTTTTTCACAGATATTTAAAAAACAATCTGGCATCCTCTCGCTCGGTATCATTCATCGGTACTCGAACTAAGATACGACAAAGCTGCCCCCGTCACCCATAGCTGCGTGGGCCAAATGAATAGAGTGCGATTGTAAATAAATTACGACATGGGTGTACGGCTAGCTTTTGGGGCCCTCGCAAAACAAGCGGATTACGGTTTTTATTTTCACCAAGGATTGCTGCGATTTGCGGGGCGAGAATAATTACAGAAACGATTGTATTCCGTAAATTGCCCATACCACCTCCACTACCAACCACCACCAACCGGCGATGATGAATAACGGGACAAGGTAAATATTGGAGCGGACATTTAAATTAACGTCGAAGACGATGGCTGCTATATAGATGACTGTCACAGGCTGGTGCTTCGTTTGGCAATAACCACGGATGAAGATGGCCAGGGGATCAGAATGAATTAATTTGATTCATAATAGCAATAAGCAATTACAGCGGTATCCATGGTAAAAGTGAAGACGATAAAATCCCTTGTTGCTCGGTAAATCGGGGACGAAAAAATCAAGCGAAATGTAACTTAAACTAAGCTTTATTCATTGAAACAAAATTTGATGCGTCTTAACAGCGCGACAACTTGTTAATAATTCTCATTGTAAAACTTGTTAGTAATAAACAAAATTTTGCTTTCCTACTCTTTTTTCTGTTTCCGTTTTCTTGCGATCAAACTCTCCCCAACTCTTCAAACTATCTCCTACACTCAATGAAATACTACATCAATATTCTTGTGTAAACATTGTCGCTTCTTTTAGGTTAACATACACCCCTGGTGAAGCGAGAGCATCCCTTTTCCTTGGACTCTGCATCATTCGTGTACAGTGTGTATCACAAAAGGTGTCACCTTTTTTCAGTCTTGGTAAGTTTTACAGCGGAATTGATTATACCCGTTTTGAGTGTATTCTGAAGCTCTTCTGAGCGTATTGCTGAAGATAAATAGGCGATTCCGTTTGTTTACATAGCCATACGGGAGCAAGTTTTAAAATTACATTTGCAAAAACTTAGACCGTGTCAGATATTCAGTATCCTTAAGCAGTTCGGAGTGAGTAAGTGCTTTGTTTTTTGTACCTTGAAACAGTTCAAAGAAACTGGAAATGTCCATATTCAACACAAAAGAGCTGTCAGACAAACTGCCAGAACGAAGAAAAAGATCAAATGTGTGAGGGAGCGAATAAGGCGTAATCCGACCGTATCTGGCCGTAAATTGAGTAAACAATTTCAAATATCCCTTGCTTCAATTAAAAGGCTCCTCAGACATGATCTGGAATGCAAGCCGTATAAAAAACAACGGGTTAACGAGTTGACGGAGCGTCAAAAGCATGCCAGGGTCCAAGGAAGCAGAAATCTTTTGGTTCGGCACGGTGACTGCGAGATTATATTTTTGGATAAAAAGCTCTTCCTGCTTCAGGATAGTCATAATCAACAAAATGATCGTGTGTATGACAAAAATTTTGCCAATATTCCAAGAGATAAACTGCCGATAAACGGAAAACTTCTTTTTCTTTTCATAGAACCTAACGTAAAAATCAACACTGAATATTACATCGAGCAGGTTTTCAAAAACCATCTGCTTCCTCATGCTTCAACGCTGTATGGGAGTGCGCCATATTGTTTCCAACAGCACACAGCTTCAGGTCACATGGCAAAGATGACACAGGCGTGGAGCGTGGAAAATTCACCCGATTTCATAAAACGCAAAGAATGGTGTGCATCTTACCCGTGTTCCAACCCACTTGACTACTTTGTTTGAGGTTATATGCTTCAACATATAGGCCCTACGAAGGGGCTTACTTTAGATCAACTAAAGAAACATATGGTTGATATTTGGGACCAAATTGCTCAGGAAATCGTGCGTGCCAGCTGCGATGAGCCCTCAAAGCGTTTACGCAAAGTTATCAAAGAAAATGGTGAGAGATTCGAATTGAATTAATATGGTTTATTTCTATAACATGTATCTCTCAAATCAAAAGTAAACGCTATGATTTGGTTGATGTGTTTGGCTGTAATCCCATTTTGTATTAGTGACACCTATTGTGAGTCACCCTGTACATTCTGTATGCTCCATAGTTTTGGCAATAGTGAAGAAATCCTGATTTTTCATCTCTCGTACACGCTGGACTGTTAATTTTTTTTCCTGAAATTGTAAGATCATTTCGTTGAAATCTGCAGCGTTTTGCTTCAGTTGGTTCTGGTCCCCGTCTGACTCGGATCCAAAAATATGTTTGCGTAATCTGTCTTTTATTGCCATGTATTTCTTTCAAGAGTAAGCTGAACTTTACAACTTCCTTGTAGAAACTGCTGAAACGTTAATCCCAGCTATTCCGGCGTCAAACAATTCAACGTTATCTAGAATGGTCAAATTCTATGTAACGCTTTCCGGAGACAAAGCTGATGCTATTGATGTAGCTAACGGTACCTCTTCCAGATTGTTTCTTGACCCAGATGGTTGTGGTTCTATATATTCTAACGGGTAACTAGTTATAGATGTTAAGGTTCACTTTGTCGAATGATTGACACGAATCAAAAATTGACATATAAAGGGTGGAACGGTCAAAAATTGGTGAAAAATGTCGGGTTTTACGTTTCATACCTTCCATCAAGTTTTGTATCGCTGTTTATTTGATGCTGATCGCCAATTTGCCTTGAGCTGTTTTTCACTTCCAACAGTTTTTTTAGATTTCTTGAGGTTTCTCTTTACGGTTGCCCAAAATTTTTCAGTTGCGCGCAGTTCCGGCGAGTTTGGAGGGTTTTTCACCTTGAGTAAAATTCGTACACTATTGACGGTATACCATTCCTTAGCCATTTTTCTGTAGTGGCAAGAAGCGACGTCTGGGCAAAATAGAACGGAACAACTTTGTTTCTTCAAGAAAGGCAATAAGCGTTTTTCAACATAAATATCAATAAATCACAGGTCAAACCAAGTATTTTTCGGGAATTTTGACATTTTCTCTGCTTAAACTTATCTTGAAACTTCCCTTTTCCGTTAGCCGTATAAAACTGTTGACATGGGAACATTCATTAGACCGGTAGTTCTCTACGGCCACGAAACATGGACATTGTTAGTGGAGGACCAACGCTCTGGAGTCTTTGAACGGAAGGTGGCGTGTACCATCTAGCTGCGGAGTGCAGATGAAGACGGAACGTGGAGGAGGCGAATGAACCATTTTAACGATCCAGTTGAGCATAACCTCCATCGTGTACATCGCAAAAATCGCTCTACGATGGGCTGCGTCGTAAGAATGTCGAACGGCAGCTCCTGTGAAAATGGTTCTCGAAACGAACCACAGGTACAAGAAGAAGTATACGCGCAACGGCAAGGCGGATCACGAGTAGAAGGCGACCTGGTGAACCCTCCCGCAGGCAGCGAGGTTGGCGAGTGACAGCCATGGACCGAATAGAATGAAGACAACTTCTGTGTACAGCAGAGGTCACGCCGGCCTTAGTCTGATTGGTAAGGTAAGGTATGTACAATTGAGTACACCACTTGTTGCTGATGGAAAATCACGTGTAAGTTTTGAATAAGGCGAAACACAAAGGTTTTTTGAGTGTAAAAAAATAAAGTTTAAAAATCTCGAAAACGGCCCAGAAATCATAACTTGCCATCAAACACGTGTGTTTATTTGGAAATACTCAATGTTTTTTAAATAACACATCGGTCAATAAGTCCCAGGCCTAACTACCAGATGGTACCACTAACAAAATATCCATGTGATTTTTCGAAAGATTACTATCAAAATTTCATGACGTTTGGTTTATTATTGATCGAGTTTCAGTGGCGTACATAGCATTGTGATTCTTAAACGATGGATTCAAAGCAATTTCGTGTTGATATCATTGCTTTTGATGGAAAATACTGCTCAAGCCCAAGCTGGGTTTAAAAAACGTTATCCGACTCTGACTCATCGAAACGACTATAAAACTATTGTTTGCCATTTCAAACGTGGTCGCAATGGACATGGATGATACAACCAAACAGTAGCATCTCCGGAAAATATTGAAAAATCCCTGACCATTATCATGGGCAATCGCAAAGTGAAGTTGCAAGAGAAAGCTGACATTCTGAAATATCAAAGGTAATGTTTACACTATCATACACGTTGTATCCAAAATAGCTTCTTCAGTAACATTTTTGTTTAGATTTCTCCTTCCACCTGAAGTCATGAAAATACGCCTCTAGATGTCTAGTTTTTTGTGGTAACAATTTGACAAAAAAATAAAAGGTCTCAAACCACTATAGGAAGAAAATCCTGACTCCAAAAAACACCACATGCCCAACTTGGTTCCATTTGCTTGATTATTTCTCGAGTTGTGCAGAAATTTGTGTTTCATTTGTCCCTTCCAGATAAGCGAGGGGTCTCTTACTATCATAAGAACCTTTCTCGACTCCAAAAACCCCTCCATACAAAATTTCAATCGGTTAAGAGTCTGTAATGTTCAGACAGACAGACAGACTAACAGAAATTCATTTTTATATATACGGCTTGTTCACGACAAAATCTGGACACCCCTAAATACGTATATCTCTGGAAATACTTCAACGCGTGAAATATTTCACAGAAAGATGAACGTATGTCTGTTCATTGTGTAGAATTAATTTTTGGTGATACTACACAAGCTTTTAGATGGAAGAAGGCTTCGAAAGAAGAGCAAGTGTGAAAAGCAATTGTGTGCAGTCGCAATGCAAATCCGGATTTGTCAGTAAGAAAACTTGCAAAATAGTTTGGTTTTCCTGCCAGCGCTATCCACAACGTTCTTAAATCATTCGATACACGTTTAGACGAATTTCACGCCAACTCGCCTTCGTGATTGGTAGCACCCTCTCAGAATATAATGAAAATGTGTGGGTGTGACTATGGCTTTTCAAGCAAATTCGCATACTTTGTTTTTTCAAAATTTATGAAGACTACCATTTGAAAAGGGCTTAAGTTTTTTGATCGATTTTTTATTTGAATCAACGTAACTTTAATAACCAAATTTAATTATAATGACAATTCGGATTTTTCAAAGGTCTTTGAATGTTTGAAAAATCAAAGCTGCTATTTGGAAAGGGCTTATTTTTAAATTATTATTTTTTCAAATTGGAAACAAAAGCTTTTAGTAACATCTGAAGTATTGACCCATGACTCAATAACAGTTCAGGTGTTTTCATCGAAATTGCTGAATTTCATTAAGCCAAATTCAATATATTGCCCAAAAATTATTTTCATGTCCGATGGAGCAGCGGCCCATTATAACTTTGCCAGCGCGTGCAATTTCAAGTCCATATATGGATTGGAACGTCTCATGGGAAAGGTCCATGTAATGCTATTGGTGATTATCTCAAGCGAATGGCAAACAGAGCAAACCTTGCTCAAGATTATGGAAACACAACTCAAACTCCTCGAGAACAATATGACTGGGCAGTTGAACAGTCAAACAAAAGTATTAAAAAACTGAATTTATGCCAGTAAGACAGTATGCAATATGTTAGAAGAACTTGAGGAGTTCTAGTGGGTAGAAGAAAATACCTGTTACACAGGTTCATTGCTTGTTACCTATTTCAGAAAATCATATTTCAGGTATAAAGGTTTTCTGATTCAAAGGATAATCCAAAGAAATTTATTTTGTATGTGAAAGATTTATAAATCAAATATATGAAGCCATGTTGTTTACTGACACGTGAAGATGTACATATGAAAAATAAATAAAATAAAACCCTTACCAAGGAAAAACCTATGAGTTTTCATAGACTTAAAAAGTATTTTAAAAATTCATATAACGTCATATTTGAATCGTCTTTAAATGGAAATGCATCATGTCTTATCAAATAAGAAGTTTCTGCATATCCATTTCCAACACTATCCAAATATGACGTCCGCAATTCTTTTAGATTTATCAGCCCACCTCTATGAAAATTTTTCCCATACCTTTTACACATTCTGAGACAAATCTTGACATTCCACTATGGTCCAGATCACGAATTTACGAGGAAACATGCTCCCAGCGCCTGAACTTGAAACTTTACAGCAAATTTTTACAGCAAATTTTATAAGCAAATTTTTACATATAAATTTTTTTTGTGGCTTGAAAATTGACCGATTAAGAGCAATTTTCCCTCATCAACTTAGGTGTACCATAAATAAATGGTTTTTGTCTCAACTTTTTATTTCAATTCCCACCGTACAGTTGTAACGAGTTTTAGAACTTTTACAGACACGTACTTTGTTATACAAATTTTGCCGCTAGCTTCATTCAATCAATAGTTGTTGAAGCTTATATAAAAAAATGCGCCCTTTTCAAATGTTGATTTTTATGATTGAAGCAAACACAAAAAAAATTAAAGACGTCATTTAAAAGGATAGTTTATATTGTTCAACGTATCTGAAAACTAGAGATATGTTATTTCTGTATCTTGAGAAAATAACAATTAAATCGGGGATAGTTTTAGAAGAAAAACTTCAATAACTATTGATTAGTTGAAGCTAGCGGCAAAGTTAATATTTAAAAATAGGTGCCTTTAAAAGTTCTACAATTTGTCTGAACAAAATTTTTCAATGGAAATTGAAATAAATAAGTTAGGACAGAAAAACTTTTTTTTATGGTACACCCTAAGAGGGAAAATTGCTCTAAATCGGTAAATTCGTGATCTGGACCATAGTGCATTCCTTCCGCACACTTCCAAGCCCCCTCCCACAAGATATACAAAGCCATATTTGAATCACCCCTTAAAATAGTAATATCCGAACAAGCCTTTATGAATTATTTGTACTTAAAAGTATACTTTCGGTTCTGTTTTACTGATGTCAAGGGAAATTTAATGTTTTTGACCCTTTTCAAATGTAAGTCTAGGTGATAATTGTTTTTTACCAAATCATTAATACATTCAATTTTGTATGACTGCTAAATTTTTTTGGATTCTAAAGGGGTGTTGAAGACCATAACTAGAAGACTTTACGTGATAAACGGTAAAAATAAGACATGAAAAAGATGTTGTGAGAAAAAATATCCTTAAAAGTGTCCGTCTACCAATGAATGGCGATTTTTTAGACAATAATTCCTAATAAAAAAATATGTTAAATTCTCATATAGCCCTTTTTCGCAAATTGACGTTAATCTTAAAAATATTTTTTCAGAGTGTAAGATTCAATTTAACAATTTTAACAATTTTTTCATTAGAGCTAAGACAATTTTCTAGAAGTCACCAAAACATCACTTTTTTGTCTTCTTTGAGTTATGTTGACATGAAAAATTTGTTGTTAGAAAATCTTTTTTTTCTTAAAACTGCTCATCTTACATGGTATGGCAAACTTCTAGACAATTTAATTGCCTGTATTTTTTATTAAAAAAATTTCATTCAATTCCCAGAAAGCCAATTTTTGCAAATTGACTTTGAATTTGAAAATATTTTATTTCAGCGTGTAAGAATTGATTTTAAATTTCTACGATTCTATACGATCCTCAAAGCTAAGACAATTTTCTAAAAGTCACCCGTACATCACTTTTTTGTAAATCTATTCCTTTTTGAGTTACCTTGATTTAAAAAAAAATCGATTAAAAAACTTAAGCTTTTTTTAAATGTTAGTCTACATAAATTTTGAAAAAAAAACAAAGTATGCAAAGTTGCTCGAAAAGACATAGTATACACATCCACAAAGTTTCATTAGTTTCTGAAAGGGTGCTGCCAACTACTGGACGAGTTGGCGTGAAATTCGTCAATAGCCAGGCGATATGCAGCTGTAGTCGAGTTCACTACCCGAACGGCAAACAAGGAAATATATCGTGAAGAATGCCTGAAGAAGCGATTGTTACCATTTCTACGCAGCCATGACGCTCCCTCGCTATTCTGGCCTGATTTTGGCATCTTGTCACTACGCAAAAGATGTTTTGGAATGGTATAAGGTGATTGGAGTCCTTGTTGTACCGAAAGAGGCCTAACTGCCCGGAGTTGCAACCTATCGAGCGGTATTGGGCTCTCGTGAAGAGAGAACTTTCTCAAAATAAACAACAAGCTACAGCTATAGAAAAAAAATGAAAATCTTGGACAAAAGCAGCTAAATCGGTTGCAGAGAAGTTCGCACAGACCCTAATGACTGGAGTAAACTGAAAAGTTCGTAGTTTCTTCATACAGCCTCATTAAGTAACTGTTATTAGTTTTAAGATAACTAATAATGCACAATCAAATAAATAACTGCATCTTGGGTTGAGCTAACAGTAAATTTGTTTTGTTCCAAATTTATTCTGACCAGATTTTGTCGCGAACAAGCCTTATGCATAGATATGTTGATGGAATCCGTCGACTACTATGCCAACTGTTCATCGTGCTAACGACTGTTCCAGAAAAGATAAGCACACCATGTCCAACGGTCGCTTTGAGTATATTGAGAAATATTTCAGCATGTTTTGGCTGTGTCTTTTGTTTGCACATTTCTGAATGACGCAGCATCAAAAAAATGCTCAGTTTTGTGTTACCTATCAAAATGCGTGGTCTTACCTAGGTAACCAATAAGTAGTTCCAAAGCGTTTTGACGGCAGCCTATCAAGCAATTAAGTCGCCTTAAATGCCAAATAAATGCCACTTTTGGCCCAATATACGGCTGTTTTACTGCAATGCTATTATAATGCTTCATTAAAGCTTTTTTGCATTCGAAATGCTTATTACAGGCTACAAGCATTAAATTAGCATTTGAAATTCTACTTTACAACAGATAGCATCCAAGATGCTGATATATTGCTAATATAATGCTTGCAGTATCTGAAATGCAGATTTAGGATTGATTTACAACATATGCTAATGCTTATTTGTTACCTGGGTACTCCGGAACAACGAAAAAGTATCGTGCACAAATGGTGCACTGTGAGCGGACTCTCTTTGAGCAAATTGGCCAAGGAAGAGGGTGTAAGCGTCGAGAGCCCGGTAAGATCAGCGAACAGTTAGTACGTTTGAAGATGCGCCGAAGAGTGGTCGGAAATCCGGTCCTGTTGGTCCGGATATCGATAAAAAGATCAGGGATACCTACTAGCGAAAACCAGCGACTTCCGTTCGGGATGTTGCGAAAAAACTAGGGACCTCGTCGAGTAACGTCATACGTGCCAAAGAAAAGACTTGGGCTAAAAACATACCGGAAGCAGAAAAAAAACCCAAAGGAACCCAAAACAGGCACGGGCCCGCAAACTCTACGATTCGATATTGTGTAGAATTCTGGTGTATAATAATGGACGATGAAACGTATGTGAAACTAGATTACAAAACGCATCCCTGACCACAATTCTATACTGTAAGCGAAGACAAAGACATCCCCGAAACGGAGGAGGCAATTTTTACCGAAAAATTTGGTAAGAAGGTTATGGTTTGGCAGGCAATATGCGAGTGTGGTAAAACATCTAGTCCGTACATCACAACGGAGACGATGAACACTCAGAAATACGTTAAGGAATGTCTCCAGAAGCGATTATTGCCGATGATCAGGCAGCACGAAGGTCAAGTAGAGTTTGGCCTGATTTGGCGTCATGTCATTACGCAAAGGACACTTTAGAATGGTACAAAAGTCAAAATGTATGTTTCTTGCCGAAAGACATGAATCCGCCGAACTGCCCGGAGGCACGGCCAATCGAGACTTTTTGGGCTTTAACCAAAGCAAAGCTTCGAAAATTCATAAAACCAGCGGACGACATCCAAAAATTTAAAAAAGATTGGCCAAAAGTGGTCAAAATGGTGGGAAGTACCACTGTGCAGAAGCTAATGGGTCATGTTCGAGGAAAAGTTAGGAGTCTTGGCTATGATTAAATATTTTGATTAAACGAGAGTGAAATATCATATAAAACACAAATACAAATATGATTTGCCAAAAAAATTTAATTAAACTAAAAAAAAACTTATTTTTTTGTGATTTTGAAAGTGCGCTTATACTTTCTGGAACAGTCTTTATGCGTGTTAGAAATTTTTTTTCGCGAATCACAACACTTTTTATACGTTAAATTAATTTTGCATAATTTTGATGAGTAACACAAACACAAAACTACTCTGTTTGCTTTCACAATTAGCTTATTGCTTGCTCTCAACTCAGTGTTCTAAATGCACTGCCACTGTTATTATGAGGAGCTTTCGATGCCAGGTAACATTTTTGCATTCAGTATGGTTGTGTGGCAAGTATAATCATACCTTATGCCCAGGAAGTCGAGAAATTTCCCGGAACTAATAAATTCCTAGATCAGACGGGAATCGAGCTCAGCCACCTTGAACTGCCTTAGCCAGCATATTAAAATTGAAATATTATTTAAGATCTGAAATTTGCAATAACTTCGATAGCACTGAAATACTATACTCACAGCAACCCTAAACTCCCCTTCGCAAGGATAGCCATATGGCAGGTAGCTATTGGACACCACCCGATGTTGTCACGCTTCCATTCGCTAGTTAGTCGAGGACGCACTCGAAATCGAGTGGGAATACCAAAAACACATTCCGCCACACTCATTCTACGGCTCACACAAATACCAGTTGTGTGCCATTACCGAAAGACCGCAGACCGAGACAGTGTCGTTAAGTTGAAAATAAAACAGACGCTTCCCCGGCTCTCGACTTCACCGCCATCACTGCCTACTACTCCGGTCCACCACCCCTCGACATACATATAATGGACTCAAACCACTGCGTAGAGGTGAAAAAAATCCTCACTCACTCCCTCCCAAACAAGCTGATTAAGCGGCGATTTCCAATTTATAATTTACGATCACCAGACGACGTCACATCACACTGTTTTCGATTGGCTCGCACTGGTTTGGCATTTTTCTCACAATCCCCATTGTCCGACAGTCGGTTCCCCTACCTTGCAATCATGTTCATGCTGTTTAAATGTCATCAAAAATTTCTCTAAAACGCCTTGCATCACGAATCCCCGCAGCCCTTCCCCCTCCCGACCGAATAGCACACTTACATGACGTCGGCCTTGGCACGTATTCGTAGACGACGACGAATCCGCTGTATTCGATGTTCTCGTCCGAGTGGAAGCGCAGCCAGAGGAAACGCTCCTTCGAGGTGATCATCGGCGGGTAGGTCGTGCCGCAGTACTTGCCAATCAGCGTCGAGAAACCGTGGGCACCGTCTCGGATCTGTTGTGTGCGAGGGGAAAAGGAAAAAGAAAGAAAATCTCGATGACGATGATGATTCTCACATTTTCCGACGATCGTACAGCTGCACTCGCTCACACTCAAACCCACAGCACAGGCAAAAGATCAAGGCTAGGGCGACTGCGAGCGAGCGCCAAGCCATGACGACGACGACGACGACCTACCTCTAGAAAGTCGTATTTACACTCCTCCGACGGTTCGATATGGAAATGATCTCGAAAGTCTAGCCTCACCAGAGACCCCACCGGGGCCTCAAGCACTACGACGCAGTCGCTATTGTTCGGATAGTTCCCCGGTGCACCCGGGCTGTACAGCATTTTCTGGTCCGGGCTGCCCATCGTGAACGACTCACAGTGTGGCATGGCCGATGCCCCGGCATACTCTGCCGGAACGGCCCTCTGCAGTCGGAAGTCCTTCCTTGGAATGAAGCTGACACTGCCATCTCGCTCCAGGTTGATGATATCCGCGGCAGCATTCGGTGAGGGTTCAGTCACCGCCGACAGAGATCGAAGTAGGCCCAGCTGTGGTGGTTCTACGGCCACCAGCGCCTGCTGTGATTGAGATTGTTGTTGTTGCTGCTGCTGCTGCTGTTGATGCTCTTGAAGCTGATGGACCAAACCTTCACCGGCCCCAACTGGCCGAGCGCCTGTCACCAGTAATCCCAACAGCAACGACGTTCCGGCTGAAAATTTCCATCAAGTAAAATGGGGGGAAAGAAAATGCAAGAAACAACGGACATGACCTAATTGAATTACGGTTCAAAAAGAATTAATGGAAAAGTTACTACCTGCAATAACGTTGATTCCGACCAGAAGCACTGCAATAAATCCTCGGAGACTCATGTCTCTCTCCGTCCTCCCGGCCACCCGGCTCCCGGCAGCGATTCGCACGGGAAAACCTCCTCACTCTTCTTTTCTCTCTCGAAACTTCCGGTCTCTAGCTCTACCGTCAAACTCCGGACGCTGTTTACATCAGAAATTGTTTCTTCCTAGCTCGGCTGCCTCCCCGTCCGAGCCTCCACCGCATTCCCTGCGGCTTTGATTAGATTGGAATTTACCTTGATTTCAATACTCCACCTGGCGTTGCCGTTGTCTTTCGGATTGACGCCGTCCCATGCGATCGTAGTTGACTGTAAAGAGGCAGAAGAAGGAGAAGAAGATGAGAATGGGTATTTTAGTGGGATTTGCTATTTTTTCAATCTTTCGTTTTTGTTCCGGGGGGTGGGGGTGAGGCAACAGTGTCTAATGCTTAAACAGGGTGGAATTTAAGTGATAAATCAATTCTGCCGATCGGCAGTTTCTCGCTTACATTCTGGGGCTTTGATTGATCGATGGGATTTGAAAATACTTTCGGTGGTAATTTAGAGACTGTTCTAAAAGGATCTGCTAAACTTATGTTTATGTTTTTGATGTAAATTTGAAAAAAATTGAGGTTTTAAACATGCATTTGGATAAATGCAACAAGACGAGGAGTCGAGTTTGATGTTAAATGTTGGCTATTAGAATTGAGTTTATGCTAGATTCGACACTGAACTTGAATAGGGTTTGGCATCAATTTGGCTTTGGATTCGTTTTGTACTGGTCTAAGATCGAATTTGAATTGGCCTTAAACTGGATTTAAATTGGCTCTGGATCAGTCTTGGTAAAAGTCATGCTCATTAGATTCAAAAGCGTGGATTTTCAGGCAACATAACATTGACTACCTATAAGTTCCATGCGAAAATCAAATGATAACTCATGACAACAAACGTAACCATAAGAATGAACCTTCAATTTTCAAAATGCTTTGATATTCATTTATGTAAACAAGTTCATTTTCAAATTGAATTTTGAAATGTCAGAAATGAAATTCAATCAACCACAATGAATATCAATTACCCGTCGGGATCGGAAAAATTCAAGGGCAGCCAAGTCCAGGGTATTCTTGCACAACATTGCTAGCATCTATTCCTCTGGGACGGACGATGATGGCCCTGGTTGTTCCATATTTGGATTAGGATTCAAAATCACTTAATTATAAAAAAATCATCACAAGAGATGATGTTCAGATTTCATCGAATGAAATTCATGCTTACCGATTGATAATCAAAACAATAGTGACAGCAGATTTCTGAGAAGCAAATAGAGCCGACTTCATTGATTGCAGCAAACAAAATTCAGTTGGCATAGAAGTGACAGCGGTAACCATGAAAACTGGGAAAGTGAACATCTTAATTACACTGGGATAAAATCATTTTTACTTCTCATGGATATTTTATGAAAATTCAAGGCACTGCTCTGGATTAGCTTAATTGGATTTGGTTAGTTTAATTGGATTTGGATTGGATTTGGATTGGATTTGGATTGGATTTGGATTGGATTTGGATTGGATTTGGATTGATTTGGATTGGATTTGGATTGGATTTGGATTGGATTTGGATTGGATTTGATTGATTTGGATTGGATTTGGATTGGTTTGGATTGATTTGGATTGGTTTGGATTGGTTTTGGATTGGTTTGGATTGGATTTGATTGATTTGGATTAGATTTGGATTGGATTTGGATTGGATTTGGATTGGATTTGGATTGATTTGGATTGGTTGGATTGGATTTGGATTGGATTTGGATTGGATTTGGATTGGATTTGGATTGATTTGGATTGGATTTGATTGGATTTGGATTGGTTGGATTGGATTTGATTGGTTGGATTGGATTTGGATTGGTTGGATTGGATTTGGATTTGGATTGGTTGTTAATTGGACTAAGATTGAATCGGTTTTGAATTGGCTTTGGTTTGCTTCCAATTCCTTTGAATTAGTTTGAATTAAATTTTGATGCGATTTGACTTGGCTTGGATCTGCTTGGATCGGATTGGTTTCGGATGAGCTTTGGTTTGGTTTAAGATTTGATTTGAATAGCCTCTGGATTGATTGTGAGTGAACTTTGGGATTTGGAATGGTTTTGAATTTCCTTTGGGTTGAATTTGGATTGGAATTTGATTGGCTTAGGATTGACTTGGATTTGGTGAGATTGGCCTCAGTTTGTCTTAAGATTCGTTTTGGGTTGAGCTTTTATCGGAATTGAATTAACCTTGAATTGGCTTAAATTGGTTTTGCATTGGCTTTGAATTGTTCTTGAATTGGCTTTGGATTGGCTAGTTCTAGGTAGGATTTACCTTTAAATTTTATTGGTTGACAATTTGGATTCGTTTTGCATTGTATTTGTACAGACTTTGAAATTTGAATACCTAATTGTTTTGAATTGACTTTAAACTGTATTTGGCTTTCGCTTGCTTTGTATTAGTATTTTTTAACTTTTGATTTGATTTAAATTGGCTTCGATTAATTGTTGCATTGGTTTTACATTAACTTTGGGTTAGCTTTGGATTGGATTTGATAGACAATGGATTGAAGTTGTAAGTGGATTTGTGTTGCCTTATAGATGGCTTTGGATGGACTTGAATTAGATTTAGTTGGCTTTGGATTGACTTCGAATTAGCTCTGAATTTGATTTGATTTGTCTTTGGAGTTGTTTTGGATTGGATTTAGATCGGCTTTTGATTGGGTTTGAATTGGATTTTAATTAAATTCGGAACGAAAGTTGTTTGCTTTGGATTGGTTTTAATTTGGATTGGCTTTGACTGGATAGGATTGGTTCGGATTGGCTTTGGGTTGTCTTTGGATTGAATTATTAGTTTGACAGGTTTTGGATTAAGTTTGAATTGGCTTTGGATTTGAATTGGTTTTAAATCAACTTTGAACTGGCTCTAGATTTCGTTGGAATTGGCTATAAATTGACTTCAAATTGGCTTTGGATTGGCTTTTGGCTGGATTTTGGTTGCTTTGAATTGATTTGGATTGACTTTTGATTTGAATTGAATGTACTTAGTGGGATCGGTTCTGAATTTCCTTTGGGTTGGCTTTGGATTAGATTTGAATTTGAATAGCCTCTGGATTGTCATAGCATGGGCTTTGAGATGAATTTGGAATGGCTTTGGATTGTATTCGGGTTGGCTTAAGATTAGAAATGGATTTGGATTTGCATTGGATTGAAATTGGCTTTGTATTTGCTTAAATTGGGTGGTATTGGCTTTGGATTCGTTTTAGCTTTGATTGATTTTGGGTTGGCTTTGGATTTTCATTAAATTGGCTTTTGATTGCTTTGGATTGGTATGGATTGACTTTTGATTTGATTTGAACTAGTTTTGAATTGGCTTAAGGCTGGCTTTTAATTGAAGTTAAATTTCAGTAGGTTTTGGATTAGGGTTGTTTTAAAATTGCCTTGGAATAAATTCGAAATGGTTGAGGAATGCCTTTGGTTTGGTTTTTATTGCATAAGATTGTCTTTAGATTGACTATGGGTTGACTCTGTATTTGATTTGGATTGGTTTTGAATATGTTCTGGATCAGATTTAGATCGGCCATGGATTTGGATTGATTTGAACTTTCTTTGAATTGGCTGTGGATTGGCTATAGAATGCGTTGATGTAGTTTGGATTGACTTTTAATTTGAATTAGACTGACTTGAATTAGGTGGGACTGGCTTTAAATTAGTTTATGTTTGGCTTTGGATTGTAGTTGGATTTGATCTGACTTTAAATTTGACTTCAAATTGGCTTTTGTTTGACTTTTTTCCCTGTAGATTGATTCGGATTGAATTAAAGTTTGCTTTGGATTGCCTTGGATTAGCTGGGATTAACTTTGGATAGACTTTGGAGAGAAGTTGAAAATTGGTAATAGATTTAAGGTGGCTTTGCAATAAGTTCAAATTGACATTGGATTGGCTTCGAGTTGTATTTCGGTTGGAATTGAAGTTGATTTGGATTGGCTTGGAATTGGTTTTGCATTTGCATTGGATTTAAATTGGTATTGAATTGGTTTTAAATTTAGTATTGCTTGACTTTGGATTAGCATTTGAATGCTTTGAATTGGTTTGGATTGACTTTTGAATTTATTTGGATTGGCTTGAATTGCATTTGCATTGATTTAAATTGGAATTGAATTGGTTTAAATTGATATTGCTTGGATTAGCATTCGAATGCGTTTAAATTGGCTTGATTGACTTGAATTTATTTGGATTGGCTTGAATTGATATTGATTGACTTTGGCTTTCGATTGGAGTTAAATTTGATTGGCTTTGGATTTGCATTGGATTTGATTTTGCTTTGGATTGAATTTTGATTTGGTTTTGGACTCTTTTTGGATTGGCATGGATAGGTGGAATGTCCATCAATTGGCCTTTGATTTTATTTTGATAGAAGGTGAATTTGAATGTAGATTGACTTTAAATTGACTTTAGATTTGTTTAGATTGGGTGGGTCTTGATTTTGGTCACTTTGGATTGGTTTGAAATGAATTTAGATTGGCTATGGGTTTAAATTGATTTTGTATTGGTTTTGGATTGGCTTTGGCTTGACATTGGGTTGATGGTGGAGAGTGTAGTAGTAACCATTGTAACCCCTCACCCCAGTCGGTCTCGTATCAAGTTCGGCGCCGTTAAAATTTATTAAGACGATAAATCTCAGATCACGTCTTCCTTCAGAGGAGAAGTAAAACCGGTGGGTCTAAAGGGCGATACGGTCAAAATTTGGTCAATATCAACTTGACGTATTTCTTTCAATTTTGCATTTAAAAAACCTGAACACCCCTCATTTTGAAGGTGTGTGTGTGTAGAATATTGCTCCTATTTTGATTTTGGAATTCACTCTTCAGTTGTCAAAATGCCGTCCAAGCAAGAAGAGCAGCGTATCAAAATTTTGCTCGCGCATCGCGAAAATCCGAGCTACTCGCACGCAAAGTTGGCAAAATCGCTAAAAGTTGCCAAATCAACCGTTACAAATGTAATTAAAGTGTTTGGGGAACGTTTGTCGACAGCCAGGAAGTCTGGATCGGGGAAATCGAAAACCGGAAGCCGCTGAGACGACAAAGAGAGTTGCCGGTAGTTTCAAGCGAAACCCTAACCTATCTCTCCGAGATGCCGCAAATAAGCTGGGTGTATCGTCTACAACCGTGCATCAGGCAAAAAACGAGCCGGACTATCGACTTACAAGAAGGTAGTGACTCCAAATCGCGATGATAAACAAAAATACGACGGCCAAAGCGCGATCCCGGAGGCTGTACGACGATGCTGACGAAGTTTGACTGCGTGGTAATGGACGACGAAACCTACGTCAAAGCCGACTACAAGCAGCTTCCGGGACAGGAGTTTTATACGGCAAAAGGAAGGGGAAAGGTAGCAGATATTTTCAAGCACACGAAACTGTCAAAGTTCGCAAAGAAATATCTGGTTTGGCAAGCCATCTGTACCTGTGGCTTGAAAAGCAGCATTTTCATAGCTTCCGGGACTGTCAACCAAGAAATTTACGTGAAAGAGTGTTTGAATAAACGTCTGCTGCCTTTCCTGAAGAAACACGGTTGTTCCGTACTGTTTTGGCCGGATTTGGCATCTTGCCATTACGGTAAAAGGCCATGGAGTGGTACGCCGCCAACAACGTGCAGGTGGTTCCCAAGGACAAGAACCCTCCCAACACGCCAGAGCTCCGCCCAATTGAGAAATACTGGGCTATTGTCAAGCGGAACCTAAAGAAGCCAAAAACTGCTAAGGACGAGCAGCAGTTCAGGGCAAACTGGCTTTCTGCGGCGAAGAAGGTGGACAAGGTGGCTGTACAAAATCTGATGGCAGGGGTCAAGCGTAAGGCCCGGCAATTCAGTTTGGAAAAGCGGAAGCCTAACTGAATATTTTCCTGAATTTTATACTAATTGAACTTGAAAAAGAAATTTAATTTGATTTTTAAATAAACGATTTCACCGATTTACACGCGTTTTCCCTTGACCAAATTTTTACCGTATCACCCTTTAAGTCATCTCCCTGGCGCTCCGAAACAAGCCTCAGGCTGAAAGTCAACAACAACAACGAAACAATAACAACAACAACAACAACAACAACAACAACAACAACAACAACAACAACGACAACAATGACGACTTTGGATTGAATTTGGATTGGAAAGGGATTTTAACTGGCTTTGAATTGATTGAAAATTGGCTTTTGAACGCTTTCGATTGGTTTTGGATTGGTTTGAATTCAGAGGGATCGGTCAAAGATTGGCTATGAACTGTAATTTGGTTGGCTTTGGATTGTAGATGAATTCAGAATTATAAGTCTTTTAAGAATTTTCTTACTAAATAGATGAATTTGAAATTGGATTGGCGTTGAATTGGCTATGGATTGGCTTCGGCTTTGAATTAACTTTGAAATCACTTTGACTTGGTTTTGGATTGGCTTTGAATTGGCTTTTGATGTGATTCGAATTGGCTTGGATTTTGTGAAATTCAATTCAAATTGGCTTTGAGCTGGCTTTTGATTGGAGTCTAACTTGGTTACTATTTGGATTAGAATTGGATTTGAGTTTGCCTTAGATTAACTGCAAATTGGCATTAGAATGGTTCTACGTTGGCTTGGATCACGTGGGATTTGCCATAGATTGGCATTGGGTTGGAGTTAAATTAAGTTTGAAATCATTTTGAATTGACTTTGGATTGGCTTTAGATTGGCTTTTGATGTAATTAAAATAGACTTGTGGATTTGTAATATTGGTTTTGGATTGGCATTGGATAAGCTTTGGATTTGGATAGGCTTAAGATTAACTTTGAAATGGCTTTCGAATGGCTTTGGATTGATTTTAAAATGAATTTGGGGTTCGATTTGGATTTGTTTTTAAATGACTTTGGTTTGTCTTGGATTGGGTGCGATTGGCTTTAGATTAGCTTTGGATTGGCTTCGAATTGGGTTTTGATTCGTGTTCGTGTACGAATAAACTAGCGCCGCCTGCTTGTCGAGAACGAGCATCACGCATGCGGAAGATCCCCTGTTCATCGAGTCTACGAGTAGTCGTCCCAACGACATGTCATCCCAACGGAGCCCATGGTACTCAAATTATGATGATGTGGTAGTAGATTTCTATTTCCGCCCGCCCATGAAACTAAATGGGTATAAAAGGTTAACCCGCACGTAAACCGCTCTCTTTATAGTAACTTCCTACGTTCGCAGACCAATCAAATGTTCAGAAGAAGAGTGAACCAAGTCCCAAAATTGTACAATTAAGAAATTAAATTTGAAGTATAAGTTTGAAGTAGTTAAAGTTAATTAATTATGTGTTATTAATAAAGTGCGTAATAATTAAAATTATAAAATAAAAGTTGAACAAAAAAAAGACAAGGTGATCGGTAAAGAAAAATTCCTATAATTACGTTGGAGATTCCACTGTTTTCCGCTCTGATATCGACAATTCGATTGGGTTGGACTGGCTCTTAATTGACTCTTGATTGAATTAGGATTGCTTCAGATTGACTTTTGATTTGAATTGGATTGCAATTACATAGATTAAAATCGACTGTGGTTTTGAGTTGGGCTAGAATTTACTTTGGATTGACTTTGAATTAGCTACGGAATTTTTTCGGGAAAGCTTTGGATAGGATTTGGATTTGTTTGGATTGGTTGGGATTAGCTTTGGTTTGTTTTTGATTGGCTTTGGCTTGAAGTTTGATTTGGATTTGCTTTCTTCTTCTGTCTTATCGTTTCAAGCTTATTGCTTGCTCTCAACTTAATATTCTAAATGCACTTCCACAGTTGTTAATTAAGAGCTTCCGATGCCAGGTATCATTTTTGCATTAGTATGATTATGTGGCCTAATCATACCCTATGCCGACGATATGGGAGACGACAAATTTTTCTGAACGAAAAATTCCTAGACCGGACCGGGAATCGAACCCAGATACCAACAGCATGGTGTTACTTTGTAGCCGCGCTTTTACCGACTGAGCTAAGGGAAGATTTTGATTTGCACTGGCTTTGAAAAAGGTGGGATTGGTTTGCGTGGAATTGGATTTCTAATATCTTTTGGAACTGCTTTGGAGTGGATTTGGGATCAGCTTAGGATTGAATTTGAATTGGACTTGGAATTGGATTGATTTGCAATTGATTTTGAATTGATTTTGGATTGGTTTTAAACGGGCTTTGGATTTTATTTGTAGAAGAAACATTGCCTTGTGTTGGAAAACCAACTGTTTGTGATTATGGTTTTGTAGGAGAAACCGAGCTTTGATCAGGCACAGGAGATCGATTAGAGCATTCGCGCTGGAGATAATCCAGCCTGAGATAGAGTTATTCTACCGTCGTAATCGGTTGGTCACAAGAAGTAGTCTTCAGTACCGACAATTTTAGTTTCTCTGTGAACGCTGAATTCCGAGATTAGGAACGAACGAGAGGTTTCATAATGCATTTTCAAATAAGAAACATTGGAAATAGATGCGCTCTAAATTGGGAAGAACTGCTAATGAATCCGTGGCTTATCGCTCTAGGCTATGGTGACTCGTGAGAAGTGGAAAGATAAATGAAGATGAATTCAATAATCTCTACTTGAAGCGAGTAATGCTATTAATTTTATTGCGAGGTAAACAAATGATTTTTGCGACAAAAGGAGCAACACCAACATGCCCGAATACGTTAGAAGAGGAGCAGCGATTGGATGGTTCGCACGAAATCCATTAGGTGCATTGTACGAAGAAGGTGTAATGCAAGCATTGTGCTGATGACAAGCAGTACGAATTTAGCTTACTTTGTATGACACACGTGTGTTAAATTTACGAAAATTGTGCCTATGAAAAGAGCGTGAGCGAATTCCTACTACATAGGAGGAGTATTGAAAAACTCCGCGAGATGAAATTTCCCAAGATTTCGCTTGTCTTTGTATCCCATGAGACCCGCTGCTTCGTCTCGTAATGTACTCTTTAGGGACTGAGATTTTTTTCAATTAAGTTAAGTCGCCCGCCATCAATGAACTACAGCATTATAAATATGGAAATCTACCAGATATTGCAAAAAGACGTTTGCTAGACCTTTTTAATTCCTTACAGCGAAACAACATCACACCACCTGAGCGGAGACAGGTCAAAGTGATAGCCATTCAAAAGCCTGGCAAACCAGCGTCTAATCATAACACATACCATCCGATTGCTATGCTTTCGTGCTTTAGAAAATTGTTGGAGAAAATGATCCTTCGAAGGCTCGACAACTGGGCCGAATCGAACAATTTGCTATCATATACACAGTTTGGGTTCCGTAAGAGCAAAGGAACAAATGATTGTCTAGCGCTGCTTTCCTCAGATATTCAACTGGCTTTTGCGCACAAGGAGCAACTGGCTTCAGTATTCCTGGACATTAAGGGGGCTTTTGATTCAGTTTCCATTGAAATTCTGTCAGATAATCTGCAGAGATGTGGACTTCCCGGAATTTTAAATAATTTTTTGTACAATTTGCTGTCAGAAAAACAAATGAACTTTTCACTTGGACAACTGACAACTTCCAGAATTAGTTACATGGGCCTGCCCCAAGGCTCATGTCTAAGTCCCCTTCTTTATAACTTTTATGTCAAAGATATTGACAATTGTTTGGCAGAACAATGCACGCTAAGACAACTTGCTGACGACAGTGTAGTCTGCTTTATCTTGGACGGCTGTAACATTATATCGTTCTTATTGTTTCATCGAGGGCGTGGTTTAAGGACCTGCACGTTACCCGTGATTTCCTCCGTGTGATGAGTAGACTTATGTCCAACCACTACCAGTTAGATGCCCACCTCTATAGGATTAACCTCGTGGACAGCAATCATTGTCGGTGTGGAAACGGTTATGATGACATAGATCACGCAGTCTGGCAATGCACGGATAATTACGCCGCCAGAATGCAACTCTTGAATACCCTAGAGGCCCAAGGAAGACAACCTTATGTTCCTATAAGAAATGCATCGGGATCTCGCGATCTGTGCTATATGCAATTAATTTATGTGTGGCTTCAAATGTCTAGTATAAGAATTTAATCTGCTTGTGTTTTTATTTTTTCTTTATTCATTAGTTTGCGTTTGTTTTGTTCCAACCTCTTGAGGAGTCTTATGGTCGCCCAATGGTAACCACATCCGCCGAATACAAAAAGCGAGCCCTGACCATTCCGCAACAAGTTATTGTGCTGGCGACACGTGACCAGACCAGTGTTACAGTCATGGCAAACGTGATTAATAATATAAAAACAATTTTTTTTAATAATAATTTTTCTTCAAAATATGGATTGAAGGCTTTCATTTGACGTTTTGAACGTGGGGTTTTCCCAGAATTTTTAAAAATAGTTCTTAACTAGTATAAATTAACCCTTTTCTACTTGCTACTTGCTACTTTGCTTGGCACACAGGAAATTTTAATAATGGAAATTGGTTATTCACTTCTGATTTTTTATTTCAAATTGGTTATATTGTTACGTAACGATTTTAAGACCCCCCCCCCCCCTCCCCCATATGTCACAATAAGTAACGGTTGCTCAACCCCCCTCCCTCCCCTTCCTGCGTTACGTAAATTGTGCACAAAGCCTAATCAAGCATATGGAACCCAATTTTGCATGTGGAGGTTTTTGGAGGAGATAAATGTTTCTATGGAAGTTTGAGACTCCTCCGCCATCTGGAAGGGGGCGGGAGGGGGGTTTCCATACAAATGAAACACAAATTTCTGAATAACTCGAGAACTTATCAGGTTAATGGAACCAAATTTGACATGTGGAAGTTTTCGAAGGCAAGAAATATTTCTAAGTTTACTAGAGCTCCTCCTTTTTCTGAAAAGAGGGCTCATATACAGATGAAACAAAAACTTCTGAATAACTCGAGAACTTATTAAGTTAATGGAACCAAATTTGGCATGTGGAGATTTTTGGAGCTTAGATTTCTATATACATAAAAATGAATTTCTGTCTGTCTGTCTGCCTGTCAGACCCTTATAGACTCGGAAATTTCTGAACCGACCAACGTGAAAATTTATATGAAGGGGTTTTTGGGGATGCGGAAGGTTCTTATGATCGTTTGAGACCCCTTCTCTCTCAGGAAGGGGGCTCTGATACATATGAGACACAAATTTCTTCATAACTCGAGAACTAATCAAGCAAATCGAATCAAATTTGGCATGTAGGGAGTTTTGAAAGCAACAATGTTTCTTTGGTAGTTCAAGACCCCTCCCCGTTTTGAAAGGGCGGGGAGTTCAAACAAATGAAACTCAAATTTTTATTGTAATCGAAGAGCCCCGTATGATGGTTCGAGAACTAATCAAGCAAATGGAACCAAACTTGGCATGTGGGGGTATGTTTGAAGGCAATCATTGTATGGTGGTTTGAGAAACCACCCCCCCTCTGGAAGGGAGGGCTCCCATACAAATGAAACACAAATTTCTACCAAAAATGAGAATTATCCAGGATACTTAAACACAAAACGTGTATTTCTCGGGTAAGAAGCATGTTTTGATAGAAGTTTGAACCCCTGCTTATTCAAGAAAAAAAAACTCATTCCGAAAAAAACCATAAAAGTGCCAGTTACATTAAATTTTCCTTCATTTAGTTGCAAGAGTAGCAGCGCACGCACCGGGTTCAGCTAGTGTTATATAAAAATCAATGAATTATCGGCTCCGTAAAGCTAACTCAATTGAACCTCGCAAATAAATGAACTAGTTAGCATTATAAATATCGTGAAATGAGCAGCAACGGAGAGAATTCTTTCTGAGAGTTTTGGAAGCTTCAGTTCGGGGTACTTGCACGCTATTTCTAAACAACCCAAATTTGAGTGCGATGGACTCAAATTTGTCGGAAGTATGGCTACCCAAAAGTGAGTAATGATGGTACGTTGACAATTAGTAAACGGCGATCGGATTCAAGCCGACGTTGACTGTTTGTCATCTTACCACTACGAACTATCTTTACTCATTTTTGGGTAGCCATACTTCCGACGAATTTGAATCCATCGTACTCAAATTTAGGTTGTTAAGAAATAGCGTGTGCTGTAGAAGAAGAACTAGCGAGACCCAGTGAAATCCATACAAAAAAATGTGGAGGTCCATACAAAAAACATGACAAGGGGGGGAGGGGGGTCAATTTTTGCGTGACGTAATTAATGGACGTTCCCTTAACTGCGTGTTTTGGCGATGGATGTATTTGAAAATGAATTAAGAACTGTTCGTTCTGACCATAAAAGCAGTTTCCAGTTTCAACAATCTGAGCGATTCCTGAAAATTTTCAAGTGCAGCCTTCCTCTTGGCATCCGTGGTTCCGTTAAGCATGGCCATTTTGAAATCGACAACCCAATGACAAATGCATAACAAGCAGAAGGATTGAGCCCACCTGGTTTTTGCGAACGATTAAAATACTTGTGAATTGTCGCCGGCCCTACGTTTTTGGTGTAAAGACCGCTCCCTAATAGCACACTTGTTGCCATTCAGTTGAGATAACATAAATATGACTTGCTAAGTCATAATCAAGTTTCTAAAACTAGTTATGACCGTTGTGTGCTACTTGGGTTTTCTTCTCTTCTGGCCACAGTTGTCGATTGTATCATCCACTGGTCACAGACTAGCCGCAACATTTTTCATCATTTCGCCACTAGCACTTTGGTAAAAAATCAGGATCTAAGCCATGTTGATTAAAGAAGCGGAACACTACGCGGACACTCGAGGTTAACACGCAATTCCACCGATACGGCAATATTCCGGATAATTAATTGATAGGTATTTGATTTAACTGACTAATGCTATTTTCCGTACAGATAAACTCCTGAATGAACATAATTAATCATATTTCAATCGTCAATTAATCAAATTCTATCAGTTTTCTATGGGAAGACAACTCCCATTTCCCCAGAACAAAATTGTCCGGGAAAGAAATACAGTCTTGGCTGGCTCGAATTCTCAACAATAAAAGAAAACAATTTTCCTCGGAGCACAAAACCCCTTCTATAATCCTGAAAAATTCCCAAGCGCTTTCATGGCCTACTACCTGTGAGGAAAATCCATCAAGGGAATGATTCATCGTCTCATCTTCAAATCTTGTGGCTTGAGTGCTCTTGGATTTCCTTCATTCACCCAATGCCAAGATTTTAAGAACAAACTCGATTGACTGACGAAAGGGACACAGGATTCGAGACCTTCAACATGCTCTGTCTATTTGTTGTACACGACTTTATTGAATTATTTTTGTCCTATCTCTCCCACCAGATGATGTCAAAACAGACACTCCTGGACCACCTTTCCGACTTTGTGAACAAACGTGTGTTAACATAACTGCTCTCTACTAATATGTAGCACTGGTGTCCTGCAGGAAGGTGCTGCAGAATTATCACTCCTCCCATGTCCATCCGGGGAGGACGAAACCAAACAGCCTGCTCCTGCACAGGTGATGGGAAAATGCCTATACATCATCCACATCTCCGGAAACATAACCTTCAAATGGAGGCTGTTGACTGAGATAGAGAGCAAACGTCGGTCGTAAGGTCACAGGAGGAAAGCTGCTGACGCTTGCCGAAAAACGAACACAACATCATCAATTGGCAAAATCTAACGTGTCATGACCGGCGCCCCGCCCCAACCGTTCATGCCTGACTGAGCCCAAGGACGAATGGGGATTCGAAACATGCTTACTCTGCAAATCGACGACCTGCTTTCACCTACAGTTCTCACACGATTCTTGCGTGTTTGGCTTTCGCGTGGGTGGGTGTGCGTGTTTGAGTGATCCATTCCCGCGCTGGAATAAAAATAACAGACCCCAAGCGAGGCGGTGATGACGCTGACAAAAATAACAACCATCGAATTAACGGGAAATGTCAACAACAACAAACAAAGAGAAGCATCCAGCATCAATCATTCGACAGGAGGCACGCGGATAATTGTACGGTTGAAACAAACGAACTTTCCAGCCAACTAGCCAGAATCTTGGTCCCCACTTCGTGCTCGTTCAACCCCATCCAATTAACCAAAATCAAACATTCTCAATTACACTTAACTTCGCCCCGAATGGCGTGCTTAATTTGTCCTAATCGACCAGATTGAATCGCTCAATATTTGTAAACCAATGCCCCCTGATCACCCCTGAACCGCCCTCACCGGAGTCGACCTTAATACTTCATTCACGATTAATATCGCTGGGAGATTCAAACGAGACCTCCCCAGTCAACAGGGCAGACCAGCATCACCCTCCCTGATAAAGGGTAGTTACCCGACAAAACAGCTGCTGCCACTGCCCCCTGCCCCCTTTACCTCCCCACCTAGTGCACCCTTGTTGAGGCTTCGGGATCCACAGCCAGCAAGGATGGCATAATCAATGTCCTGCAACCTTTTCCCGCACCACCTCTCTCTTAGCAACACTCCTCGATCTGGTCTGCTTCTTAATAGTCCCAGAAGACTGTGACGACGGCTACGGTGCTTTCTATTTTGCGGAGGAATTTTCATAAAACGGCCCCATCATCCGCAGGCCGTACCTGATGGCATCCCGAAACGGACGAGACTCACTTTGAATAGAATATCAATTCGCAAGTGTTCTTGTTGTCTTGGCTTCTATAGCTGGAAGGCCCGGAGCACCGGAGCAGATTCCTCGTGTATAAACGTACATAGACTGAATGGACCGCAGTGGCTGAGACTACTCTTTTTGCAAACTAATTTAATGGCATTTTATCCTCTCATTCCAGGCATGCTGCCGGCGCGAGGTACGGATGGGGTGCGGAAATCGATTTCATTTCAGAAGGCCCCCGAGATTGAAACGTCTTCGTTAAGAGCTTCGCCGTTTCTTATGGGGATTTTCCTCTTTGAAGGAACCATCATCCTCCGGACAGTTTTTCTTTTCTTCTTCCCCAGTGGAGCAGCTACTTCTTCGGACAGCCAGCGGTTGGTTGGAGGCGTAATCTACAGTTTGTGGAAATGAGTAGATGAGTAGGCGGAGGCAGAAGACGTTGGGAAATGGACGAAAAAAGCCATCCTAGATGGCTGGTAAAGATGTTGTTCTTTATTGTGGCACAAGTGGAGCTATTAATTCGCGCTTGCCGTGGGATGGTGCGGAACTTGACGCGGAAAGATGGTAAATATTTACTGCTAGGTGCAGCCTTTGTTTGGTTTGGATGAGGATGTTCAAATTTGCTATTTGCAACGTCTGGGTAACAGACGGTGTTGCTTTTCCGTGAGTGATGATAAATGGGTTGTTAATGGCTTTGTAATCGGAATGTTTTACTCTGGATCAAATTTCTCATGCTCAAACAACGTAGTAGTGGATGACGAAATCTGTCGGTTCTCTACGGTGATTTATTTTGGAACCTCCTGCAACTGAGAAGCGATCTTTATTGCATTCTTATCTCAGCTCAGATAGTTATCTAGCATTAACAACCCAAACAAGCTGTTATCCTCCCTATTTAACATACTGCCATTTAAGTCCAGATACGCACTGTTTATTTTACTGCAGCGCTCCAACACTGAACGAAAACGTCATCTCCAGATCATCTGCAAGAGATTTCACTTACGCCTTTCAACAAAAATCCGGCGGTTGTTGGAAGAAGACAGTCATGTGACTTAGTGCATCGTAAGACGATACATTCATTTAAAAATTAACTTGCAGATAAACAATTTTCTGAGGATTTCTATTCGAAAACAGGATGACGGTCATAAATGTATCAAATGAAGTCGGTATGAAAATTGAAGGCGAAATTTTCTATGAATCCTCCAAAGTAAGAGATATTTAGTAGAATACCTGTAACTAGAAATGAGAAGAAATACGATATTTTCCATCGTATTCCAACTAACTTTAAGGAGTGTATCGAAAAGTAGTTATAAACATTCGATGCGTTACTACGCATAAACTACTGTATATATTTTTAGCGTGTAAGCGCCATTTGCTTTGTTTACATGTCAAAAATGATTATTCGGTTCATTCATTTCCGTTGATAAAGTTGTATTCAAAATGTCGCGAATTGAATTTGCGACTAAAAGAAAATTCTGCACACTTGGTGCACCGAAAAGGTGTTACTTACAACCAGATTGCGAAAAGAGTAAATGTTCACCCGGCAAGTGTAAAACGCATCATCGAAAGTTTGGCAAGGAGTGCTCCTCAAGGATTTACCAAGAAGTGGCCGGAAACCCGGCTCCAGCAACCCCGATTTGGACCAAAAAGTTGTGGATTATATTCAACGGAACAAATCTGCCTCTACTCGCGATCTAGCCAAGAAGTTCAGGACCAGCATCGGAATGATTCAACGAATCAAGCTGCAGGAATGACTTGAAGACGTACAAAAAGCAGAAAGTGCCCAAACAAACTCCGGAACAAAAGTCTCGTGCCAAAACCAGGGCTCGAAAGCTGTACCAGCTGCATTTTGGACAATGTCGACCAGTGCATTTTGATGGATGACGAAACATACGTTAAAGAAGATTCAGAAGAACGCTACCAGGGGCCGCAGTTTTATACTAAATCTGTTGGGGAACGTGTGCCAACCGTAGATACGACTGTTGCGATGGAGAAATTCGATCAGAAGGTGCTCATTTGGCAAGCTATTTGCACATGTGGCTTGCGTTCTTCAATTTTCTATACAAAGGGAACTATAAATGCTGAGATTTATCAAAAGGAATGTTTGAAGAACAGGTTGCTACCATTGTATAGAAAGCACCAGTCCCCTCCTCTCTTCTGGCCAGATTTGGCATCGGCACATTACGTGCCAAATCCACTCTACAGTGGCTGACGGAGAATAACATCACGTTCGTAGAAAAAGACATCAACCCACCAAACTGTCCCCAGTTGCGACCGATCGAACGCTATTGGGCAACTAGTCAAGCGTATATTTAAGAAGGATGGTACAGTGTCCCAAAACATGACCGATTTAAGAAAAATTGGGCTGCGGCATCAGGAAGTGCACAAAGGTCACATGTGCAGAATTTGATGGCGAAGTGTCAAATCAAAGGTACGGGCATTCTACAGAAATGAACATGATGACTAGTTTTTCCGTTTGGATCTTTTGTAAACATGTTAAGCTATAATAAACTGAAATAGTATGTTAATTTTAACCATGTTTTCATGCCTATTTTATTATTTGGAAGTTTATAACTACTTTTCGATACACTCCTTATATCTTATCTTGACAGATACGCGTATTTTGTCCACAATTTGCAGACTTCTTTTGTGTCGTGTACTAGTAACTCGACTGAACCAGTAGAGTTATTAGTACACGTACTGAGATGTCTGAAAATGTGGACATATACGTATCTGTCAAGCTAATCAATAAAGTTAGTTGAATTAAATGGAAAATACTAATCTTTCTTCTCATTTCAAAATTTTGTATGTTTTGAGTTGATGCGGGATCAAAATCAAAGGTAGCTAAAATGTCTTTTAAAGGGTGTGCCGACTAAAATACGCACACTCAATGTTTATTCTTATCATTCTATTTTTAATTATTTATTTGATTATCGCTAAATGTTCAGAGAGTAAAAAAACACAATTAGAGTTATTTTTGAAATCATCATTTAATTTATTTCACCTATATATCTGAATGCGTAAACCTTGGCCTAACCCCAGCCATAAGGTTCTGCACGGCTTTAGAATCAACAGTTTTTTGCAAAATTAACCCACGTTATCTTCATTTCTTCTACATTCTTCACCAATTTAAGTCATTTTAAAATGTGCTCCTCCAAAATGGCCCAGTAGTTTTCTATTGGGCGCAGTTCCGGAATATTTTGGAGGTTCAGATGTTACGGCACGAAATCGACATCATTCGTCTTATCCACTCTAGCACGTCCTTTGTGTAGTGGCACGATGGCAAACCCGGCCAGAAGATCGTCGGACCGTCGTGAGCCTTCTGAAGAGGGAGAAGCTGCTTCTGGAGACACTACCGCGAATAAGAACAAACAGAAATATCCTAGTTCAGAAAAGCACAAGAATGTAATGCAAGGTCCAGACTGCAAGATGAACTTCAGATTTCAAATGAATTCACTCAAACAATTCCATTTTTTTCCATTTCATTTTTTATTTACTGATGCTCTTTTAGTTAACATCCACTTTGTACACTACATCATTGAACCACGTATTTTAAGGATGTTCTCATGGTACGTTAAAATGTGTTTCAGATTAATTTGGTTAATTTGTGCCATTTGTAAGATAAAATCAATGTCTCGGCAGCCCTTGTACAACGAGAGCTAACGAACTCGCCGTTACGGATCGTCCATCAATGTGACGGTAAAAAGATGTAGGAAGCAGAGTAAATCGTGCTATTGGCTGACCATTTGATTTGATCTGATTTGTGAGAATTAGTGGAGTGTTGAGTAAGTTTGCAATAATTAGAGGCTTGTAGTTCCCTCTCGTAGGTTGCTTTTTTACCTTGTCGTTGTTGTTGTTTACCTATAAACGTGCATGTGAGATCAACAATTTGAATAGTAGTGAAAGTATCACATATGCTATTCATTTTTTCACTGCCACGTCGTAGAACGTTTATATGAAGGCACTAACAATAGGTGTGATACTGGCGGGTTATGCTGCAATCCACTCTTTGATTTCTTACTTACCATCAAATGAAACGACTATAAGTACCTTTCTTTTTCGTGTCAATATATGTTGTTGTTAATCCATTTGTTTTAAGGAATTAATATAATACGTGAAGGTAATTGCAAAATTTTCGAAATGGGTGAATATGATATTTAATCTGACTGTTCGAAATGAAGCACATAGCCACAGCAAAGTGTTATTTTTGACTGACGATGACAAGCATGTATATTAGAGGTAGGATGCGGAGGGCCCACTAAGGAGGCACGAGCAGTAGATTGGACCTTTTCAAGTGGTTCATTTCAGCAGCGGTGTTTAGTTGGTCATTTACAATACCATTATGTTTTTTTAATATATATATATTTTGTAGAGTTTTCTTTTTTTTCTTATGTACCGTTAATAAAAAGTTTAAGCAGGTAAAATAAACCAGGACGTGCTCTAATAAGTTGTTTTTGAGGTTTCTTGAAACGGGTGGAGCTGAAATTGAGAAATAAACAAAAACATACACCTTAAAACTGCGCAGACACAAGATTGATAGTTGGGAGGTCGATGCGGAGGGTCGGCTTGGTGAGAGTCTAGTAGTTGACTTACTATAGAAGGGGAAAGGGATGCGTTTTAATCACGGTAGTTCCATTTCTATTCCGGTTCAGCTCCATTTCGGCTCTGTTTTGGTTCCACTCTGGTGTGTCGTTTCGATTGCATTTCCGTTTGCATTACAATTCAATTTGTAACCAAAGAGGCGATCCCTCACCCAGGACCAATGAGACCCCTTCTTCCAATCACCTCCAGGGTCAGCGTACCCGCTTTACTACCGCATCCAAGGAATCACCGTACTTTTCCGACTATTCAACCACTTTATTACTAATTTGCACAGAGGTGACGACTTCGCTAACTTCCTTACTTCCTATCTCCTTCCTCTTTCCTCACTCTGTCTCACACTCCTATCGTCATGGCCCCTCTTCCGATTCCGACACTTCGCCAGTGCTTCTCCACAGCTACTTCGAGCTAAACAGCCAGACTGATACTCCTCAAGCTCTTCGCCAACCTTCCTCTCTCCGTACTCTTCAAGTCTCACCGATTCGTGTTTCCAATGCCGTCGCGTCGGCTCGACACGGCTGCATACGTCTTCCTCAGGCATGGAGTCGTCACCAGTTCTGGACAACGGGACTCCCCACAACGACCGGGAACTAACAGATGGTGGAGTTGACACCTGGCAAGCCTGGAAGCGGTCGGGAGCCAGCTCAGGCCAAACTAATGGCAAACACAGATTATGGCCGTTAGTGATGGGGCGGTTGAGATTGGGGTTTTAAATGGTTTACCTGGATGCTCTAACCACTTCACTTACTTCTACTTCTCCACTTCAAGACTCTTTCGATCACTTCCACAATGCTCTCTATTTTGTATTTTTTTTCAATATCATTATTAACGTCTTCACTTCAAGCGCGCGGCAGACTTGATGGCAGATAAGCGATGGCGGTTTGATCTTCAACCGACCGTTGAGGAATTTTCCATATTAGGCATATTCACCCCATCATGGCCCCCTTTACGCCACGCCCACTCCTTATCTCCTGCGAAGTCTGGGGGCAAGTAGCGGAACTGTTGATGTGTCTCTGCTTTCCTCACAGTGGGTGTTGGGTGGTGTCCAGAATATATATTTAAATGTTATCTTGGTTTATTTTAAAAGCCATACATTAATTCCCGAAAATCTCACTCATCTTGGACACTTCAACATACCACTGGTTACTACATTTCGGTTCTATTTCAGTTCCGTTTCGAATCCGTTTTCATCCATTTGAATTCCATTTTGATTCCGTTTTGGTTCCATTTCGGTGTAATTTGGATTCCATTTCGCTTTAACTCAAGTTCAATTCAATGTGAATCAACTTATTTATGACGGTCTATTTGTTCTTTTCCTCTACTCTAAATTTCTACTATGTACACTTGAGGTCTCCGTGAGGCAAAAGGTGCTCATTCGATCCGGGGATTGAATGCTGCCCACATCAAATTTACAAATCAGGCAGTATCACTGGAAACTCGTAAGCCATGTAATAGGAAAGTAATGATGGTATGTCGTTTAAATGGAACTGTACAGCGGATAATCAGAAAACTAAGGTAAATTCTAAGGTAAATAAAATTAAATAGCTCGGGGCTGTAAAATGAACTACGATTGGCATAAGACCGTATTACACCATTAAATGTGAAGCTCATTAAATACTTATTCAAACTACTAGGAGTATTATTAGAATATACCGCAGTGCTGTAAGTAGCCACCATAGAGCACATCTTTGCGATTGAGGGTTTATTTAGAAATATCATATAAACTATCATATATATATACATATATATATATATATATATATATATATATATATATATATATATATATATACATATATATATATATATATATAAATGGATTTCTGTCTGTCTGTCTGTCTGTCTGAACCTCATAGGCTCAAAAACTACTGAACCGATCAGCGTGAAATTTTGTATGGAGAAGGTTTTGGGGCCGGGAAGGTTCTTATGATGGTTTGAAACCGCTCCCTTCTCTGTAAGAGGGCTCCTATACAAATGAAACACTCTTTTCTACATAACTCAACAACTAATCAAGCAAAGGAACCCAAATTTAGCATGCGGAAGTTTTTGGAGGCAAAACATGTTTCTATTGGTAAGTTTGAGACCCCTCCCCTCTCTAGAAAGGGAGGCTCCCATACATAATGAAACAGAAGTTTCTGCATATCTCAAGAACTAATCAAGCAAATGGAATCAAAATTTAGCATATGAGGTTTTCTGGAGACGAAAAATGTTTCTATGGCAGTTTGAGACCCTCTCCTCTCTCCTTGAAAGGGGGCTGTCATACAGATGAAACTAAAATTTCTGCAATAACTCTAGATCTAATAAAGCAAATGGAACCAAATTTGGCTTGCGGGGATTTTAAAGGCAATAAATGTTTCTACAGTAGTTTGAGACCCCTTCTCTCTCTCTGGTAGGGAGGGAGCTCCCATACAAATGAAACCCAAGTTTCTGCATAACTCTAGAACTAATCAGGTAAATGGAACCAAATTTGACAGGTGGAGGTTTTTGAAGGCAAGAAATGTTTCTAAGGTAACTCGAGACCCCTCCGCCCTCTGTAAGAGGGGGGCTCTCATACAAATGAAACACAAATTTGTTCATAACTCGAGAACTAATCAAGCATATGGAACCTAACTCGATAACTAACCAAGTAAATGGAAGCAAATTTGGCATGTGGATGTTTTTGAAGGAAATAAATGTTTCTAAGGTGGTTTGAGACTCCTCCGCCTTCTGGAAGGGGAGACTCCCACAAAAATGAAACATAATTTTAACATAGCTCGAGAGCCAATGAAGCAAATGAAACCAAATTTGGCATGTTGAGGTTTTTGGAGGCAAGAAATATTTCTATTGCACTTCAACCAACCCCTCCCCACTTTAAATGGGGGAGGGCTCCCATACAAATAAAACGCAAATTTCTGCATAACTCGAGAACTAATCAAGTAAATGAAACCACTTTAAGCATATGCGGGTTTTTGGAGGCTAGATTTCTATATACATAAAAATGAATTTCTGTCTGTCTGTCTGTCTGTCAGACTCCTTATAGACTCGAGAAGTTCTGAACCGACCAATGTGAAAATTTGCATGAAGAGGGTTTTTGGGGCTGGAGAAGGTTCTAATGATTATTTGAGACACCTACTTTCTCAGGAAGGTATAATGAGACACACATTTCTTCATAACTCGAGAACTAATCAAACAAATCGAATCAAATTTGGCATGTGGGGTTTTTTAAAGGAAGAGCTGTTTCTATGGTGGTTCAAGACCCCTCCCCTTTTTGAAAGGGCGGGGGGTTTAAACAAATGAAACTCAAATTTGAATTTTAATCGAAGAGCCCCGTGTCATGTTGCGAGAACTAATCAAGCAAATGGAACCAAATTTGGCATGTGGGGGGTTTTGAAGGCAATCATTGTATGGTGGTTTGAGAAACCACTCTCTCTGGAAGGGAGGACCCCCATACAAATGAAACACCAAATTTCTACCAAAAATGAGAATTATCCAGCTTACTTAAACACAAAACGTGTGTTTTCTCGGATAAGAAGCATGTTTGATAGAAGTTTGAACCTTTGCTTATTCAAGAAAAACTCATTTAAAAAAACCATAAAGCAGTGCCAGTTATATTTTTTTTCTTCATTTAGTTGCAAGCGTAAGCATGCGCACGCACCGGGTTCAGCTAGTTAGAGATAAAAATGTACCTAGTAATAAGCGATAATCGAAATATACAGGAGTTGAAAACGTATAGTCGAAGAGTGCAGACGTCTGCTGTTTTTTTTTACGTATCTGACTACCGTATTGGAATCCGATAACCTCCATCTTAGGGACTCCGAGCAGACCACCTCCGGAGACACGGCAAAGCGAGCATTGGGCTCGTACATGGTCCTTCGAGCCGGATATTATCAACCGAAACCGGATGCCATTATCGGAGCAGTGCGGATTGTGATAACTCTATTGTTGCAACAATAGAAGCTGTGAACGACGCCAATTCGACATCATTCTGCTGGGATAATAGCAGTGCAGATAAGGAGAGACTGGATTTCGAGTTCATCTTTAGCGTCTATTTAGTTGTTGAGGTCGGTGCTAGAGTTACATCCGACAGTGCAACTGCCAAACCACCGAAAATCCAGGGACAACCCATCGCTGATTTACGATCGAGAGATAGACCATCCCTTCAAGTGACCTACTAGAATCGTCCCTTCAGTTGACCGCAAAGCGTGGTTTCAAGGTTATACTTTCACCCTCGTTGGACATCAGTCTCCAACTCAAAGCCCAAGGAAGACTTGGCATCAGGACAAAGGAACCCAATCGTAAGGACCACCATTTTGGACACTTGTAAGTCGACGGAATCTCAAGTAAGTCGCCATTTTTTCCTCTAACAAAGGCCTATTGTTCGTTGGTCAGGAGTCATACCACGAACACCCTTCCGATTACTATTGTAACTCGAGAAGTTTTTTGTAGTAAACCCAAATATGCCTAGTGAACCTAAACCCAAGACAAGTATATCAGCAGCAATGAAGTCTCACACTATTGCATGCCAACGTGCAATGGACTTCCTTACTCGCATCCAAAAATTTGTGGAAACTTTTAACAATTCCAAATTAGTGGAGGCGCAAATCCGATTAGATAAAATGGAGGAAATTTACTTATCATATCAGGAGCATTCTTCAGCTTTGGAAATTTTAACTAGTGAACAGAAACAGGACGAGGTAGAGATAGACGTACAAGAGGATCTCCAGGAATTTGAAGAATTGTTCTTTACATTGAAGGCATCCCTTGTTTCACTTTGCACTGTTAAAACGGAGCGTACGACCGACCTAAATGTTGGTGCAGCTTGCGGTACCATTCGGTTGCCCAGCATTTCACTCCCTGAATTCCATGGTGAAATAGATAAATGGTATTCATTCTACGATACTTTTCGCTCTCTGGTGCATGATAACACAGAACTATCGAGCATCCAGAAATTTCATTATTTGAAAGCCTCAGTAAAAGGTAAAGCCGCCAAATTGATCGATGATATCACACTCACATCAAATAACTACTCCGTGGCCTTAAAGGTTATCACAGATCGATTCGAGCATCCAAAGGTGCTTATTAAAGGTCACCTCAATGCACTATTTTCCATTCCGAAGGTGCAATCAGAATCAGCACAAGCTCTATCTGCACTGGTGGATGATTTTCAAAAAAATCTGGGTGTCTTACGCAAATTAGGTGAACCCACCGATGGATGGAACTCGCTACTAGTATACATGCTATCGTGTCGTCTCGACCAAACCACTAAATGGGAATGGGAAAGAAAAACAGATCCAAAGGAGATGCCTACGTACGAGATGTTAATCGAGTTTTTGCAGAATCGTATTCTACAATTGCAATCTGTGGAAGTCGATATTTATCAACGTAATTTGAAGTCTCCTTCGCCGAAGGCAGCGCATGCAACGATGTGTTCATCGAAACCATCTTGCTTAGCGTGCAATGGACAGCACCCAGTATACTATTGCGATAAATTTAAACGATTGTCGGTTCCTGAGCGTACGAATCTAATAACTACTAACGGTCTTTGTGTAAATTGTATGGTTGAAAAACACTCAACTACTCAATGCAAACAACGCAATTGTCGATTCTGCAATAAAAGGCACAATAGTCTCCTACACATATCGAAAGGGTCGACGCTGAGTTCAAATCAACGGGATTCGAATAAACAATCTTCATCCTCTCAAGAACGTAACTCTAGCACCATGGGTATTGTATCGAATCATATCCCTTCCAGTTCGTCAGGCACCCCTCAAAGATTGCAATCACTTGTGACGTCTCGATCTAACCGCTCCCCTTATGCTCAAGTCTTCTTGTCTACGGCGCTTGTAAAGGTTATTGGCCCGAAAGGAAACATTGCGGTTGCAAGGGTTTTGTTGGACAATGCTTCACAACCAAACCTCATGACTGAGCGTTTTCGTCGCTTGCTAAACCTACGGAAAACACCAATAAATACGGAATTATTTGGCGTTGGTGCAGAGAAGAAATCAGTCACTTATTCAACGGTCGCAACAGTATCATCACGATTCAACGGCTACCGGGCAGCGTTAGAGTTTCTCGTTCTCCCTAGAGTGACAACTGATCTACCAACATCATCAGTCGACATCGCAGATTGGGGCATTCCTGATCACATAAAGCTAGCTGATCCAACATTCGCAACATGTGGCCCAGTTGACATAGTTATTGGCTGTGAGATATTTTTTAATCTTCTTCGTCGTGGCCATATGCGAATTAACGACACCAAACTGCTACTTCAGAACTCAGCATTTGGGTGGTTAGTATCAGGCGCATACCAGGGTACCAGCATTAAGAATCAACTAGTTAGTTATGTCATCACAATGGACAGTCTCGAACAACAAGTTGCAAGATTTTGGGATTTGGAGTCTTGTAGGTCTGATTGCATCTGGTCAATTGAAGAGCGGATGTGTGAGGAAATCTTCGTATCTACTACGCACAGAGATTCAACAGGTCGATACGTAGTTACTCTGCCTAAAAATGCCGAGCTTGTTGGTCATCTTGGTAATTCTCGTTCTATTGCAACTCGACGTTTTTTTGCTATGGAGAAAAAATTTGAAAAGGATTCCAACTTGAAAGATCAATACACTGCTTTCATGGATGAATACATCCGCTTAGGCCACATGGAGTTGGCTGACGCTACTGAAGACGCATTGGGTGAACATTTTTATTTACCGCATCACGCGGTAATTAAACCAGAAAGTACCACCACTAAATTGAGGGTGGTATTTGACGGCTCGTGTAAATCGACCTCTGGTTTTTCTTTGAACGACCTTCTCTTGAAAGGCCCTACAGTTCAAGACGATATGGTTTCCTCATTATTACGTTTCCGCATGAAGCGAATCGCAATTAAAGCGGACATGGCGAAAATGTTCCGCCAAATACTTGTGGCTAATGTCGATCGGCGTTATCAGAAAGTTGTTTGGCGTAAATCTATTACGGAACCACTTCAAACATATCAGCTCACCACGGTGACTTACGGAACCACCACTGCACCGTACCTTGCTACACGCTGTCTACAACAACTTGCGGCAGATGAAGAGGTAAATTTTCCGGTTGCTGCGCCCATAGTACGGAAAGGATTTTATGTAGATGATTTGATGTACGGTTTCGACACATTTGCGGAAGCAGCGAAAGCCATCAAGCAGCTCCAAGGAATAATGGAATCAGCAGGACTCACGCTGCGAAAATGGTCTTCGAATTCAATAGAACTTATGCGCGAGATACCTACCGATCTTTGGGAGACAGAACAGATACTAGACCTGGACCAATCGTCTCCTATTCAAGCTTTGGGATTACTATGGGAACCAACGACAGACGAATTTCTTTTCAAAATTCCTAAGTTCGTCCATACCGATCACTATACTAAACGCATAGTCCTTTCTCAGACAACCAGCTTATTTGACCCACTTGGACTGGTAGGTCCTGTAGTAGTCACAGCAAAGATGTTCATTCAAGGCCTGTGGGAAAGAAATTTAAACTGGGATGAGCAACTTCCTGCAGATCTTCACGAAAGCTGGTCCAGTTTCATAAATAACTTTTCACATCTTCAGAAGCTGAGAATCCCACGTTTTGTTCTGACAGACAATATCGTATCTTTAGAGCTTCACGGGTTTTCCGATGCTTCATTGCGCGCTTATGGAGCATGTGTCTATTTCCGGGCAGTTTCTACCTCAGGATCAATATCTATTCAACTGATGGCGGCGAAGTCCCGTGTAGCGCCCACTGAAAGGCGGCGTCCATCACTCGCTCGCCTTGAACTCTGTGCGGCATTGTTGTTGGCTAACCTCCAGAAGAAAATTCTTGACAGTGTTGAAGTCAACTGTACTCGCTTTTTCTGGTCGGATTCAACGATTGTACTACATTGGCTTGCAGGACACCCATCGTCATGGAAAACCTTCGTAGCTAATCGGGTTGCTGAAGTGCAACAACTTTGTCATGGTGCCTCCTGGAATTATGTTTCAACGTATGACAACCCAGCTGATCACATTTCACGTGGCTTGGACCCCGAAACTCTGGTTTCGAATCAACTGTGGTGGCAGGCTCCAAATTGGTTGCAAAAACCTATGAAAGACTGGCCACTAGCATCAACAGCTTGGAGGAGTAACTTTATTCCACGTGAACAAATGGAAGCTCGAGAATCACCAGTAGTCTCCCACGTAGTTACTCATCATGATTGCTGGTTTGAAACATCGTTCAAAGACTATGATTCGTTTTACAAGATTTTAAGAGTACTTGGACTCTGTAACCGTTTCATTAATAATTGTAGACGCACAACATTGAATCAGGCACACATGGCAGGTCCGTTATCAGTAGCAGAGTTGAGATCGACGGAAAGAAAAGTTATTCTTCAAGTACAACTTGTAACATTCGCGGAGGAATATCGACAGCTGTCCCAAGGCGTAACAGTAAATAAGCGGTCTCCACTGCGTCTACTTAATCCGTTCATACGGACTCATGAAGCCATAATTCGAGTTGGTGGTCGACTTCCAAAATGCGGCGATCTCATACAGCCGAAAACACCCTATTCTGCTTCCTAAGAATCATTTCTTGGTGGAATTAATTTTTCGTGACATGCATGAGTTCACTATGCACGCTGGACCTTCTCATCTACTTGCTGCTGTCCGCCGAAAATACTGGCCAATAGATGGACGAAATAAGGCACGATCTATTACACATGCATGCATAACCTGTTTTCGATATCGGCCTTCGGTTGCAGAGCAAATTATGGGAGATCTGCCAACTGTTCGCGTGAACCAAGATCGAGTATTTAGCAACGTTGGAATTGATTATTGCGGCCCTTTCTATACCCAGGGGAATCGAAAGCAGGCACCTGTGAAATGCTACTTATGCATTTTTGTTTGCATGCCAACAAAGGCAGCACATATTGAGCTGGTCACCAAGTTGACAACTGAAGCTTTCATTGGAGCACTTAAACGATTTTGGGCAAGACGTGGATACCCAAGCAACATATACTGCGATAATGCAACAAATTTCATTGGTGCTGATCGCGAACTGAGGAGACTGGTACAACAATTCAACACCCAGCAACACAAATCATCTGTCACAAAGGAATCTTCTCGACTGGGAATCCAATTTCACTTCATTCCCGCACGTTCTCCAACTTTCGGTGGACTATGGGAGGCATGCGTAAAATCCACGAAAGAGATACTTCAAAAGGTAACCATGGACGTCCTGCTCACCCATGAAGAGATGCTCACCACGCTGGCTCAAGTGGAAGCCTGCTTAAACTCACGCCCCCTCACTCCAATATCCTCCGATCCTCAAGACCTAGAACCCTTAACCCCTGGTCACTTCATTATTGGCGGTCCTATTGAATCCTTCCCCGAACCTGACCTCCAAAGCATTCCCAGCAATCGTCTGTCACGTTGGCAGCGAATGCAACGTGTATTCCAAGAATTCTGGTCTAGATGGCACAAAGAATACCTCCTACTCTCCAAAAACGCTACAAATGGCCTGGTAGTAAACCAAACCTTGCTGTTGGCGATATGGTACTGCTACAAGATGACAATCAACCACCGTTCAAATGGGCAATTGCACGGGTTATCAGAACCATTCCGGGTGCGGATGGTAACGTTCGAGTAGCAGACGTACTAGTCGGCAACAACACCACTTATCGTCGTAGCATTCATAAGCTTTGTCCGCTTCCAAAGAATACTTCTTCTGTCACTGCTACTTCGTCAGTTGGCTCTGCATTACCTGTTCAGATGACTTCAACGACTGGCAACCCAATAGCGGCAGTCGCTTCGAGGGAAAGGCGAACCGTTCCCGAATAAAGATGACTACAACGGCTGGTAACCCTATGGCGGCAGTCGCGACGAGGGACCGCAGGATGGTAACCCAAATGGGCATCCGAAGACCAACTCGCCTCCACGTGGGACTTCAACCAATCAACCCAAAATCAACCAATTGAAACTGGACGTTTCAAGGGCGGCTGCATGTACGAGCGCGATACTAAAACCTGAAATCAAACTTTAAAAGAAGAAAATGAACTGTATTTATTACACTATCTTAGGAACCCTATCACCATCACCACACATTTACTATACTTACCAAGCCTACCTACGTATAAAATATTTACCTAGAGTTAGAAACTCACCACACCTACACTACATTAGAGATAAAAATGTACCTAGTAATAAGCGATAATCGAAATATACAGGAGTTGAAAACGTATAGTCGAAGAGTGCAGACGTCCGCTGTTTTTTTTTACGTATCTGACTACCGTATTGGAATCCGATAACCTCCATCTTAGGGACTCCGAGCAGACCACCTCCGGAGACACGGCAAGCGAGCATTGGGCTCGTACAATGGCCCTACAAAAAGCCAAAGACGATCTTAATGTGGATTTTCTCTCTTTTCCTTATTGAGCTTGTGTTCTTCTCTTCGTTAATCGCATGTTACATAAATTTAAATAGATATTTTTATATGATCCAATTTCTTCAGACGCTTAGAAAATACGAATCAAGAATCGCCGTATGAGGTTTATTTCAATGATGGTCATGGTGATGCATCTCTGGTATGCTTTTTTGAGCTGCCATGAATTGCTGCGTAAATTTGGGCCTCAAAGGCATTCGAATGACCCAGAAGGCTAATGGTTCTGCCGATCGAAAAAATACCCTCCAATCTCAGAAACCAGTAGCATCGATTAAATGTTCACGCTTGTACTCCTGCGAATTGATTCGACTCCGGCAAGCTTGATTAATATTTCTCGAATTCTCATACACCTGCTTTGCTTCAACCAACATGAGCCGGCGCATCTCAGCGTGGTCCCGTCTCTGGTGGATCACGATCCGTCCCTCCCGTCTATTGCGGCTGCTAGACACACTGACTGCTATCAAAATAACCTGACCTGCCAGCAGTCAAACGAAGGACCAAATTCAATTCCACCCCATGCACTTTGACCACCCATCATTAAACCTCTGCGACAGACGTTTGGTTCTGAAATGTTATTTTTCTCTTGCTATCTTATGACATATATGTTCATATTGCACAAGGCAGAGTGGTTCCCTATGATTACCGTTATTCTTCGGCCGTTGTTCGTTACGAGTCGACCGAAAGTGTAAAGTCATTTTTATCCACTCGAAAAATAAAATATTAATTTGCCCAGCAATTAGTAGTTCACTTCAAGTTCAGCTAAATTATTAGGTCTATTGGATGGCTCGTTTTTTTCTTCGCTGGCGTTGTTTCAAAACTACCACCAATTGTCTGGCGTACATGCGGACTCATACCTCAATATATATTTTTTTTGTCAGTCGCTATCCCTTTCCTTATGATGACTGCGGCGATTGTGGTACAGCTTTTAGATCCGTAAATACCAGCCAGTGTACAGGCACTGTTCAGTATGATTCTGCAGCGGCTTTTCTATGTTTGTCAGCTTACCAATCAGCACAAGTGTAAACTGAGTATTAAATAAGAAGAAGATCCTTGCCCGGTGGTTGAATGCATGAGAATGTTGCGTTAGACGGAAATCGAGCGGGACCGAACTGGCCAAGGCACGTCTCGCACAACAGACAAGGTAGGTAGGTTTGCAATTGTTGCGCAATGCATGTTGGCCGCGGAGGGCACGAGGTGATTTTATGAGATGAGACTGGACCTAGTGGTTGATTGATTTATTGATAGATGGGTAGTGCGACGTAACCAGGTGATGATGGTTTCATGTAATAGAAGGAGTTTACCAATTAGTATGAATATTCGTTGTAGGGATAAGGCGTACTGACCATTGCAGTTAGAGAGAAATAGTTTGAATATACTCTTCAATTTATTGAGTGCGACAAGACATGCATTGCGTTAGTGTGTGTGTGTGAATGTGTGTAATGCAATCCAACTCCCACTACGTCTTACGGTAAGGGTAGTGTGTCAAATAAAAATCTGAAAATAGCGACCGTCACGAAATATTGTTACAAATTAACCGCTAATAACTTAATCAATGCTTCCAGTTTTGACACTCCTTAAGTACTTCTGAATTTTGATGAGTTTTCATAAGTACTTTCATTACGCATTTATATCTTTAAACATTCGGCAGTCAGTATCGATTTGATTTGCTTGAGCTTGAGCACAATCTTGACATCTTAACTATAACAACTGTGTTTTTTTTCTGCCTTGATAATATAATGCCTTCAGTTGTGTCATTATTTATTTATTTATTTATATATTTATTTATTTAGTTATTTATTTATTTAATCAACTAAGTTCATCGGACTTATTGTCTACATGATACAAACTAAAAACTAAATAAAACAAGCATTACAAATATGAGCCAAAACGTTAGCTGATTTATTGAAAATCATGCTAAGCGGCTCGACAAGAGCTCCATTGGTGTGACAATCAGTGCCTTGGATTTTCATAAAATATTTATGAGAAGTGAAAATTATTTTATCCCAGTGTAATGATGATGTTTACTTTCCCGGTTTTCATGGTTGCCGCTTTCACTTCTATGCCAACTGAATTTCGTTTGCTGCAATGAATGAAGTCGGCTCTAAGTGCGGGTCAAAAATCTGCTGTCACTGTTGTTTTGATTATCAATCGGTAAGCATGAATTTCATTTGATGAAATCTGAATATCATCTCTTGTGATGATTTTTTATTATTAAGTGATTTTGAATCCTAATACAAACATGTAACAACCAGGGCCGCCATCATTGTCCAAGAGGAATAGATGCTAGCAATGTTGCTCAAAAATACCCTGGACTGGGCTGCCCTTGCATTTTTTTCCGTTCCCGAAGGGTAATTGATATTCATTGTAGTTGATTGAATTTCATTTCTGACATTTCGAAATTCGTTTTGAAAATGAACTTGTTTACATAAATGAATATCAAAGCATTTTGAAAATTGAACGTTCATTCTTCTGGTAACGTTTGTTGTCATGAGTTATCATTTGATTTTCGCATGCAACTTATAGGTATTCAATGTTATGTTGCCTGAAAATCCACGCTTTTGAATCTAATGAGCATGACTTTTATCAAGACTGGTGACAATACACTGAAGACGGAATACCATCTGGTCCAGGCGAGAATGTACATTTTATATTCTTGATGGCATTATTTACCATCAAGGACGTTATTTCAAATGTACCCACTACTATAAGGTTCGCAAGAACGTCCAAAACAGCGGAGTTAAGTTCACTTGAGTTAATACTTTCCGCAGCAAACACTGACGAAAAATGAGTAGCAAATATTTCACATTTATAGACGTTTCAACATTGTTCAAAAACTCGCTAGCTGGCATGGTAGTATTTTTCCTCTTTGAATTAACATAGCTCCAAAAACTCTTGGGGTTTTGTCTTAAGTAAGTTTGTACTCGTAAAACGTAAGATTTGTAGAGTGACGAGTTTTTTACGGTACTGATTACATGCCAAGTGAAAACTACGCGTATTTGCCAGGGAACGATATCGCCTGAGTTTACGCTGCGAAGCATTTTGTGTTCGTTTTCGTAGTTTTCGTAGCAATGCAGAGCTTCATGGAGGAGAAACAGCGGGACGACGATATGGAGCATTCGTGTCCATCCAATTATTCAGTACAACGCACAACGTTTCAGCCATTTCAACAGCACTCAGTCCATCTAAAAGAACATCCCTGTCAATAGCAGAAAGAAAATCCCATAGAGCATCGAAGTCAATTTTGTTATAGTCTAACGCCAGCACAACATTCTCATTCACACCATGCGATAGTACACCGTCATCAACTAAAGATGGTACACAGACAACCAGTGGCGGATGATGATGGTCAATTGGTAAGAGTGGTGAAACAGAACTCGAGATTTCAACAGGAAGATCCGTTGGGCTAAAGAACAAATCGAGAATGCGTCCTAGATGATTGTGCACGAGATTTCTTTGATGCATGTTGAAGAAATCTATACCGTCAATCAATATCGTGGTAGCTCTCGATGAAGATATAGAGCTCACTGGTTGAATCTGACTATCAGAATAATTCCAGGTCATTCCAGGCTGATTATAGTCACCGCATACCAG
>JASCZW010001659.1:0-38869 GCA_034211315.2 Aedes japonicus | reverse complement strand
ATGATTTTACCACAAAATATGGACTAGCCTGATCCAGCTTTTTGGTACCTCTGAGGATCAATTTATTAAGCTTTGGTTCGGATAAGCAAGCAATAATTCAATGGAGTATAGAGAAGAATGTGTTTTATTAGCAGCGAGGTCCTCCATCCACTTCCAGGACAGCTCCAATCCACCTGAAGATGAAGCTGTACAGGATTTAAATGACGTCCAGTGGTATTTTATACCACTCATCGATCAAAGTTTTCTCAAATTCCTTCAAGTACGAAGGGGGTGTTTCAGTTTTGCAGTCACGGGCAGAATGAAAGCAAACATCTGTTTGCTTGGATGGAAAATGGATGAAGCTCAGCAATATTAATATCGCTTATTGGGATCGGTTGCTACGATCATTTGGGCTGAACTGCACTGAAAGTTAATTTCGTAAACAAATAATTTTAATGGCTATGATTAATAATTGAAATCTCGTGATTTTATTTGAAGATAATCGAACATACCCAACGAGGCCAGGAGAGCTTAAACAGAAAGTGAGGAGTACTCGGACCAATGGATTCTCAAGTTCACGTTAAAAATTTGTCCAGATTATGCGCCAGCACAGATATGAATTTTCATCTGAACATGCGTTTCGATGGCTCAAACTTCATATTTTTTCATAAAAAGTGTATTTCCGCTAAGGACCGGTCAAACACAGATTTTCAGATTTTCAAACATCAGTGTTTGCAGGGATTTTAGGCATCTGGATTGTCCCGGAATTAACAATTTGATCATTGGTAGTGCTGCTTATGGTCCTTGTCATTGAATGTCTTAGCGTAAATATTGGCAAGGTTACCATTGGCACTACACAGAAAAAAAAATTGAACTTTAACAAACGCGTTAAGTTTTCCTCTTTTAATTACGAGACGAAGCAATCTCGAGGCATAGAATAACATACAAGATTATTTGCAATCTTCCAAACAACAGACCTGATTTCAGCAATATCTGGTTTAAATCCACTCGAAAGATCCCATTAGTGTCTGCCAAATCTAGCATTCCATTTATGTGCATTAGATAACGCGGAAAATTGAATGTTTCTTTATATCTTTGTAGATAAATTGATTCTCAAAATAATCTTCGCCAAGTATGGCACTGATTTTTCGTCATTGACAAGACTCATCCGATACATAAAATAGAAAATTATGTTCGTTTTGTGGATTGATATTGATGTTCAGACAGTTCAGGAAGTGAATGTGTATTCACTTTGCCGGTTCCATGGATTAATTAAGTGCACAGATAAAAAGAAACACTGAATTTTCTGCGTTATCTAATGCACATAAAGGGAATGCTAGATTTGGCAGAACATAATGGGATATTTTATGTAAATTTAAGCCAGATAACGCCTGAATCGAGCCTGTTGTATGAAAGATTGCAAACAATATCGTTGTTTACGTTGCTTTGGCTTGGAATTACACGAGGGGAAATTTTACGCGCTTGTTAAAATTAATTATTTTTTTCTGTGTGTGCTTTGCCTTCCAATTTAGCGAATAATGTAAACTTCACAACTGATTCCGATTGACAATAACTCTTAGTTTGAATGAGTGACCACAGCTGTTTCGTAAATATTACCATGCATGGTCGAAATTTAGAAGCACCGGTATGTCTCGGTACAAAACCATATTTGTATCCTCCTGAAGGATTCCCTACAGGTAACCTAAATCCCGGAATGGCCATTATGCACAGAAAAAAATAATTAATTTTACAATATTTTATACAACAGGCTTGATTTAGGCGTTATCTGGCTTAAATTTACAAAAAAATATCCCATTATTTTCTTCCAAATCTAGCATGTCCTTTATGTGCATTAGATAACGCAAAAAATTCAATGTTTCTTTCTATCTGTGTGGTTAATATGGCCATTCATCCATTTAATGACCAGAAGTAGATTGTTTACGACAAATCATGAAGTTTAAGCCGTCGAAAAGCATGTTCCGATGAAAATTTGTATCTATCGCCGCCTCACAGGTCGTGGCCAAACCTGCCTCTTCCAGCACGGATTCCTTGCAGCCGATTGGGTCAAAAAGAACAGTACTCACCAAAAACTAAAAGTTGGGACTGCAACAAGTATTTTGAGTGCAAAGGTTTCGCCATATAAACGCAATGTGAATTTGAAATCCAGGTTAATATGACCAATATTCGTAATTTTTTCTGACAGCCCCTAAAGAGTGCCCAAAATTTTGGGTTCGATGCAGGAACGTAACATTATATGATTTAGGAAAAGTCAAGAAAATGCAAACTTCTAGACGCTTATTTTAGAAAATTAAAGCATTTTGAATTATCCGGGTCATATTGACTCCTACACCTAATGAAGGTTAAGAACCTCCCAAAAGTCGTAGAGAGGCGCATTTCAAACTTATTCAATCAGTTTCAATATTGTTACAGATAGCTGGTGAAGTTTGGATGTTCTCGTGCGTTTGAAAACTTTTTAAAGAAAATAATTCATTTCGTCTGGACCATGAGCTGAGACGAAGAATCTATTCTCAGATACTCCATTTGAATTGCATAAGGGTTAGGATACGAACGAATTTTCCGCGTTGCATTCCACTGAAAATGAAATGGCAGGTGTCGAAGAAATAATACTTCAGGAGGTTGTATGTGTGTTGAGCCTTCATTCGTGTGATGTTTTGCCTCCTGTCTAATCATTATTTTCTAAACGCTCATTTGCTCTGCCAATGCCGAATTTTGCCTACAATCCTCACTGTTCTTGACTTTAATTTACTGTCGAAAGTAAAGTGAAGCCCTTCTCTTTCATTTTACCTTTTCCCCACGGATGCAATTTCCACTGAACTCTACAGTTCTCTATTTAAATAACATTTTCAAAGTTATCCCGAGTAGACAAAACTTTATGCAGAGGCTTCAAACTTGTTTGGCTTGGTATGGCTTACCGAGCACCACTTTTTCCACGTCAATTACCTTCTCCGAGACTATGAATCTGAATATTTGCTTAAATTCCTACATCATTCGCTGCCAGTATTAGTTACTTGGAATGCACCATCATCTGGCTGTTGGAAGTAGTGCAGCTAAGATTACACATTCCTCGCAAATAAGTTTGTTTGATGTGCATGAAGTGATCTTAAGATTTAGCAGTAAATAGCATTCTTGGCAGAGGCCGAGAAATTTGCATTTGTCTGTTAAAGAAAATAAAAACAACTCAATGTAAATTTTTCATTGGTCTCAGGTATGGTATGGTAGGGAATGGTTGGGGACAGTAGCTCCCCCACTTTCAGCGCTCATTTCTCGCAGCATGATGCATCATCTACTGAAGCATCCAAAATTTCCAAAATGGAGCATTGTTGGTTACTGTTTACTTCGTGCTTGGAATAGGGCCCCGGGGTCCACGGCTCATACTTGCATTCAATGTTGCACGTTTGATTAGTGGCATCGCTTAAATTTTCACCTCCGGACTTTGGTTTTACCAACCAACGCTGGCCATGTTAAAATAGCACAACGTAAAAAAAAAGAGGGAAATCTGAAAACGAGACGAGAAAACGAGAGCCCTTTTCAACCTTGGACGACGCTAATTATATTTCTCGCACATTTGCGACCCCGAAGAAGAAAATTAAATTCAATTTACCAAGAAGCTCTTTTCAAGCCGATACCTACTAACTACGTTTTTTTTGCATCGCTTCTGGTTTTCTCTTTCTCCAAGCATTAGAGGAGGATGGGGTCAAACAAATAATGTTACTAATTGATTTTCAGCATTTCCGGAACTGGTCAGTTAAACACTTTCGAAATTTTGGCGTGGTTGTTTAAATAATTGCAAACATTGTATAATGGTATTCGATTTTGCCTTATGTGGTTGATGTTCAAATAAATAATGTTATATTATTCATGAAAAATACATCCAAAGATAATTTCTAGATCAAGACAATTCAATATTATTGCATGTTTGATCCAATAAAAAATCTATAAAGTGCGGTTTCAAAGTTGAACTTAGTTTCCGGTCAAAGAAAATTTATTTATTTATCATTTTGTGTTATTAGATATTCAGATTTTTTTATATATATGATCATCACTAACTTAGTGGAGCCTATTTAACCCTCATCTCCGCTATCGGGCCATGAAAATAGATTGCAGAAACTAAAAGTGCTTGAATGAAGAACTCTTACGACTGTTTTCAACCTTTTCCATGAACTCGGTTGCTATAGAACGTACTTTGTTCTAGTGCTTGGCAATCACTGAAAGACTATGTACAATCCGTTAATTATCATGAAATTTTTTTATTTATCGCCTAATAAGGTGTCCCAGGAAATGTTTTTTTTTTAAATAAAGAAGATAATTTATCAGATTTCATTATATTCAGACAGTAACAAGAGTATCATTAAAACGGTGATTAAAGCGATGGTTAAATTTAGCAAGAGGCAAACTGTTCATTTAATCATCAAAAAATCAAATCAAATAAAAACAAGCTGTGCCGGCGTCGGTGGTGTAGTGGTAAGCGTGACTGCTACTGGTACCCCAGTGGGTCTGGGTTCAATCCCAGTCGACGTCGGTGGTTTTTCTGAGGCGAAAAAATCTTGGTCACGTCTTCCTTCGGAAGGGAAGTAAACTCGTTGGTCCCGGTTCATAGTCATGAGTCGTTAGGTAGGGTCCAGGTGGTGGAGTCGTCTCCCTGGCGTCGGTGATTGTCACCATGTGAGGAAATAGGCCGACGGAAAATAAATAAGTAAAAAAAAAGAAAACAAGCTGTGATAATATTCTTTCAGTTGAGTGATTAGACCTGTAACAAAATAAATCCAGAAACCTTCATACCACTGTAACTTTTGAAATACACTACCGGTCAATAGAATCGGCTCACTTCGAAAAAGATTGCAATACTCAATTGAATATTTTATCACTATCAAAAAGTATCGACTAACGAGGTAAATTCATAATAATATAACTCTAAATTATGTAGAAGGAGATGTTCGCTCATCACCATAAGGCACCAAGAGTGGACAGTAATGTTTTTGCTAGAATGAAAGATATGAAGAGAAAGTGTTGAAAGTTCCGTCAATGTACGGTAGCTTGGAAAGAGAACAGCTGTATTGAAGATTGAGCGAAAGGGCATGGGTAAAGTAGTACTCGAACCAACGACGTCACCCTTTGCCTAACATCCCAAGACGGGGTAGGTCGAGGCAGTGGGATGTTAGGCAAAAGGTGACGTCCGTACACTGACGGAACTTTCAACACTTTCTCTTCATATCTTTCATTCTGGTCAAAACAATAATGGGCACTCTTGCTGCCTCATGGTGATGAGCGAACATCTTCTTCTACATCATAATCGTTACTCCACGCACGGAGAATACAAAAACATAACAATTAGAGTATGTAGATACCTTTAAATGCTTATAATCTAGAATATCAAGGGCTTCCGGAGGGTGGAAAGTGTGCTTTGAAATTTGATCACTGCATGGCGCTTGGGGGTATGGAGAAAAGAGCATTTTTTAACGAGTTATCACCGTGATCCCGACCACCAAGATAACTTCCAGGAAAGATGTTTTGGAAAGTGGAGAGTATGGCTCAGAAATTAGTCACTACATGGCGCTAGTGGGCATGGAATAGATAATACAAAGTTTTTCAAAAGCTCAACGAATTTCTGAAAGCCACTGAGTGGCACTAGTGCGCACGATAAACCGAATATTTGCAATGACTTTATGACTCCCGACCACTAAAAAAAATTGTACCTTCTGGAAAGTCTGAGGTCACAGAGAACGGTTCGAAATACAATCACTACGTGGCGCTATAGGGCATATAAATGGAACCAGTTTTGATCGAATTTATACAACTTTAAATACCTAGAAAGATTGAAGCTCATGCAAAGTTGATCACAAAGTCAAGGACTTTCGGGAAGTGGAGAGTATGGTTCAGAATATGATCACTACATGGTGCTAGTGGACGTGAAAAAGAGAGGATTTCTTAGTGAATTCATACCTGGCAACCTAGAAAGTTGTATTGGCCTTGAACAACCATCAGATATCAGAATACTTATACGTTGGTTGAGAACAGAAGCACTTTTGGAAGAACAACTGTGTAAGTCCATACTCCTGCGTAATTTCCTCTGATTTGAAGTTACAGTTAGCGAGAGGCGTTAAATCATTATGAAACAATTTCAATCACTTAAACAAATTTTGAAATTGGAAATATCTTCCCTACATCATGGGATCCCAGTAGTGAATAGCAATTTCTGCTAGAACCAAAGATGTGAAGAGAAGGTATCGATAGGTCCGGTAAAGCTCGGCAGGTTATGAAGCAGAATTTCGAAGCAAATTGATTTCCATAAACTGTGGTGTTTATGCATTGTAAAAACAGACATTTCACATCGCTAGAACCATTCTGTGCCATTGGCGGTATTTGAGCACGATCAAGTGCGTACATGTTTGCCAGTCAAGGTGGCGGATCCGTTCCTGCATGGGGATGTGTGGCAAAAGTGTATGCGTTTGCTTTGAAGTACAGCTTTACATAAGCCCTACGCTCAATTCAAAACTACTTCTATTCAAATTTACAACCTGCAGAGCTACATAGGACCTAGCGGTATTTTTTCTCCACATCTTTGACTCTATTAAAAATTGCTGTTCATTATTGGGATCCCATGACGTTGAGAAGATATTTCCAATTGCAAAACATTATAATTTAAATTTGGCGCAGTTTAAAACTGTTTCAATCAAGACTTATAATTAAGCATCACTCAGATAAATAGTAAATCATCATAGAACCACTTGAATGTGCGGTGAAGTAAATCATATCTGCATAGCATGAAATCATAGAAAATATTATGTGAAACAGTACTGAATAACTTTGTCTAAGTAAGTAAGTGAATCCTGAAAAAAATTAAGTGACCCTTAACCTTAAAAATTTAAAATCCTTTGAATATAACTGAAGTCAATTCTTAATAGTGTAAAATGACATTAAAATGAAGCGAATCGAAAAATAATAGTTTTGAACGACATAAATGTGGATTAATTTGTCTTAAAGTTTGGAGTTTGGAGTTACATATGTAAATATGAGGTAAGTAGTATGTAAACAGAGAGTTGATAAAGAACAGAGCCTGTATGAACAAGGGTTTGTAGAGTCACCAGTCCCTTTTCATATGAATATACGCGACCTTCTTACCGTATTCTTCTGAAGGCCTTCATTGAGATCGACTGACCTTGGTACAACAAACCATCACGTACGCTATTTTCTCGGGGTGACCTGTAGACATAGGTAATCCATGCACTGATAGTGGGTTCTTTACACATAACATCACTTCACATATGTACATATGAAGTTTACCTTACATCACATGCATACTTGGTTATTTGATTCTTAAGAATCAGGAATCAACCGTGAAATGCGTAAAATTATATAAATATGAAGAATGTTAGTCCTGTCAAGATTGGATCCACTTGAATTTGAAGCAACGCAGCCCTTAAAAATATTGGAATGACTTGAATACGAAGTAATACATACAAAGCGTTGCAGTTAGTAAGTCATCAAGTATCAGGAATCAGACATTTGAATTTGAAGTGAGTTAAACCTGACAAGTTGAAAATTTCTTAGCTATGAAGTTAATCAGCCATGAAAAGCTTGAAATCATTTTTCGTAACATTCGAAACTAAAATGTTAGAAATGAAAGAACTGTAAAACTGCGCACTGCAGACTGCTTTGAGAAAAGGTAAGGAAAATATATTTTTTTGCTCGAAGTGTAGAGCAAATTGTGATGTATGTGTTTGCTGCACTAGCAGTTTGGGTGTATTTTGTTGGTCAAAAGTTAAGGGGAAATTTTAATAAAAAAAAACATGATCATTAGCAGTTCCCGCTCGTGTGCCTAATTCATATAGCATTATGTTCCTTGATACGCAGTAAAAAAAGAATTTGATGGTTTTCTGGCTAAGTTTTGCCTAAGCAATCAAAAGGTCGAAAAGAAAACACGCAAGTTTTTAGTTAAAATTACCACTGACTTTTGAAGGATAAGCTGTATTAAAAAACTTTGTTCAACAAAAATGTGCGTTGTCACGTTTTCTATATATTGTTGGAAGTTCATTTCTTCTTAAAATGAGAAATAAAAAAGATAGAATGATAAAACTCACTTTTTAGATACACCTTTGAATGTAGAAAAATAGCTCCATCATGGTCAAATGAAGACCTAGAAAAATTATGTTTTAAACAAAGTTGCTTGAAATTATATTTCCTACAAACTTGTATTGGATATCACTCTTCTATTTTGCTTCGTTCAAAAGTTAACAACAGCGCCGCCCCAGCAGTGGAGTATGGAATTCCAAAACTATCACCACAAGATGGACAACTGTGTAAGATACAACTTTGTAGAAGTTAGCAGGATTCGGAAACATAACCTCTAGGAGTTATTAATTTAGCCGTGAAAAAAGCTCTTACGCTCACTGTGTGGTGGAGATATCGTTAGAAGCCTTGTTTATCATGTGGAATATCAAGATTTGAGCTCAACGATAGTTTGGAGTAGCGCAGGTATTCTATAAATACTGTTACATGTCTATTACAATATAATGATTTTTCGTTGGTCTTTTCCAACTCATAAGTAAGGTAGACATATAGTAAATCTCCATATTGATCATGTAGAATATCAAGATCTCAACTCAGTTATTGTTTGGAAGGTCTAGAAAAGCTTCTAAAAATATGTTTTTTTGCAATTTTTATCCTTTCAATAGTTTTTATCTTAATCGGTAAAACAACGCAACAATTTCAATTTCAGAAATCTTAGAACGGCGCCTTTATACAGGAATAGAAGAGAGAGACGTAAGTCCTGCGTCAAAACCACTATCACACTTTTTGTGTGCTCCCAATAGCATCCTTACTATTGGTTAAAATAGGTATACATGTCACTAGATCGATGGGCAGTTGATGGTCATCATTGGGAACTGCCGGTCCGGAAATTATCCAGCCATGTCAGGAATACCTCAAGAATATCACCCTAGACCGTAAATCTTCATTTATTTATTTCAACGATACGAAATTTGGTCATCGAAGGCCCACGACTATCGTATGTGGATGATCTTAAAATCTACTATCAGATTCGTAGGACGATGACTGCATATTCTGCCAACGCCAAATCCAAGCATTCGCCAGCTGGTACGAAGGATCAACAATAGATCGTGTGGATCAATTAAAGGATTAGGGAATTATTCTTGACTTTCATACAAACCACACATCTCGCATGTGGTTGATAAGGCTTCGAAGACATTGGGCTTCATCTTCTAGAATTTCAAAAAAATCTCCAACATCTACTACTTGAAATCCCTAAGCTGTTCAATGATGCAATCCACACTGGAGTACTGGGCTACGGTTTAGAACCCAAATTACAGCAATGGTGCTGAGAGAGTCGAGTCCGTTCAACGACGCTTTCTTTAATTTGCTCTAATGAACTTGTCGTGGAGGGACCCGTTTCATCTGCCCAGCTATAAAAGTCGTTGCCAACTGATCGATCTGGAGCTTCTCCGTACCACTAAACCTGGAGGACGTTTTTCATTGTATACACATTACATGGCAGAATAGATTGCTCTGCAATCCTGAAGCAAATGAATGTTTACGTTCAACCAAGAGCACTTCGAAACAACACCACATACTGAGATTGCCTTTTCGTCGAACTAACTACAGCATAAACGGTGACATCGGTGGATTACAGTGAGTATTCAACTGGGGTTCTCCTGTGTACGCCTTTAACCTTTCACGACAGATCCTGCGTTGGCGATTTACTACGTTATTTAATGGTGCTTCCGGTGTCGAATACCTATATGACCGTATTTATGTACATGTATTTGACTTTAACTTAATTTATTTTCAACATCATTGGGGTCACATTAAGCCTGTTCATGTCAACAACAAATAAACAATTGTTTACTATACATTAATTGTTATGTTATGTATTCTCCGTGCGTGGAGTAACGATTATGATGTAGAAGGAGATGTTCGCTCATCACCATGAGGCACCAAGAGTGAACATTAATGTTTTTGGCTATTATGAAAGATGTGAAGAGAAAGTGTTGAAAGTTCCGTCAGAGTGCTGCAGGTACGAAATCAAACAGATGTTTTTTGAAAATTGAGCGAAAGGGCATGTATCCAATGGTACTCGAACCATGGACGTCAATCTTTGCCTAACTTCCCACTGCGGGGTAGGTTGTAGCAATGGAAAAAGTCCTCCGCTTCAACAGAAAAACGCTGGAAAGACGCTCATGTACCACTGTGGCTTGTATAGTTATTCTAGCGATCTATTGTGTGCACTCTATTTTTTGATGCGCACATGGAGAGGAACTCTCTCCTTTGGGTTTGATTCGTAACGAAATAACTAAACTGGACTGGATAACTCAGTCGAGTTATTAGTACGAGACACCGAAGAAGTCTGCACATTGTAGACGAAATACGCGTATCTGTCGAAGATAAGCAAATGTAGTTGGAATTAAATGGAGATTACTAATTTTTCTTCTAATTTATAGTTACAAGTATTCCACTAAACAGCTCAAACCCTCTAGGATTTAAAACATTCAGATAATCATCAAGCAGATATTGAAGATGTGTGCTAAAAATAGTTAATCCGACGAAGTTTAAGAGAAGTGGTGAAAAATATGGCCTATCGGGTTGACAGTACTCTTGTGCAAGTAATGATAAGTGTTATTCAGTGAATATACCAAAAAAGTGACAGATAATTTTTGATTTATTTTTTAAACTTATAACTTAGAAAATGTCATACTAAAGGACTTTGACGAACTGAATTACTTTCAATTCAAATACCTGTACATTATTCGAAAACTTTATTTTAAGTCTTTAGAAGTCATTAAAGTTTGGGATATCTTTTATCAAAATTTGAAGCTTCATTCTCGTTCACGATATTACTATCCGAGATCTTCACTGGCAGAATTCCACTTTTTGTGAAAGTTACTGACGTTCATCCATCCTTTGACCTCCGAAAATTCCCCATAATAATTACCCAGCATCTCTCGAAGGGTCGTGAATATTTTACGCATATAATTGTTTGAGTTTGAATCGCATTTAATTACCGCTCATTAATGCCAATGTATCCTTAGCTGAGTGACTTGTCACGAGATGTTTCGCTCGTCACAAAAGACAGAACTCTCAATTCCGCATGCCGTCTCGAATGAACTAAAACGTCTACAGCAGACGTACAATTTAAAGAGACGTTAATAATGAATCTCACTTCGCATTGACAGATTGCATTGCCAACAAGAATACGTTTCTCAAAACTTTCCAATGTTAATGATAGTCTTCGATTTTGGAAAAGAATTTTTCTAGTTTTGTGCTGAATTGCGTCCAGGGAGTAATTAGATGCAATTGGCTTTTTCCTTCAAAAAATCATACAGCTTTAAGGCACGCGTCTTGATCATGTCACTCGCCTTTACCTATGCTTTTGCCACTCTGCCACTTAAACTTTTCACTACACTCGTTTCTTCGATTCTCGAAACATTGCCCATTGATTTCGCACTTTTTGATACTACTTCACACTCACAACGGACGATATCGGAGAATTGCAGAATAAACTTTATTGGTTCAAACTAGGAACCACAGGTCATAGAAGAACAAACTGATCCTTCCTTGTTGTTGCCACTAGCGTTCAGAGTGCCGTTTGAAATGCCGTCGATGGTACTCCTCGGTGTATTTAATTCGTTTACGACGGAACTTCCATCGGCTTTCCATATATTTGGTGACGATTGTTTTGAGGCGCTCTTCATAATTCATTATCACTGTTAAACAAAACTGCTCATCACACAGGCAAGCTTTGCGAAGCATCACGCCGCAGACCAGCTCTACGACCAGTGGGTCCCGAACAAACAGGGATTTTTCTCGGCTGAAGCCGGTACTAGCATATCGGTCCCGAAGCCTAACAATACGCCCCTAATAATGAACTCACACCAACACACTCTCAAATATTCTGTCAAAATAGCACAACAAATCAATACAAAGGCGCAAATATGTGCAGCAAGGTGCTGGCTTCAAGATGTACTTCCGGACCAAGGTCTCTCCAACAGTGAACCAATTTCAAATCGCTAGTTGCATTTTGATTGTTGATCACACTGTAAACACAATAAACGAGGGTGCATGCATGCAACGGTTCACATATCTAATGCGTTTCAAATTGCTCAAGTTTACTTCGATCCCAGTCCTTGACATCTTTGATCGCCACGTTCTGTTGGAAAATGTCCGATTTTATGCGACTAAATTATAAATGGAACAGACTTCAGTAATTGCATAAAAAATTATGTGCAGAGACCACGTACAAATATCAATGATTTTTTTCGACTGTGTATAAATGTTCGAGAAGTTCTAAATAAAATCAATTGAACCAAAATTTGCAGCAATCCAAAGCGAAAGCCGAAAACAAAATTGGGATATTTATTGTAAACCTCCAATAAAATCCTCTTTGCTTCGCAACCGGTACGGAGTGCTTGCCTTCAACGGAAATAAACCATGTTGCTAATAAATAATAAAAGCGTATAATGAAGATTGGCAAGCAACCAGACAGGAATAACGCTTTTTATCCTTTTTCTTCCGGCGCATCTTTTGCACATCTGACCTCTGTCGTAAACTTTTGCTACAAGTCGGAATTTTTTTTCTTTATTTTCGTTTTTGAAAGAAAGTAGAGCGAGAAAAAGAAAAAGTCACAAAGCGTCTACTGTTGAGAAATTGGACTAGACGTGTCAGAAATAAGATTTTCTTTGAATCGGAATTTGATCTTTAAACGACTTTTCCCGCAAATGAACTCATTCAACAGGATTGCGAATGTATTCTGGGTTATGTTCCTCGAATGCGTAAAAATGGATTTTCATATGCGTCTCATGATGCGTCTCTTGAAAAGATTTTTCAAATAAGGATTAATATCCATCCCCTGAGGAAAGGTTTTTTGACTCCTTCTTTTTCCAGGAATCTTTGTGGAAAGTTTTACGCTATGCCGGTTCCATTAATCCGCTACGTCATTCATGAGGATGAATCTATTTCAAAGAACCATTCATGTCCCTTCCTGACGATTACTATTGCTAGTATCTTCTTTCTGTTCGGGTGTAAAAACTGGAATAAATTCAACTAGTCAGTTGACGTGAGAGAGAGAAAAAGATCGGTCCACCGGGAGCCAAGGCATCTCTAAAATGATGGGAAGCAAGTGCGCCTTACAAGAAAAACAGTTAAACATAGCAACTGAAACGGAAGATAAAGTTTGTCGGACGTTTTCTACTCGTACTCCTGCTACAGCGGCGCAGACCACTGCGACAGGTTGTTTATGGGTCGATGGGTGAGCATTGTGCAGATTTGAGGGACACAAATTGATGATATGTTCCTAGTGAACTTATGGGGTAAGACGGACACCCCAAGGATTGATAATGTTTTATTGCAATGCATACATAGCAAGAAATAATCTAACATCAAAGAGGGTGTTGGACGGAAATAAGATGTATAAGTAAATTTGATCATTGTACATAGTTTGAGTAGAGTAACCGTTCCTCATGTTAAACTTACTGTCCCTCAGTGCCCTACAGTTTATTTTAATAATGAAGTTTTCTGTTGTTTAGTAACCAATACCTCGAGTGATTGATAAGGGCCTAAAAGCCAATTGAAACAATGGCTTCAATCATTGATCTTTCGCAAATCCTCCCAAAGACTCTTACGATATCCAACTACACAATATAAAAGAGCTAACATTTCTCTATCAGATTCAATTCGCGAAAGTTTTCTCAGATGCAAAAGAAAACGACGTTCAAAGTCATGTTTACAATTGGCTGTTAGGCCCTCATCATGAATTACTAAAATGCACCAGTTATAAAAGAACTAAAATAAGGGTGGTGTAAATGATTCCTCGCAGTCGTCTAACAATTTAACGGGCGGAATTTTTTTTCACAGAATATATGTTTTAAATTCTAAATCGTCTAAAGTAACTAAATAACTTTTGAATTACCATTGCCAAAAATTTTTCGAGTAAAAATAAAACAAACTTTGATATAAATACCCAAATAACAATTAAAGTGTTATTCCAGCCGTATAGCACTCCTCCGGATATATTGATGAAACTACATTCAAAACTGTTGTGTCTACCAACGCCTCCTTTATGCTTCGTTAAAGCCAAAATTTGTACAAAGAGGCCCACTCTCCTAAACGGTTGTGAAAACAAGTTAATAGAACCATTGTAAGACCATAAAGATTTTAAAAATGTTCTGTGAAAGATGTTATGACCACTTGAGAACCTTCATAAACCCAGTTGGCTGCCATGAATACCAGAATGCGGTCAATTGACCACGGGTGCAAAATATTTCTCTGTAGTATCGTTATTGGTTTTGTTGTTCTGCTTTGTTCGATTCTCTGCTCATCTGATTTACCTAGCAGTAAATAATATCAAAGAAAAAAGTTCAAGTGTTGCGAGAAATTTTGTTTGATAGCAAAATATCCCAAAAACTTGAGTTTTTTACAATTTAATTTGATGGTGAATATTGGCACGATAGGAGCCAAAAACTAATGCGCCTCAGAAATTATGCGCGCCCAATTCAATGAGGTATTCTAATAGAATGCCAAAACCAGTCCTTGATCTAGCGGTCATTAGCATTACATATAAAATTTGGTGTATTTGTTTGCCAACATTTCAATTATTTCTTATATTTCAATATGGCGATTGGAAAAAATCACAGTTTTGCCAATTAGCCAATTTATCTTAGCAATGACTACTAGAAAACTATTTGGTCACTTGTTGACTTCCCTCAATGTCAATTTTCCGTTTAATGAATTTGCTGGAGGCAAATTGATCTTAAACTTCTTTTTAAACTGACCATAATAAGATAATATGAATAAGTCCAAAAGCAGCACTTCAGAACAGCATTTTACGAGTTCATACTCCAGATAACTCCATATCCCGTAATGCCTATATATCTCCAACCGGTACTTTTTGTTGTCTATCTCGAGATCGGAAGGAATCACAAATATTGGAACTGACCGTACGATGCCCAGAACAAGACCAAATAACTTGATACGCGTCCAGGCAACCTTGTCCACGTTCACAGATATTACAAGAACTCATTCTAAAACGCAATAAATGAGGGTTTATAAAAAATGATTAAACATGAGGTGAGACATCACATCCATACCCCTAAAACAAGATTTCTTCGACACCTTTGGGATGATAGAATATTGCCATTGCCCCAATTCTCCTTTATACCTCCAGCTGACGAGTGACTCTTGACAAAAAATAAGGAAAAAATTCTTTGAAGGTAATACCGCTTGCTGTATATGTTTGTGTTTTTTTTCTTTTTCAAAAAAATGTTCAAGTCAAAAGAAAACCATAAATTGTTTAGTTATAAGTGTTTAAATAATTTAGAATTTAAATTTAATGTGTTATGTAAACCATACTTTAAATTCTCACCCTCTTTCCCATCCGTAATTTTTATTTCCTATTAACCTCGAGACTGCCGCGAGTAATCGGTTCTATCCCCCTAACTTTAGTTTTAAGATAAATGATGTATATAAATATGAAAACTTAGCTCTGTAAAGTTGATTCGATTGAGCCTGTACAAATAAATGATTATTAAAAAAAAATACCGCTTGCCATAGCGCAAACCTTTGCGAGGGACACCGTTCTCTCATTTCCCGGAAGCGAGCAATGAGATGGAATCCACAAAAATGTGAAAATAAAAAGGGCAAAAATTATGCAAGTCCTTGTATTTTTATGAGAAAATATGAGGAGCCCTTTACTGGCCTAAGAGAGGCAATTAACCTCTATACAGTTGAAACTATCCGTCAAAATAAAGAAGTGATCCGGTGTAAGTGAGGAAATTCTATCTAGCCGAAAGTGTATTTCCACTAATTCAGCGACACATACGGAACTGTGTGTGTAGTTAGTGCAACGAAAACCACAAAGATACGGAATTTCCTCTTTTCTTCCACTTCTTGAATTGGGCAAGCTGATTTGGCGCTTCTGTTCAGCTACTTTCCATGGATGGATGCGCATCCGCTTCCGCAAAGCACCTGTCAGATAAAAAGAGATGTTCTCTAATCAGCTAAGTCAAATTCAGACTCGTCACCTGACAGTGGAGCAAACCGGTTTGTAATGGCATAGAGCATGAGGAGAAGCACCTTAGCAGAAACTTTATTTGTGTGTGCTGTTTTTGAAGACGCCATCCGCATGTTTCTCCCCGCAATTGGATCGAATTGGAGTGTACCTTATTGTCGCAATAAGCGATCGTATGTTTGAAGTATGAAGTTTTCCAAACTCGACTTATTGATGAAGGACTAAACCAGAGAAAGTCACACGGAGGAGTAATTTTCTTTTTTAAACTCACTGATCAACACTCTACCTAGTCTTCGCACATCCAGTATCTTAACTGTATAAAGCAACCTATAGCCTGCTTCTGTAGGAACTCGCTTCGGTGATCACACATTCTATCTTGATTCCTCAGCTAAAGATAGATACTCGATACTCGAGTGTAAAGAACTTAGAGACAGCAACCTCTATAAACACAAACCCAAAATGTATAAGATCGCACCTCTATACCTAATTTCTGTTAAAGTTGACAATTACTTGTTTAGATCATCAGTAATCTGATTTAAATTTGAAGATTACACCTTAGGCTGAAAATAGTCCATCTAAGGTCCGGCTGAATCAGCTGGAAAGGCTTATGATCGGGGATTATTATGAGACTCATCACAGTTTGGGTGGCAACGATGAATCATCCACCTACAAACCATCCTTATCTTAAAGCTTGAAGTGCTCAACGATTAATCTAATTATTTAAACTTACAGACACAATACTCAAATTCATAACTTAACACAAATACAGAATATAATTTTTTTTTGCTAAAGACAGAAAAACTCAACCCCCTAAACGGTGTAGAAAATTACCCATTGAGTATTTCTCTTGAAAAGTTGGGTAGAAGTTGTTGAGAGTATTTTTGTTGTTGTATTTTTATCATTGTCTGTTTTTCGGATATTGTAAAAATGACCTCACCCAAAAAGCAATGTAACGACTTGATTTTGCGCAAGCACCTGGAAAATCCAGAACTCTCTCATCTGGACATCGGGAAACAACTCGGAATCGAGCAGTCAACGGTGAGTCGTGTGATTAAACGACTACAAAACTCTACTACAGTGATCAGGATCACAAGCGTATCGTAAATGCGTTTAAGCGGAATCCCAATGCTTCGGTTAGTATTTCATTCAGAGAGCCGAGAACCGGGAGAGACTGCATACGTACAAAGTGCAGAAGGCTCCGAATCTTAACGAGCGGCAAAATACAGTGGAAAAGTCACGGGACCGGAAACTGTACATCCAGATGCTGACGAAATCTCATTGTCGCATCATGAATGATGAGACTTACGTCAAGGCGGATTTCCGGCAGCTTCCGGGGCTACTGTTCTTCACCGCCCAGCACAAGATTGATGTTCCAGAGGGAGTAAGGAAGAAAATTTTTTTAAAATTTGTAAATAAATACATGATTTGGCCATGTGGCAAACAGAGGGCGCCGTTTGTGACTATCGAGACTGTAAACGGGGAGATCTACCTCAAGAAGTGTCTACAGAAGCGCCGGCTTCCTCTGTTGAAGCAGCACGTGAGCCCCACGATCTTCTTGCCGGATCTAGCCTCGTACAACTATTCAAATGTAGTCCTGGAGTAGTACGAGGCCAACGGGGTCACTTTTGTACCCAATTACATGAACCCCCATTACGCACCGGAACTAAGGCCCGTCGAAAAATACTGGGCTATTGTGAAGCACGCACTACGGAAGTATCCCAAGGAGGTCAAATCTGAGAAAGACATGAAGAAAAAGTGGGCTGGGTTATGGTATTGAAGTTGAATGAAATAAATATGCCGAAAGCTTACAAATGGGTTCTATTTTCTGTTTGAATGTTTGAAAAGGATCCGTCAACTGAGTAATTTTCTACAGCGTTTGATGTGAGCCACGTTATAACTATTGCTGCTGCACCCGGTGAATGAATGTGGGTGGACGACATACTTCTACGTAAGGAATGGAGCGCAGGGGAGCGTTTGAATGGAAAAATAATGTGTTCCGCATGGATTGCAATCCTCTGCTGCGATCGTATCGCAGTAAATGGCGATAAAAGAGTAAATTCATCAGAAATATGTGAAATATTTAAATCTTGTTTGGTAATGAAATTTATTTTTTGACTTACTTCGATATAACGTTAAAAAAAATGCTCTTCCTCTCTCGAGGAATGCTGACACATAGGAACTGTATTATTTAATGCAACAAAATAACATTGTCGAAGACCCTATTTTTTGACAAAGCCAGCCAGGCTTGAAGATTATCATTCAAAGAAAAATCATGCGCCTTGATCCCTTGAGAGAAAATGTTATCTTATTCATTCGGACTTCTCTCTCTGAAACATTCAACCATTGCGTAAAACTCTTTCTGGGAGTCTCGTATGGAAAAAAAAAGTAGGCATTGAGAAAACAGCAGTTGAAATAAAAAGCGCAATCAAACAGACATAACACATTAAACATTTTGCACTAGCCACTAAAATGTCTACACCATCTGTTGAGCACACTATGATGGGTGATAAAGCTGAACAGATGGCGTTAGTGTGCTAAAGTCAAACGTTATGAAATCTTCTATGTGCACCACCTGTGGCGATACTACCAACTAAGAAATATTTGAATTGACCATTCAATGCGTGATCGATGAAGAAACTGCAAGTGCTATGTCTGTTTGTCTGTGTTATAAGCTTTAATTTCACTGTAAACATATAATTAATCGATGCAAGTGATTTTATAATTCAAGGAAAGCTTGCACGGATTATTGTATTTTTTAAAAATGTTGTTACTCAAAACGCATATCTGTAAAGAGGTCTCTGAAAAGTCTTATGTCAGAATGGTAGTGGTATGCGGTAACATGATAAGTGAGTAACATGATAAGCGGTGTGATAAGTGAGTACAAGCAGTTCATGTCTCCTCAAGGTTAATGATCTCGTATTCATCGGAACTTACTTTGTGCTGTTCATACAGTAGCGCTCGAAAGTTGAACGACGACAGTGATGTTATTTCTCACATAGTAGTAACTTTTCTGGTAAGTTTTTGCAACCAATCTCAATGTTGTTTGTTAGGATACCTTCGAAAGTGGTGTTTGTCCTTGGATGACATTGTCAAAGGATTCTCTTCTAACCCTTGGACCGTAGTAGTTGGAGTTTCATTCCATCAGGGGTTTTTGGGGCGACAGTAAGGCCCTTCCTAGGTCACCTTCAACTCAGAAACACAAAAACATTAGAGAAATGTACATTTTATTTCAGGAAGAAAACACTTCACATTATATTTAAACTCTTAACTTATAACAAATAATTCTCCTGTGTTTTGTTGACGATGACCTCCTTCAAAACCTAATAAAGATTGATCATGAGTGTGCACTTAATCATGTTTGTCCAACTTTTGATCGTTCCACCCTTTAACATCTTAAGTGAGTTCTATGCTGAAACACGAAACACTTGAACGATGTCTGCAGCGCAAGGATAATGTTTCTTAAAGCAAGAATTTTGTTAACCTTAGACACACACAAAAATGAATTATTACAGGCGCGTAAAATTTTCTCTCGTCTAATTCTTAACCAAAGGAGGTGTGAGCAACAAAATTGTTTGCATTTTGTCATGCGCCATACAACAATGTTTACAATTTTTCATAAAACAGGCTAGATTCAGGTGTTATCTGGCTTAAATTTACATGAATTATCCGACCTTTATCTGCCAAATCTAGCATTCCCTTCACATGCATTAGATAACGCAGAATATTGAATGTTTCTTTATATCTGTGTAGTTTCCTGCTTGTATATATTTCGCAAAATTCCTGTAGATAAGCAATTACACATTACTATACTGCAAAATACAATAACATGGCGTTTACTTACTTTAAGTGATTTTCCTTGTAGGAAATAATAATAACTGTAAACAGCAGAAGTTTAAGTCTACGTAGCCTGCACAGAAAAAAAAAATTTTAACAAGCGCGTAAAATTTCCACTCGTTTAATTACAAGCCAAAGGAGGCGTGAACAACGAGATTGTTTGCAATCTTTCATACAACAGGCTGGATTCAAACGTTATCTGGATTAAATTTACATGAAATATCCCATTCATTTCTGCCAAATCTAGCATTCCCTTTATGTGCATTATAAAAAGCAGAAAATTCAATGTTTCTTTTTATCTGTGTGTAGAATAAATTTTTTGCTAGTGATGACTTTAGTCAATAATTATACCCCACCTATGCACAGTGTAAACCTCGCAATGTCTTACTGTCGCTGAGCTACCGTAGAAACCGTTTCCTTAATCTTTCACTTATTTATTACTTTGCCTTAAGGCTACCAGACAGATAGTACTTTCGATTCAATATGCAATATTTTTACTGAAATCGGGGATCGCTTGGATATGATTTAATAACGCTTTTCTTTGTTCTCCTTTTGTAAACAGTTGCTTTCAATTCTCTGGACAGTATTGGAAGTGGCGGATTGCCTCCGCCTCGAATAGGGGCGCCAGCGTTACTTTTCGATTGGACGCATTCAACAGACAAAATATTGCTCGCTTGTGCGCCGTGTCCTGGAATATACTGTGTCAGTTCTTACATAATTCCATACAGTTCACATCAATAGGATCGAACGAGTTCAAAATCATATTATTCGATATACTCTTCGATGTCTTAACTGTAAAGATAGGCCGAACCTTCCATCATATGAAAGCCGCTGTATGCTGATTGATCAACACTGTCGAATAGAGGAGTATTTGTTCAACGTGTGCTCGTTTTTGATGCCCTGTCTGACCACATCGACTGTTCGGATTTTCTTGATAAACTTCGTTTTAACGCACCGTTCCGAGTGGCGCGTGAAACACGAGTTCTTCCGCCGATTTTATCACCGTGCTGCTTATGGAATAAACAAACCACTGGACGACTGTTGTCATCACTTGAGCGAGGTCTCTAACATTTTCGATTTTGGAATGACGAAAAATATTTTAAAATTAAGAATTAGTAATTGAATTTATTCTCTGTACGATGTTTAAATATTGAGTAAAGTAAATTATACTTGGTGGGTAGACCTTTACGCTCACAATATGGCGGCTATTTTTCGCGATTTATGTGACAATTTCAATTCAAGCGACATGAATACCTAAGCCTCCTGCTCAAGACAGCAGACTTGTCTTAAAATTCCATTCAAGATCGATTTCTTTGGACTGTCAGTGGAAAGTCATCAATAATGGTAGCGAGCAATTAAAGATTGGACTCGGAAAAAATGCTACACTTTGTTTTGGGTGTAACTTTTTATTGCGTGAGTAAAAAATATTGAAATTTTGAGTAATCCTAGTTTAGAGTGTTATGTTTATGTGTGCAATAACTATTTTTGTATAAAATTTACATGTCAGGTATCTTGGGCATTTTGACAGTTGACAACTTACACTATATGAATCTATATTAGATATGGTTTAAGGACATAATATCAAGATGTTAGGAATTAGACGAATAATTAGTATTCTCCATTTAATTCCAACTACCTTTGCTTATCTTCGACAGATACGCGTATTTCGTCTACAATGTGCAGACTTCTTCACTAATAACTCGACTTAGTTATTCGTACGAGACGAGTTATTAGTACGAGACACTGAAGAAATCTGTACATTGTAGACGAAATACGCGTATCTGTCGAAGATAAGCAAAGGTAGTTGGAATTAAATGGAAAATACTAATTTTTCTTCTAATTTCTAGTTACAGGCATTTCTCTAAACAGCTTAAACCCTCAAGGATTCAAGATGTTAGGGATCTGGAAATGTAAGTTTGAGACTTTCATTCTAATTCCCATACAAACTTTGAATAGCGTGTGCAAAGCCAAATTAAAACCAAATGTGTTCAAATTTTTTGGGAATCAGGACCCAAATTGGCGTCGATTAAGCTTAGGGAAGCAAACATTTCGAAATTTGCATCAGCCTAATACACACCACGCTGATTTTGAAATCAATTCACAAAGTGATCTAAGATTTTCTTTGCTATGATTCTGGGGAGGAAGGCCTGAAGTTCTGTCACCAAATTTGATAAGATTCGAAATATACAAAAAATTCGAGAATTTCTTTACACTAAATGAAAGGTATTGATAATAGCTAGAAACTGTCGAGCATGAATTTGTGGTTTTCCCATTTTTCCCTAACAAATAATTTAAAGCCATATGATTTCGCCCTGCTGAAAAGGTTACCTTAAACGTATTTGTAACGTGTCTTAACGATTGCATTTAAAAATGGACTTTTTTCGGATGGTGATAAAAAAAAAATCTAAGGCAAATAATTGCTTTTGATAAATTTCCCATGGAAGGTAATTCTTTAATCTTACTTGCAAAAAAAAATTCTACGCTCTTGCGCCATGGCGGACGAAAACATGCGTGTAGGCATGTTTTTGAGTTCTTTACTCAGTTTTCGCAACCAAATTGTTGGAGTAGATCTTACACTTCAGGTTGGCCCAGGTTGACCCAGACGTTCACCAACTTGGTTACCACATCGATAAGCCGCTCTATCTCCTCCAACGATAGCTTCGAGTAGTGGGCCGACGCCAAATCTGGCCAGAACACCGCGTCTTCACCCTTATGGTATTTCTTGATGAACGACGTAACTTTCGGTAGGAATTTCGTACTATAAATTTCCCCGTTCACGGTCAGTCCGAAGCAAAAGTAGAGCGGCTATGACATCTCCTTCTCGCTGACTGCCACAGCCACAGCAGCACCGTCTTGGAGAACTTGGTGTGTGAAATGTACTTCATCTCGGAACTCACTTCCTTTGTGGGGAAAGTAAAATACGAAGTACCCTGCCAGTCGTTGCCATCCAGGGTGAGATAGGTTTCGTCGTCCATCACCACCGCCACGACGCGATTCGCCGGGAAAATCGAGCTGACCATCTTATTCAGCCGCTGCCGCTGCGTCATTGCCTGTAGATCCGAAACCGCGACTTTCGCTTCCTGACATGCATGGCCATTGTTAGCGTGAAGCAAAGACATTTTTTTCCGATTGAATAACTCCTGGATTTATTACGCAGGGGTGTTCAAAAATCCCTTTAAAAGAAAAATAATTAACAATTACAGTCTTTGTCACATGTTGATAAGCTTTCTATATGTTATTTCTTAATTTTAAGATGTGTTTTATGAATTCATGTCTTTTTTGTGTGATATAATTTTGACCAATGTTTTCTTTATTATGATCCACAGTGCAGTCCATGTTTATGTTGTGCCATCGCTTTGCGTTCATCTCTGTTGTTCGTTATGTTGCTTTTTGTTGTGTGTTGCATGCAATTGTGTGTCTGGCTTCGTTTTACTCACGTTTAGTGATGTCACGCTGTTCGATAACCAACAAATCCGTATTCTAGCTATGTTTATTATATAATACCGAATACAGTTTTACTGTAATGTAGTAGGGGCTAGGTTTTATGTGTGTGTTTTACATGTTGTACCATACCGTTTAATTCAATGTTCGTGTACAATTCTAAACTAACTAAACGTACTGTGTGTAGTTTTTCATGATATGGCTATTTAGATAAAGGAACTCATAAAAGAAAACTAAATTTCACCAACTTTCCTATACCTACATGCACTCCTAACTCGTAAACTTTGTTGTTCTGCTTTTCGTGAACTTTTGTTATGGTGTTTTGTATGTAAGGAGAGTATCGAATATAAGCTATCTACATACATTTGAGTTGTAGGCCCGTATTTGTGATGGTTTTTTAATGCTCTGAACACTGCATGCTGTGCGTTTGACTGTCAGCTTTCTTTTGTTTACTTGTTTGTGCGGTTCAAATTCTGCGTTTTCAAAATGTCGCGTATTGAAAAGGAAGTGAAAATTAAGGTTCTGGACACATGGCTAAGTGAGAAGGGTATTACTATGCGAAAATTGGCGAAGCGGTTTGGAATTCATCATGCGAGTGTTAAAACCATCATTAATAAGTTTGGGGAACACTATTCTTTGGATGAGCTACCAGGAAGAGGCAGAAAACCCGGTTCTTCCAACCCGAAACTGGAGCAGAAAGTGGTATCTCTAATCATAAAGAACAAATCAACGTCAATACGTGATTTGGCCAAAAAAGCAGGAACGAGTGTCGGAATGATCCAGCGTATCAAGAGGCGAAACCACCTGAAGACCTACAAGAAGCAGAAAATCTCGAAACAAAGTACAGAACAGAAGAAGCGAGCAGCAACAAGGGCCCGGAAATTGTATTCGCGTCTTTTGCAGCATCCGGATGCATGCGTTTTGATGGACGATGAGACCTAAGTAAAGGAGGACACAAAAACCCTTCCACGTCCACAATACTTTACTGCCGTCGTTGAGGAGGATGTGAGCGATGCGGACAGGTCGATTCAAGTGGAGAAATTCGGTCGAAAGGTACTGGTATGGCAAGCAATGCGTTCCTGTGGTTTGAAGTCAACCATTTTTACACCACCGGAACTATAAATGCGGAAATCTATCGATCTGAGTGTCTCCAGAAGAGATTGTTGCCGTTATATAAGAAGCATAGTACACCTCCACTGTTTTGGCCGGATTTAGCGTCGGCTCACTATGCCAAAACCACTCTCAATTGGCTTGCGGGAAAGGGTATAGATTTTGTTGAGAAAAATAGCAATCCACCAAATTGCCCTCAGCTTCGACCCATCGAACGTTACTGGGCAATCGTGAAGACGGTCTTCAAGAAGACTGGTGAGGCAGCTGGGAACATGCAGGAGTTCAAAAAAATTTGGGCTCAAGCGTCCAAAAAATGCGATGCAACACTTGTCCGGAACTTGATGAAGAGCATTCGATCCAAAGTTCGAAAATTCGTGAAGGAATGACTTAAATTTCATCCAGTCTTGATTATGTTCAAGTTTAACCTCGTACAATAAGGGATCAATTTTTTGTATGGGGTGCCGTTCTTTGAACGCGCACATTTTTGAACGGAGTTGCTTCACTGTTTTTGCCATCACGGTAAGAGTTCGACTGATAGAGCTGTCAAATTTTGTCTGCTGACTCATGGGTTACTATGATTGATGCTGTTTTGGTAGTTTTGTCAGTGCGGTTAAAGGTAAGCCCATGAAAAATCAGCAAGTTTTGTCCATTTTTTTTAAAGCAAACCTAAATCTCTTGATCAATACCACAAAAGTTCAACTCAGTGGACGCAGTGGTTCCACACCCAAAAAAATAATCTCTTGATCTGTGGTCATTTATCAGAATATCTGAGACATTATGAAATCTGTAATAATGAGTTTAGTGGAATAATTGTAACTAGAAGATGAGAAGAGAGATCTGTATTTTCCATTTAATTCCAACTAACTTTATTACTTATCTTGACTATCTAGATTCGCGTATTCCGTATAAAATGTGCAGATTTTTTCAGTGTCGTGCACTAATAGTCGAGTATTAGTACACGACACTGAAGAAGTCTGCACATTGTAGACAAAATACGCACATCTGTCAAGATAAGCAATAAAGGAGGGCATATAGTCTCAGTCACTGGCCTTAACATATGCTTCGCGAGGTGAAGCAAACCAGAAAGAAGAAGTAATAAAGGTAGTTGGAATTAAATGGAAAATGCTAATCTTTTTTCTCATTTTCTAGTAACAATGAATAAAAATCACTATCACAATTTTGGAATCTTAATTTTTCTGCGAAGGAGAGAAATTTAGAACGCTACTGTAAATGTCAGAACACCAAGGTCCCCGTGTTTCTCTCATATGCTCTAAAGCCTATTCTGACTTCTGCTTATCTGTACTTTCTCCTATGAGGGTGAATCAGGCTTTGTGCCATGTAGACTAAATTATTCAGGCATGTAACGGAATACTGGAAATACATATTTTATCTTTGTGCCTGGTGTCGCGTCGTCGTTGTCTCAAGAGAGAGAAAACCAAAACAAAAAGGCGGAAGCCCTTTCTCTGCGAACATTCACTCATCGTCACCGGGAAAGCTAAAATACATCACATCCCACGAACAGTCCGACTACAAAACCTCCCTTGCGGCATCATGAACAAGGAAGGAAGCTGAGGGGTTTTTCATAAAAGTTCTCTCACAGCATCACACAAGGAATAAACCTTGAGCAGCGGTGTCAACATGTGGATTTCAGACACGGTTTTTGCTTTACAGCAAATTCATAGCATAACGATATGGTGGATCTCAGAATTTCATAACAATTGGCAGTTTCGTTCCATAGCGAGCATTATTAGATAAGTTATTTAAATTCCATCATTTGCAAGATCCAGAGAATCAAAGTTTAAGTAATTAATGGTTCCAAAGAGACGAATTTTCATACATACAAAATGAAACAATTTATTGTCGATCTCAACAGTAAAAAATTATCATAATGAAGAAATTAAAAAAAATGTCCAATATTTTTCAGTAAGGAACAAAACAACGCAGTTCCATTACGCCTCTTGCATTTGAAATTGAAAAGAAACCCAAGGGTAAGATAGGTTCGTAAAATACCATTATTGTTTCACCAGCCATGAAAATATACGATTTTCCCTGAACGGCTGGTTTTTGTTTGTCAAATAATAATGGAGCATCACTATAAACTTTCATTGTTGATGAAACAATGATAAACAGTCAACATAAAAAATCTTATTTCCTATTTCGACATCAACCCACAGTGGTTATCGCCAACTATTATTGTCTGTTTTAGTGGCAATAACATAATATGAAAACAATGATTCCAATACTGCACAAAAGGACTGCTATAGTAGATGGAGGCAAAGATGAGGCATGTGGAAGGCGGTGCTCATTTTCCACGTTTTGTGTCAGCTTTTCAATGCTATATAGTGAGGTGCTCTCCAAGCAAGGGTTGAAATAAAATTGAAAACTAAATTGAATGGCTCTATTCCGTGGAACACGGAATGCTCAGTTTACAATAGATTTTAGATTTAGATCGTCTCAATAGGTAAAACTACAAACATCAAACTGAAGCGCTTTGTGAGATCAATAATCTCAACTGACTGGATATGATTGTTGTCCTCATCTCGAACATTGTTTAGTCATTAAATTTTATAATGTTTTTTAATTCAACCGTATAAAAATATTAGAAAATGTTTCATATCAACCTAGCAAGAGGCATGACCAAAAGAAGAAACGAAAGGGTGAGTTATGTTAGTGACATAACTGCAAAGTTGACGTAGGACTGCTTGTTGATGGGGAGAAATTGATGTCATCGAATCGATAAATTTCAACTATATTTTATTCAGTCTAAAGAACCATGAAACCCTATGCTATTGGTGTGTGAGGCTCCGGTTCATCTTTCGCTATTGGTTCTCCATGAAAATTTATAGAAACTGCAGTTTGGCTCGAATTAACTATTAATGATAGTTTGTTTGTTGAGTGTCCAACGTTCTTGCTAGTGTTAAATGGGTCCTGTGTGAGCACGCAATATTACGATAAAAATAGGCATTTACACCATCTGCATCTGTAGATTGTACTGACTGAACAATGAACCTACACCCAAAAGTTGAGAGGGGGCAAAAAATTGCAATTGAAGTTTTTGCTATCATATCTTGAGAAATCTACATGATTCAGAAAAGGCAATTTTGCCCCTTTTGATCCACAAAGCGTTTTATGGTACAAATAAAGCTATGCACGTGTGTGCAAGCGATGCGCACAGATAGCTCGAAACAAATTTATCGCTGTAGTGTCCTTATTCAATCATCATCAACATATCAATATAATGTGGATGAGTCGAAGCACAACATTGTGCAACGCTATCGGCCACTGATGCAATGCCACCGTCAGGTGTTTTATTGCTGTTCTCACTGCAAACTACTAAACTAAATTGTATCTTTATGCCATGTTTTAATTTTTACATTTTGTTTGTCATTTCAATTGGTTAGCCAGAGGGGCTTTACATCTTTGTTACAAGGTTTCATAGTTTTAATTATGGTTTTTGTTGTGTTGTTTTACATTGAATATTGCCGTCTAGGGAATGTTTTTAAATTTAAAGAATTTGATAACCTACCTAGCTACAATAACTTAAGCTTAATTTACCAGCTGACTGATGATCGGATGGGGCGACCTCAGGCAGGATTCTCTTAACCTTTCCAGGATTATACGTTTTCTTTCGCCGAGGGTCAGTAGACCAGCCAGGCGATGGATCTCAAAATTTCTGGTTCTCGGAGGACAGTTCAGAATCATACGAAGGATGGTGTTCTGATCAACCTGCAGTTTCCGACGGTGGTAATTGGCGCAACTCTCCCAGATTGGCAAACCGTACTTGACCACGGGAAGAATGATTTGTTTGTGAACCGCAAGTTTGTTCTTGGTCGATATAGTGAACTTTCTGTTGACCAGCGGATACAGAGATCTTAATAAGGTTCTGCATTTATTTGATGTTTTGTCAACATGAACAACAACTTGCTATCTAGGGTGAGACCGAGGTAGACTACTTCCCCGAACCAATCGATCGGAGTGTTACAGAGGTGAACTTCGACATCTCGTGGCGGTATAAGTCGAGGTGACTTCGAATGCGGAAACAGAATCGTCTGGGTTTTAGCTGCAAAGATACAAATCTTCCAGCTGTTGAAGTAATCGGACAGAACATTCAGGCCCTCCTGAAGTTTTCTTGTCAGAGCACGTATCACTCGACCCTTGTAGATGATGGAAGTGTCGTCCGCAAACATCGACAAAATATCACCACCCGGAAGGGGAGGAACATCTGACGTGAAGATGTTGAAAAGGATAGGTCCTAAGAGGCTACCTTGGGGAACACCAGCATCAACGTTAAACGTTTCAGAATGGGAATTGTTCAGAAAGACCCTGAATGATCTGTCCAATAGATAGTTCTTGATGATCTTAACAAGATAGATCGGGAAGTTGTATCGATGCAGCTTAAACACCAGACCATCATGCCAGACATTGTTAAACGCCTTTTCGACGTCCAACAATGCCATGGAAGACGTCTTTCCAACGGACCTATTCCGTTTGAGGATGTTAGTAACTCGCGTCAGTTGGTGGATAGTAGAGTGACCTTTCCTGAACCCAAATTTTTTTCAGTCTTCTTGGGCTGCAGGACACCACTCTGTGAAATGATCATACCGGAGAACAGTTTGTTCAGCTCTTCGTCGTTGCGGATGGCTAGCTGCAGGTGACGTGAGTGATTCTTCTTGGTCTGGTCTTTTTGTGTTCACGGTCGACGGTTTCTACCAACGTGCTTCGCAAACACGTACGTTGCATGCGGATGCACAGCGAGAACTGATGATTGGTCGGTCGTCCCCACATGCAGGGTTGACACATTATTTTTCGTTCCCATCTTTATTTGTTACTTAAAAAAGCTTGGTTATCTGTGTTTAACTGCAAAACATCTTGGTGAAAATCTTTACTTCAAATTTTATGTTGTAAAACGAAACAGACGAGTGATTATTGTTCTCACATGATAAAGAATCATGAGTACTCAAGCGGTTTCGGATTTAGGACATATTCAGATTGTAGCGCGAAAAAACTCGCTCCACTTTTGCAAAACAATGCGGAATTAGTAAGAAGTTCATAATGAACATTCTTCGTAAGCAAAAAGCCAGCTTTCAATCAGCTTGTTTGAAATATAGACGTTTTCTTCAAGAAGTTTCGAAGTTTTCGGATTCTATCACCTTGTTGTCCTTGAAAAAGGCTACCGTCCTAATTTTCAATGGCATGTTCCTCACCGCTTCAAAGAAGTTCGAATATTTTTCTATAATTGAGTTGCACTGCAAAGGGTACAGCTTCTTTAGGTCAGCGCTTGATGTAGTAGTCAGAACTGGATCGTTCAGATCCTAAGATCTGTTTAATCAAACCGGTATAGAAAGCACAGCAGATCAAGTGAAAAGCCTCCTTCGTGGTATCATCGAGAGTTTCGAATTTAAGCACTTCACCTGTAGCTACTCCGATACACATTTCAGTCTTCTTACGAAGATGTTTTTCAAAATATGAAACTCCAAAATCCTGATTTCAAATGTTCAGGAATTCCGTAACCTTTGACTGGAAGATACAATACGCTTTGTTGATAAGAGGCCATACGTAGCTTAAGAAGTAGAGAATCGGCTGCAGGTAATTAAGATGACAACAATCAGCCCGTTGTCGCAGTTGGATTAGAACGAGATAAACAACACGAGCTCCAAAACCCGTTCCATATTCCATTTGACAACTGACTCTTACAATAGCCATCTGGTGGCAGACGAATGCAGAACTGTATCATCTGGAATTTCTTGGATCGTTTGAGGCTGCAGGACAAGTAACTGCAGATATTTCGCATCATGTGTTCCATTTACAATGGCAGTTTTTTGTATGCGTAACTTGCACAAAGAGCCAAAAAGTGGCAAGTATATTTGATAATTATCACATAAGGACAATCACGTTTCATTAGCTTCTTGACGGATCGGTAAGAACCCATCATTACCGAAGCTCCATCCGAACCAAAGCCCCCAAACCTTTTTTATTTTATAATCGGTGCCATCGAGCTGGTACAGTTTACCAATTGTGCAAAATGTGCAAGATTGTATTAAAAATAACAAAAAAACACGTTCGAAATAACTATGCTTCGAAATGCACAAATAACTATCAAGAACATTATTCTAACTTCCCAATATTGCCTGTGCATAAATGCATAAAAAAAACGTCTAAATTAGAAGAACAGTATTTTGTAGAAATCACTGCATGGTCTTAAAAGTTTGTGGAGCAATCTCTTGTGGAACTCTGAAAAAACGCTCCTGTAGCCGAATACCTGAAGAAATTATTGAACTAATATCTGGAGAACTATATGAAAAAATCCACACAGAAGAGAATTCTAGACAAAATTGAAAAACTAATTCTTAAAAACATATTGCGAAGTTTTTTTAAGTTAAAAATTAAATATCCGAGATTAGGATTTTCTCCAAGAATTACTTCAGTAATAACCGTGTAGTTTTCATATTGTTCTTTCAGGTGTCCTCGCGGGATTCCTTTAAAATCAAAACTTCACAAGATCAGGGATTCCTCTAAACATTTTATGGCAAGAAAGTTTTGAAAAATTGTCGATATAATTCAAGAAGAATCCTTGAAAGAATGCCTACAAACGTCTGAAGAAGACTTATAGTAACGCAAGAAGGAATATCTAAAGGAATGTCTGAGAATCTTTGAACAATTCTATAAAATGTTCATCAAAAATTATCCCAAAAAAATTAATGGAGAAATCCTTTGGGGGCACACATAAAAACTGAATTTCAGACCGTCATCTGTTACTGTGTTAGTGCCAGAGTCAATTGTTTTATATTGCTTCATGGGCCACACTGAAAGTAGTATTGATAAAAAGTTGGATCCTACACTGTACTCATATTCGAATTTGAGGATTTTAAGTGGACAAACAATTCCTAAAAATCTTAAAAATCTTGGTATTTCTAAAAAATCTGTAATCTTTGCATACAGATATCTGTATGTAAAACTTGAAAAAAATCTGTGTCAATCAAGATAAATCAGTGCATGTGGCAACCCTGCCCACATGTTTTATATTCGCTGGCACGGTAACTGTGGCAGTATTATCCAATCAGAGCAAGGCGCAAACATGATGTCATTTTCGACCAATAGCTTTGTGCGTTTAGACATTCTTTTAAGTACATTTAAATTAGTTTAAACAAACGTTATGAATTAAGTTTGCAACAGGGATTCAGCTTTGATGTTTTACCTTGCGAATGAAATACTTATCGTAAAATGTTTGTGGGCAAGTGAGGAGATATTATCGTTCAAAGTCTCCAAACCCGCGTAACGCTAGCGATTGCAGAAATTTTAGAATAGCACCCCTATGCAGGAATAGAAAAGAAAGACGTAAATCCTACGTCAAAAAAAGCCAAAAATACCATAAAAGAATACTGCATAAAGAAAAGGTGAAGGTTGCTATGAATACAAAAATGGCAGTCATCATGATTGATTTGCATGACCATCACGGATTTTCGAAGAAACAACAAAAATTACACACGTTCGATCAGCGTTGTAAGGCTGCTTTTACATAAATATTTAACTAAAGACCAATTATAATCACAGCAAACATAACGCAGACCATCAGGCAGGGACGTTATTAAAAGATAATCTATGTTGGAGCTAACCGCCATAACCGTGTTATTCTAACATTTCCAAAATTTATCTCAACTTCCAAACGATATAGAGGCATAATTATAAAAAAAAAGTTTTATTTCAAAGTGCAAGTGTGCACTTTTATAATCCAAATAAAAAAAACGTTCCACGTCTTGCACACACGGCGAAATTCCTGCAGTCAAGGGACTAGCGCTAACTTATTTCTGCGGTAATAAACTTCAAAAACAAGGAGCAAAACTAACGTATTCACCCAACACCATCGCCGTTTCTTTTGATCTAGGAAGAAAATGAAGTTCCTTAAAATAGCAGCACCGCACGCTTTTCACCCGCCTCGCCTGTCCTGGGAGGGAGGGAACGAATAAGCTCAACGACTTAACCGCGAATAGTAAAAGCGTGCATAAATATTTAAAATTTTAAAAGCAATCCGCACACAGCAGTGGCGGAGCTGCTTGACTGGTGGGTGCTCAAACCGATGATGGTAATATGGAGGACGGGGATAGCAGGAGGAAAATTATCTTTCAGGAATTTAGCGAACCGAAATCAGAAGGCGAAATTAAAACTGTTTCCATCGCAAGCCCGCCTGAACTTTGCGGCAGCGGTAGACGCGGTTATGGATGGTGTAAAATGATAACTTGTTTATGGGTGAGCAGAGAGCTGTTCATTTTTGTGGGGTTGGAAAATTTAGCGGAAACACAGAAACCTCTGTGGTGAAGGATGTTGGACCGAGATTTACTTATTCTATTTTATGCTCCACTGATAATACTCTTTTTTCAGATGGTTTTTATGCTCTTTTTTAAGTTTATAAAAAAATGGACCAACTTTGGTTCCACGAGCATTTCGAGTGTTTTTCCAATCATATTTGAAGTGCAATAGAACAAATTAAACTCTTAATTTTTTTTTAAATTAAATAATAAACACGTATCTATGTACCCAAAGTCGTTATATTTCATTCCAAGAGTAAGCTCTATAATAAGTCCCGTTGTTTTTTATTTTTTTTACATAATCTTTTATTTGAACAGGCTCAATCGAATCAACTTTACAAAGCCAAATTTTCATACTTTTATACATCATTTATCTTAATACTAAAGTTAGGAGGGAAGAGCCGATTGCTCGCGGCCGTCTCGAGGTTAATAGGAATTACAAATTACGGATGGGAAAGAGGGTGGGAATTTAAAATATGGTTTACATAACATATTCAATTACAATTCTAAATTATCTAAACACTTATAACTATACAATTTATGGTTTTCTTTTGACTTGGACATTTTTTGAGAAAGAAAAAAAACACACACATACATACAGGTTAAACAAACTACAATCTAAGGCTAATGTTAGGCCAAAATATCTCGAATTGGCACATTTGGTTGTCTACCTTGAGCCCGATGGGAAGCATAAAGCTCCGACCTGACTCCATGATGCTCAGCACATGACCAAACAACGTGATCTGCGTCCTGATGTCCACATACACAGAGATTGCTGTCGCTCAGCCCAACCTGGTATAAATGAGCGTTCAAAGAATAATGATTGGACATGAGGCGAGACATCACACGAATGAAGTCTCGACCTACATCCATAACCCAAAACCAAGATTTCGTCGACACCTTTAGGATGATAGAATGTTGCCATCGCCCCAAATCTCCTTTACTCCATTTATACTGCCAGCTGACGAGTGACTGTTGACGAAAAATAGGAATCAATTCGATAAAGGCGATTTGTCGATCATAAATATCGCCTTCCATAGCGCCCACCTTTGCAAGCGAGTCCGCTTTCTCATTGCCTGGAATTGAACAATGAGATGGGACCCATACAAAGGTGATGATAAAATAACGCGAAGATAAAGCACTTAGAAGCTCCTGTATTTTCATTTACCGGCCTCAAGGAGCGAATAGTCTCTATAGAACTGAGACTATCCGTGAAAATGAAGTACTGATCCGGTGTTAATGAGATAACGATTTCTAGCGTGAAGTGTATTGCCGCTAATTCAGCGACATATACGGAACAAGGAGCTTGAAGTTTACGATTGGCGCTATACATTTCATTAAATATTCCAAAGCCTGCTGACTCCTCTATCAAAGATCCGTCAGTGAATAACGATTTAATGGGATCAACTTGGCCAAACATTGCAGCAAATATCACCGGAGAAATCAAAGAACGATGATGCTCTGGGATTCCACGAACCTCCTGTTTCATGGATAAATCAAAATGAACCAATTTCCGAAATCGAAGGAGCAAACATGATTGGAAATATTAAGCGAAGGGCTGACATTCTGTGTTATGTACAAATGGTACAACGTCATAAGGCGAGTTTGAGGGTTCAACTCAAGAAGCTTCTCGAAGTTTTCGATCACCTGAGGGCTCATAACTTCACACGTGGTGAGGAGCCGGAGAGATAATTCTGAAAACCGATCCGAGAGGGGCAACATGCCAGCCAGCACTTCAAGACTCATGGTATGAGTCGATTGCATGCAACCTAACGCGATACGAAGACACCGATACTGAATACGTTCCAGTTTAATGAAGTGCGACCGAGCCGCTGACTGAAAACAAAAACTACCGTATTCCATAACCGACAAAATCGTTGTCCGGTACAACGTTAGAAGATCTTCCGGATGCGCTCCCCACCATGTCCCGGTAATTGTGCAGAGAAAGTTGATTCTTGGCTGGCACTTTCGCTTCAGATACTCAATATGGGATCTCCAGGTGCACTTTGAATCGAGCCAGACCCCAAGATATTTAAAGGACATAGAATGAGCTATGGGTGTACCCCAAATTTGAAGCTTCGGTTGTGCTGGGTTATGCTTCCTAGATAAAACTACCAACTCAGTTTTCTCCGTAGAGAATTCGATACTAGCTCTAGAGCCCACGTAGACAAATTGTCTAAAGTATCCTGCAAGGGTCCTTGTAGATCGACACCATTGGGTCCCGTGACAGACACTACGCCGTCATCTGCAAGTTGTCTCAACGTACAGTTGTCATTCAGACAACTGTCAATGTCTTTGACAAAAATTATACAGGTCTAATCTACTGCCAATCGAGGATGGACCAGCCAAGCGTGTAACTTCACCATTGTTGAGAACTGTCATATTGAAGTTGTCACAAAGGTCATATATCAAAGAAGACCGGTTGTCATCGTACAGTTCTCCCCAGCCTGTACCGTGAGAGTTAAAATCTCCCATGATCAACCGCGGAGCAGGAAGGACCGAACAAATATCGGAAATTATCTGCTTCTGAAAACTTCATCTGAAAGTTGTTTTTGGTTAATTGGTGCTCTAGGAGGAATATATACAGAAGCAATGCAAAGGCTTTTATTTTTAATAATAGCCTGACATGCGACAACTTCAATGCCTGGAATCGGAGGAAAATTCACTCTATAGAAGGAGTAGCACTTTTTCATCCCCAAAAGTACTCCACCTCCACGTGAATCCTCACGATCAAGCCGAATAATGTTTATATCGTGAATTGGAAGATCGATTTTGGGCGAAAGCCATGTTTCACAAAGAGCGAATGCATCACAACCGATATTGTGAGCTAAAAATTTAAATGACTCCAATTTAGGAATCAAACTTCGACAATTCCACTGTAGAACAGTGATCAAATCCCCGACCTCATTTGGAAAATTATCCATCGAAGGAAATAATAGCTGCAAGGAGGGGCCTCTTTAATGTTAATTTCTTCAAAAAAGTTTTCACAGTGGGAAGCATTGCCATAGCAATGCTTTTTAGATGGTCAGATATTTCGAGGTACTTGAAAATACCTTCCAGAATATCATCGAATGAGGACAGCCCAGATGAAGAGAGGGCTTCTGTTCTTAAAATCGGGGCATCAGGGGTATTAGATGTCCCCGGGAGAGATGGGAAATCCTGTGTGTAGTTGGCACTACGAAAACCAGGAGCATTCGGATTATCCTTCTTTTCTCTGCTCTTAGAATTGGGCATGTTGATTTGAGGTTTCTGTTCAGCTGGTTTCACTGCTGGAATGCGGCTTTGCTTTCGTGAAGCACCTTCCGGAGAACTGAAAGATGTTCCCTCCTCAACCAAGTCCGAATCAGACTCGTCATCTGACAGAGGAGCGAAAGGATTTGTATTGGTATCGGGTGGCGAAGCTTTCTTAAGCATTTCTGCAAAAGATTGCCTTGAACGTTGTTTGAGAGAACGTTCCAATTTCTCCCCGCGTTGTTTATACGCCGGGCACGACGAGAGAGCAAGAGGAGGAGTTCCCTTGCAGAAAACGCATTTTAGTGTATTATCTGCACAGGGACCAGCGTCATGTTTCTCCCCGCAAGTTGAGCAGCGTGTCTTATTGCCGCAATGGGAGGCCGTATGCCCCATCTGCTGGCAGTTTTGGCAAATCATTACCCGGGGTACAAACAACCGCACAGGTAGCCGAAGTTTGTCCAGTTCTAAGAACTGAGGAAGGGCAGAGCCTGAAAAGGTTACCCGAAACGAGTCTGTGGGGGTAACTATTTTCTTACCCTCGCTGTGCGATATTTTAACTAACTTTCTCACTTCCAGTATCTGAACTGGGGGGAGAAGAGGGTTCTTGAATCGGCCATCCGCCCGCTTCTCCAAAATGTCAGGGCACAGACTCGCCTCTGTGACCACTCCTACAATCTCCACATCACGTGCTGGAATATAAACGCGATATTCCAGTGTAAAATGCTGGGAGGAAGCAATCTCATTAGCCTGTTTCAGGTTATAGACGACAACACGGAGTTTATTAAATTTAACTTTCGTAATCTCTGTCACGGCTGAGAATCGCTTCGTCAAATCAGTAGTGATTTGGTACACGTTCAAAGGTTTCATTTTGGGCTGAAAGTAGACAACCCATGGACCGACCGAGTCAATTGGATACGATCGCGGTCTGAATTTTGTCTGTGCCTCCCCATCATCAGGTGGCAAAGGTACTTTTTCAGACAGACCGTCCATGTCGAAGAAACCTCTTCAACATGCACGATTTGCCTTACTCGTGGGAGCGTTGAACGCCCCCAACAATTTAAACACACACAAACACACAAATTAAAGCTTAACTCTAATGGGATGAGGTACAGGGGAAAAAAAACTTAACTAATATTACTGATCTGTGGCTGCTGCTGCTGCTGCTGCTACTGCTGCTGACGCACCGTATGCGCGAACGTCGCACTTCTATGCGGGAAGTGGGGAGCGGTGCGCTGTTTGGGTGTACGGGTGAATGCGATCGCCTTCGGGTTCACTCGCTCAACGCTGTCGGATGACCGTTGGCTATGTAGTGGTGTATCGCTGATTAGCATCACCACGCGGAGATGAAGCGAAAATAAGCGGGATGATAATTCGCCAGCTAGCACTGCTTGATTTTCTAATTTCACTGGAAAACCACACTGCTTACTTAGAAAAAAAAACTCACATTGACTCTATCCACTGGAGTGAATCAATTTTGAGAAAAAAAACTAATAGTTTCGAAGGATCGCACTCGAATGAATCTTCCCAAATAACGGAGCGCTGGATCGAACGAACTTTTTTCTTTCGCTGAACGAAGTGGAATGTTTGCCAAGAAAGCTGCCCGGTTGCGGTCAGGATTCGGGTGCGGATGTCACCATGGGTCGATTTTTTCGACCTATTGCTGCTGCAATAGGTCGAGCGGGAAATTTCTCCAAACTTTGCAGCGCTTTCTTCTGGTTTGCCACTACCAAAAGATGAGCAAGCTTAAGTGATAAGTCGCGAGCCGGACACCCAATCACGTGAAAGCGGGCGAGGGGTAAAATGGGGATAATACTTTTTTACGAAAGTGCGAAAAAACACTACCGTATGTGTCGTTTGTTTGAACTGGCATCATGAAGGATTTTGCGAAGGTCTACCTCTTTTATATTGTTCATTGTTGCATATGAGATCTCTCTTCCTTACATTTAGAGTCTGTGATAGGAAAATACTTGGCAATTAGTAAATTTACCCTGCAAAACGAAATTTTAAGAGATCACCTTAAATTTGTGTTATTATCAATAGTTTAATGTTGAAAATCAATAGTTTTGAATATTTAAATTGACGCGTAGGAGTTTTTTTTCGATCGATCGAAGCAGACATTTTGAAAATGTTTGGAGAAACCATATCAATGCTCAAAACCTGGACCGCTTTTTTGTGACGGTCACAATAGGTTTTTTTTTTAAATTGTACCCAGTATAGAAAACAAAGACGTAGTCGTAGGTCAAGCAATATAAGAAATGAACAACCTCAATTCAATGTGAGTATTTTCAAATAATTATGAGGCGGGCACTTTTTTTTGCCTTCAATTAAGTTTTCAAATAACTTTTGATATAGATGCGTGTGGCTAAATAAGTCAAAAAAAATAACAGTACGTACAAATCAATTTCGATGTTGGTTACTTCGTTTGGCAAACGTTCGATTTCGTTGCACAAACTAAAGATCATTTTCAGTAAATAAGTATGATGACCACATAGCAGTTACCCATTTCAAGTTTGTTAAATTGAACAATGATCATAAAATATTGAGAAACTATTCTCGACTATAAGCTTTATGTGCTTCCTCCATCACATACTGACTTTCTATTAAACTTGTGGCAGTAAGAAATAAATGAAAGTATGACGTTTCACCATTACAAATCACATAGCTCAAGTGAAATTTATCACCGACTCAGATACCGTTTTTCGCCTATACATACCCGGAAAACATTCTCCTTTCCTTAATATTACGCCAAGTGTTAAACAAACCCTACCGTCTCGTTAGATATGCAATCAAAATTAATAAAGACCTCATTTCGGGGTATTTAATCTTCTTCTACAGCATTCCCTTCTTTCTTTCCGATCAATGAATTCATGGTTGATTATGTGAATAATTATTCTCAACCTTACAGAAGAAGACGTCGCTGCACACAACATCC
>JASCZW010001658.1:0-74479 GCA_034211315.2 Aedes japonicus | reverse complement strand
AAAACACATAAATGAGTCGGTCATATATATCGCCTTCTATAGCGCCCACCTTTGCAAGCGAGTCCGCTCTCTCATTGACCAGAATCGAACAATGTGATGGGACCATACAAAGGTGATGATGAAATAACGCAAAGATAAAGCACGCAGAAGCTCCTGTATTTTCATGAAAAAATACGAGGACTGCTTTACCTTCCTCAAGGAACGAATAGCCTCTATAGAACTAAGACTATCCGTGAAATTGAAGTAGTGATCAGGGATTAGTGAAGCAATACTTTGTAGCGTAAAGTGTATTGCAGCTAATTCAGCGACATACACGAAACAAGGAGCCTAAAGTTTACGATTGGCGCTATGAATTTCATTGTAAATCCAAAACCAGCGGACTCCTGAATCAACTATCCGTCAGTAAAGATCGTTTTAGTGGAATAAACTTGGCCAAACTTTGCAGCATATCACCGGAGTGATCACAGAATGATGATGCTCTGGGATTGTGTTATGTACAAATGATACAAAGTCTTGAAGCGAATTTGAGGATTCAGCCCATGAAGAATCTCAAAGTTTTTGATCACCGGAGAGATAATTCTGTAAATCGATCCGAGAGTGGCAATATGACAGCCAGCATTTCAAGACTCATGATACGAAGACACCGATACTGAATACGTTCTAGTTTAATTATGTGCGACCAAGCCACCGACTGAAAACAATAACTACCGCACTCTAAAACCGACTAAATCGTTGTCCAGTACAGCGTTAGGTAATCTTGCAGATGTGCTCCCCACCAAGTCCAGAAGTTGTACCTTTGCTGGTGCTTTCGCTTCAGATACTTAATGTGGTATCTCCAGGTGCACTTAGAATTGGGTATTAAAATAACATGGAATGAGTTATCGGATTACTCCAAATTTGAAGCTTCGGTTGTGCAGTGATACTTCCTTGAAAAAACTACCAACTCAGTTTTCTCCACAGAGAATTCGATACTTAGCTCTAGAGCTCAAGTAGACAAATTGTCTAAGGTATCCTGTAAGGGTTCTTGCAGGTGACCCCATTGGGCCCCGTGACAGATACTACACCGTCATCTGCAAGAAGTCTCAACTTAGGGATGGTCCATTAATTATGTCACGCAGTAAGGGGGGAGGGGGGGTTTGGGAAAACGTGACGATCCATACAAAAAAATTTGATTGTCCATACAAAAAACGTGACAACGGGGGGAGGGGGGTTTAAAAAAAAAACAATTTTTGCCTGACGTAATTAATGGACGTTCCCTTACAGTTCGCATTTAGAAAACCGTCAATGTCTTTGACATAAAAAAATATACAAAAGGGGGCTTAAACAAGATCCCTGGGGGAGATACCACTGTAGCTAAATCAGGAAGCTGTAGAGTGAAAAAAGCTCAAGCACATGAGCTCTGACCAGAGCTCGAAAAAATTGACACCCGTCGTGAACGATGAGTAAAAAAAATATTCAGTAGGTACAATTTTCCTTCTCTTCATTTCGTTCTATCAGTCACGCAATATATTCGTGTTTACTATTTTGCTATGCTCAGTCATTCCGTTGTCCTCGTGTTCCACACAACTCATTCACACCACAGCAAAGTACACGGCTATTCAAGCCTCACGAGATTTTGGTTGCTTGACTGAATGTTCTTGTAACCAGTCATTCATTTTCTCCTTAGTGAGTGATTTTTTTTTGCCACAGGATTTCAAGTATTTCCGAACATGGCTGAAGGCAAAGGAAGCCAAAAGGCCAAATGGCCGAAATCGCTACAGAGTTTGTGGGGCATTTGTTCGAGAAAAGGCATTTGCAGGATCGATTCGAGAAGTTTTGGTTTTTTCCACTTCATTGGTTCTCCAAATGAATGACTGTTCTTTCGTCTTCACGGTAGAACGTTGAAATTGAATGAGTTTTTTTTCACTTACGTACATTCACTGCTTTCTGGAACGAATGAATGATCAAAGTAAAGCAACACAAAACAAGTTGACTCATCTTGCACAAGAGATTCATGAAGGCAAATTTGTGTTTACTTCATGTACGCTAGGAACAGTGCGTGATGACTAATATTTTGACTCAGTCAGGGTGCAATCTGAGAATTGAATATGATATTTTTAAGCTCTGGCTCTGACAGCAAATTCTACAAAAAGTTACTCATTAATGGCGAAAAGCTACATGCCTGGTGTTTATCTGAAAGAACATCAACAGATACTGAATGAAAAGCTCTTTTGATATCCAAGAACGCAGAAGCCACGTGCTCTGTTTTTTCAAAAACTAACTGAATATCTGTGGTAAGCAACGCGACACAGTCCACAGTGGGCAAGAACTGATGAAAACTAAGGACAAAATCTGTAACTTTTATCGCTTTTAAGTGCGGCTCAAGATCAACAAAATAATGCTAATCCCATGTGAAATTTCCTGGAAAATCGAATAGAAACTGTTTCAACTACCGCACGACTCTATGAACGAAGATATGCCTGGTTTTACCCCACTGCCCTTGTATTCTGGAATTTTTATAGATATCTTTGTTCGGAGTGGCTCAAGATCAACAAAACTGGGCTAGTCGTATGTGAAATCTCCTGGAAAACCAAATAGTTAGAGGTTGTTTTAAATACCGCACGGCTCTGTGAACAAAGATTTAGCCAGGGGGTAAGTCACTCGACCACCTTGTGTTACCACCCTAAAAAACACAATCCGTCACACTTCAAACACACTCGCCACCACATGAAAGATAAATTCATATCTGGCACCACTTACACGAATCGATTGTTTGTTTTTGTTTCCCTCTTGCTTACACAAATGTAATTCAGACGATGCATATGTGAGCATGTATTAAACGTCTAAACCGTGCATGGTTGCCAATAAGCATAAATTTTCGAGTGTAGTTTGTGAAAACACAAAAACACCTTCTGCCACCCCAGAAACACATTCGTACACGATCAACACAAAACAACGTGGCAGAGTTACTCACCCCCTGGATTTAGCTGATTCTACCCCATTTCTTCGTATATTCTTGGGATAAAAATTCAACTATATGGGTTAAACTGGGGTGGTTAAAACAACCACTATTCAATTTTCCAGGTAATTTTACATTGGACTAGTCCTATTTTGTTGGTCTTGAGTGACTTCAATAATATAAGGGGAAATGGGGTAAAATCAGTCAAGTCTTTGTTAAAAGAGCCGGGCAGTAGATGAAATGACTTCTATTCTATTATTCAGCAAATTTTACATAGGATAAGCTTTATTTGGTTGATCTTGGGCCACTACGAGCAACGATATCTATAATCTATTCAACAACACAAGGGAAAATGGGGTAAAACCAGCCATATCTTCGCTCACAGAGCCGTGCGGTAATTGAAACAGCTCTTCCATTTCGATTTTCCAGGAAATTTCACATGGGAGTAGCACTGTTTTGTTGATCTTGAGCCTCTCCGTGCAAAGATGTCTATAAATTATTCAAGAATATAAGGGGAAGTGGAGTAGAATAAGCTCTATAACTCCACAATCATATCCATGCGGTGATTAAAACAAAAACTTAAAACTCCATTCGATTTTTCAGACAATTTTCAAGCAGAAATGGCCTTGTTTACAACCGAGGGGCAAATCACTAGATATATAACTGAATCGAAAATGTATAGGAATGTGGAAAATATGCGTTGATAAGTGCTTCAGCGCAATCAATGCGCTAAAAAGTGTACAAATAAATCAAATGCACCCCAAAATGTGCAATAATTGAGCACTAAAATGCGTCAATGCGTTGAAAAGTGTTCTAAAATGCGACAATGCACTTCTTAATACGTGAGGCTGAATCGAAAATGCATGAGTGATTCGCCCCTCGTTTACAACCCGCGCTTAAAAGCGACAAAAGTTACAGATTTTTTACTTAATTTTCATCAGTTCTCGCCCACTATGCAGTCGTTCGTGTCCTTACCACTTCGGATACCATATCGATTTTCTGAAAATCTCAACCAATTTGTCAAGACGGAAAAGGATCATTTTCTCTGACAACTTTCGAATCCAAGATAACATCGTGATGGATCGATAGAAGTTGTGGTCAGACGTGGGTTTACCAGGTTTAGGAATGGCAATAACTATCACCCGTCTCCAAAAATCCGGTACTATATTGAATTTCAGAAACTGATTGGACAAGTTCAAAATGCGACGTCTGGGTGGTTTTTAAGCAAGTTTAACATGATCCTGTCAGCCCCTGGAGCCGTATTTCCAACGAAAGGAGTGCAAGAGAGAGTTCTATCAATGGTTGGCCAAATTCATCTATCGAATTCTCGGTTTCGCGAGGAATCATTCGTGCCGGCACAGAATCTGGACAAACTTTTCGCGCGAGCTTGAGGATCCATTAGTCCAAGTACTCCTGGCTCCCGTAGTTATTAGTTCGGTTACGCAATCTCCACGCCGTGTATCAAAGAATATTCATAGGCATTTCAGGCGATACCCTGTCCACGGACTGTCCCCAGTATCCGCGTTTCTTTGCCTTGACGAAACCCTTAAGTTTGCGTTGAAGTGCTGTTTATTATTCGAAGTGCTCAGGTGTGCACGTCTACAGAAAGCATTAAGCGCGTTGCTTTTTGTTCGTAAACCTCGGTTCCTTGCTGAAATGGTGTTCCTAGAATTGGTCGAGTTTGAGCTTGAAGGGCACCGCCTATGATTAGGTCAGGGAGGAAGTTCTAATTCTCCAGCGGTGGATGCCCTTCTACCGTCGTTACGGCTTCATCAATTACTGTCCTAAACATTGTCCAATAAATATTAAGGGTAAGACCATATGCGACGTTGATGGATTCAAACCCGGGTTAATCCGGTGCAATCGAAATTTTTATGTTCAAGTGATGAGTACCGTGAGGATCTTGAATCACAGTCCATGTGCAATCCAAAGGTATTGAGTTCGAAGAAACTGTGCGGTCTAATCTACTAAAAGTGAGGATGGACCAGTCAAACGTGTTACTTCTCCATTGCTAAGAACTTTCATATCACAGTTGTCATAGAGGTCATATCTAGTCAAGACCAGTAGGGAGTACAGTTCTCCCAAGCCTGTACCGTAAGAATTGAAATCTTCCATGATAAACCGTGGAACTGGAAGGACCGAAAAAATAACGGTAAGTTGGTTTCGGTTAATTGTGGCTCTAGGAAGAATATACACAAAAGCAATGCAAAGACTTTTGTTATTAATAACAGTCAGATATGCGACAACTGTGATATCTGAAAGTTGAGGAAAATTCACTCTATAAAAGGAGCAGCCCTTTTTGATCCCCAAAACTAATCCTCCTGTACGTGAATCCTCACGATCAAAACGACGCTTCACAAAGCGCGAACGCATCACAACCGGTATTGTGAGGTAACAATTTCAAAAATTCCTTCTTAGGAATAAGACTTCGACAATTCCATTGCAGAACAGAGATCAAATACCTGACCTCTTTTGGAAAATTATCCATCGAAGGAAATAAATGCTGCAAGGAGAGGCCACTTTATTTTGATTACCGTGAAGTACCCTAATTCTGCGCAGCGCCTAATTATGTGCATTTTATCGTTTTTGCAGTTAATTGCAGGATTGTCAAACTTTATATATTTTCCCATACACAAGAGGACAACACCCCTTTACATGTAGAACTAAATTCAAAGAATTTTCAACTGGACATTAGTTTGGAATGTTCTAAAATGCGCAAAATTAGGGCATTAAAGACTGTATTCGATGAAATTTGGACACACAAAATAGGTCACCAAAAATTTTCCTTGAGCCCGATTCTTTACAAACTTTCTGGAAATAAAGTACTACTAAATGGTTAAGTTTTGACATCATTGGTTTATTGAACCTCTTCTCCCAACCCAACTGTCCGCACCTTTGCCTTGACCCCTTTCATCAAATTTTGGGCAATGATACGACCGACTTGCTTACTTACTTTTAACCACGCTTTCTTTAGTTCAAGTTCATTTTCTATCAGTTTTGGAGTTTTAACGAGCTTTACCTTCATGATTGCTCAACATTTTTCAATTGGGCGAAGTTCCGGAGTGTTTGGAGGGTTGACGTCTTTTGGTACAAAAACTACATTATTATCTTTGTACCAGTCTAAGACGGGCCGGGCATAGTGCCAAGATGCCAAATCCGGCCAAAACAGTGTCGGGCCATCGTGAGATCTCAAGCAGGGCAGAAGTCTTTTTTGAGGCATTCATCCTTGTAGATTTGTCCGTTGACGATCCCAGAGGTGATGAAGGGCCACATCCGCAGATCGCTTGCCAGACAAGGATTTTTTTGGCGAATTTCGACAGTTTCTTCTTCCGTACACTCTCCGGAACGGCCAACTTAGAGGTGGCGGCGTAGTGTTCCTGTCCTGGCATTTGTTTGGTGTCGGCTTTGACGTAGGTCTCATCGTCCATCCCAATGCAGAACGGTTTTGTGAGCCACTCCCTGTACAGTTTTCTTACACTTGTTTTGGCCACTGAGTTCTATTTATCGCAGCGGTTCGGTGTCTTCTGGACCTTGTACACATGTAGTCCAGAACGTTTCATTGTATTCTGCACAAAACAAACTGAAACTTTCGCCTTTTTCGCAACATCCCTGATCGAAATGTTGGGATAACGCTTAAATTGGTTCAATACCATCCTGGCCTTCTCCGGATTTGATGTGCCACGTTTTTTGCCACTACCATTTTTCCGCTTGGTTGTCTTACGGTCCTTGAACGTTTTAATCACATGAGATACGGTTGAATGTGCGATTCCGAGCTGTTTTCCGATCCATCTATGAGAAGCGTTTGGGTTTTCGAAGTGAGTGCCCAAAATTTGTTGGCGCACTATTTCTTCATTCGAAGCCATCACTGAAATTACTCGACCGATTTTCACGAAACTCATTACACAATTGACACAACACAATGAAATACATTCAGTTAAAATTTTTACCCACACGCTAAAAAGTTACGAACAATTGCGTGTGTCCAAATTTCATCGAATACAGTCTTTAGGTGCGCAGAATATAGCGACTTCACGGTACTTAAAAAAAGTCACAGTGGGAAGCATTGTCAGAACAATGCTTTTAAGAGGATCAGAAATGTCGAAGTACTTGAAGATATCTTTAACAATGTCATCAAATGAGAACAGCAAAGTCGAAAATGGGGCTTCTGTTCTCAAAATCGGGGCATCAGGGGTTTTGAATGTTCATGGAAAAGATAGAATTCAAGTCAATTCAAAATCAGACTCTTCGTCTGATAGAAGGGCAAAGGGATTTGTATTAGCATGGGGTGATGGGAAGGCATTTATCCACCATTTCTGCGAAAAATTGCTTGGAACTTTGACTAAGCGAACTTTTTAATTTTCCCCCGCGTTGCTTTAGGAGGAGCTTTAGGAGGAGAACCCTTGCAGAAAGCAAATTTTTTACACTGGCACCATCTTTTCATCCCGCAATCGGAACAGCATGCCTTATTTCCGCAATAGGAGGTCGTATGTCCGATCTGCTTGCATTTTTGGCAGCACATCACTCGAGGTACGAACAACCGCATAGGCAGTCGAAGTTTTCCTCGACGTATTGAGGTAGGGCTGAACCAGAGAATTTTATATGAAACGAGTCTGAAGGGGTAAATTTCTTTTCACCCATGCTGGTCGATACAGTGCCTAATCTTTCAGTATCTTCATTGGAGAAAGCATAGGATTCTTAAAACGACCAACCGCCTGTTTCAGCTGGATCTTGGAGGTCAAACTTCCGTCTGTGACCACACCTTCACTTCCAATACTCCGAGTTGGGATGTACTGATGTCAGAACCAAATAACAATGATATGACTTACTGGAACTTCGCCCATGCCCTTGCCGAATCAAAGTAAAGTTCCGATAACAATCATGTTATTGGCATCAAAAATAAGGGAAATAAGGAGAGGAAAAAAAGAAATAAAAAAAGAAACAATAACATATGTTAATGTGAGTTAACAAAAATAATTTTAAGGAAGCATCCATTAATCATGTCACGCAAAAAAGTGACCGTCTAGACCCCTCCCTTGTATGAACCTTCAAAAATTCTTGCATGGAGCGTCTTCGCAAACCCCCCTCCCTCAACTGTGCTACACCAACCAATCTAGAGTAAGAATAAAGCAGAAAGGAAAGTTATTTATAATACATACACACTTAGATTTTTTTACCGAAATCTGTAAAGTTTTACCGAATTCTCAACAGCTGAACGTTCGGTAATCCGATTTTACGGATTTCGGTAAAATTTTACCGAAATTCGCTATTTTTTTTACAGATATCTGTAAAATTTCACCGACATCCGGAAAATCGGATTACCGAACTTTCAGCTGTTGAAAATTCGGTAAAACTTTACAGATTTCAGAAAAAAATTCTAAGTGTGTGCGCGGATGAATGTTGGTTTCGGGGTCTTGATAGTGCTAGAATTGTTAGTATAGACCCGTACTTTAGCCCTGACGGTCCCACTAACATTATTAATAGGCTGCTGTAGTTACACACTTAGAAAATTTTACTGTATTTGGTAATGTTTTAAGGAACCTTCAACAGCTGAACGTTCGGTAATCCGATTTACCGGATTTCGGTGAAATTTTACAGTATTCCGGTAAAAAAAATACCGCAACTTGTCAAAATCGGATTACCGAACTGTTCAGCTATTGAAAGTTCGGTTAAAAATTACCGAATACTTTAAAATTTTCTAAGTGTGTAGATCATGCACAGTTGCGCATAATATTGCTATTGCTATTTGTTAAATAAATCAAGTTTCTAAAACCAAAAACTATAATCAATCGATATATCTTACTATCGAAGTATTTTCCAAAAGACTGGTTGTATCGAAACTTGACGAATCGTCGTTCTATCCTTTATCCTTGGCCATGGAAACAGAAATCAATTTTTATATTTACCTATTAATAATTAAAAAGTAATCCACCACATAAGGCGCTGTCAAGAGGTACATACCTTATATGTGATTTTTTAACAGCGTTGCAAATTTGATAAAAAAAAAGCCCATTATTCTACATTTCTGCATAATGAAAGCGGCCCATTCTCATTTTAGGATTAAGTGATCTTCAATCAAAATATAGTAACCGTTATAGCGCACATTTTTGCTGAACAAAGTTTTTTAATACTGCTTGTGATTCAAAAGTCACGAGTAGTTTTATCTAAAAAAAATGCGTTTTTTCTTTTCACCCTTATGATTGTTCAGGCGAGAATTGGCCAGAAAATCATCAAATTCTTGTTTTAATGGGTATCAAGAAACATAATGCTATATAAATGAGCCCGGGTAATCCTGGGGCACACGAGCGGGGACTGCTTAAAATCGGCCATTTTTTTTCGTTAAAATTACCCCTTACTTTTGAACAATAAAATATACTAATACACTCAGTTCAGGAAAAACTTGTATCATATTTTTCTCTACACTTTGCCCCAAGATTATTTTTTCCTAAGAATTGAAACTAAAAAGTTAGAATAAAAAAAAACTGATTTTTTAGGGACACCCTAATGTACACCAGCAAAATAGCTCCTAACTATAGCAGTGCACAAGAGCCAGACGCTTCAGTCGTGAAAGAACAGCATGTAGCGTGTCCCTCCAGTGTAAAATCCTGGACGAGATAACGAAGCGTTTGAGGTCTGCGTGGACCTAAAGGAATAATGCGCAGACGGTAGTACGGTTGCGGAAGGGACTATTTGGACCTATGGGATATGGCTGCCAGTGACCGACGCGGTCTCGGCTCAAAAGTGGGCAAGCCGGCTCAAAAGTGGCTATAGCTCCGAACTATAGCAGTGCACAAGGGCCAGACGCTTCAGTCGTGAATGAACAGCATGTAGCGTGTTATATTGGCTTTGTTTTCGTTACTGTACAGCATTCAGTTTTGAAAGAATAATTATTTCCATTGGTGTGAACATGTATGGCAAACTTCAATGCAATTTATAAAACTGGTGTTTATTTTCATTTACGAATGCCCCTAGGATAACTATTCATAGCCAATATAACACGCTACATGCTGTGTTCATTCACGACTGAAGCGTCTCACAGTGGTCGGAAAAGCCTTTTTACAGGGCGAAATTAATTACTCCTAAGGGTTACGAGAATTGGCCAAAAAATCATCAAATTCTTATTTTAATGGGTATCAAGGAACACAATGCTATATAAATGAGCCCTGGTACTCCTGTGGCACACGAGCGGAGACTGCTTAAAATCGGCCATTTTTTTTCGTTAAAATTACCCCTAACTTTTGAACAATAAAATATATTCATACACTTAGTTCAGCAGAAACTTGTATCATAATCTTCTCTACAGTTTGCCATAAGGTTATTTTTTCTTAAGAATTGAAACTAAAAAGTTAGAATAAAAAAACTGATTTTTTAGGGACACCCTAATGTTCACCAGCAAAATAGCTCCAGCAGTGCACAAGCGCCAGACGCTTCAGTCGTGAATGAACAGCATGTAGCGTGTCCCTCCAGTGTAAAATCCTGGACGAAAGTTTGGAACTACCAAATTATCGCCACAAGATGGACAACTTGTTCAGATACAACTTTGTAGAAGACACAACCGAGAACACTAAGGTTTTCTTTTACAAAGTTTGTTTTCGACAGAACGGAACAACTTATCTTCCTAATTCGAATCACATTTTACGTTTTGGGCAAAAAAGTAATCATATGGCAGTTTTTCAAAAATATTACATTTTTTTTTTGTAATACTAAAAACTGTGTTTTGACCATTGCATGGAAAGGTAACGCAAACAAAATCGGAGCAATATAAAATGTTTAAGCATGGGAATTTATCAAATCTATTTAGTCTTTTTTTACACGATTCCATACTAAAAGTGGAACGTATCCCCCGCGCAAAAAAAAAACCTTTGTGTACTTTGCATTTTTAAAAAATAATAAAATAGCACGACTTCCTACTACCTATCTAGTTCAGGGAATGACTACTCAATAACAACAGTGCGAAACACCGACTAATAAAACAACAGTATTCTATCATTGTAATTAGGTATATATTAAACGCTTAGGTCACATCACGTTCCCCGTTGAGAATTTGCAACAACTTTTTCATTTGGATCTTATTGTTGTGCAAAACAAGTACGATCATTTACTGGTATATCGGTACGACCATTGTTTGACTATAGAATTTCTTACGTTGCACCGAGACGAAGACGTTTCGTTCCACTGAACGGATTGATAGAGCATGCATTCTAACGTGTCAGAAACCTCGCTATCTACAGTTTTTGATTCATTGGGTTTTCTGGCGACTTTTGCCATTCCTTGAAGATCATTTGTTTGAGCTGGGATAATTTAAGAGAGGGATATTCTTGCTTCATTATGGGTAACTGCTCATCTTCGTAAGCCTTGAAAGCTGCCTTCATGCGTTTCTCAGGATGTCGATCATCATTTTCTTTGACGGCAAGAGCAGCGATAGCTTGATCTATAGTTTGAGCAACCTCTGTTTCGGCCATAAGTCGATTGTAATTTTCTTCAATCGGAGCTTCTTTGGGTACAGTTGGTTTTGGAGGATTGTTCACCGACTCAATGGCTCGATTACGTTTCTCAACTTCGGCGTCAATTTGGGCGCGTGTTATCTTTGGACAGATACTTTGGGCGCAGTCTTAATGGAATTCATTTCCTGCTCTAGAAGAGCTTTTGCTTCCGCCTTTTTCCGAACCTGCTCGAGACGTTTGCGCTCTTCATCTTCCTGAAAAGTACATCAGTTTAGTTCAATCCTCATTTCAGCAAGCCACATCAAACCTTCTGTTTCTTTTTTTTAGCCAACAACTTATCATTGTCTGCCCACAGCGCATCTTCCGCTGCTTTGGCTGCCTTCTCAGTTGCCACCTTCTTTGCTTCAGCCTTACGTTCTCGGGCTTCTACAGCCTTGCTGTTAAGTCCCATTTTCTTCGGCATTTCGTTTCTTCTAGTGATTGAACACACCAAAAACTGTTCACTACAAAACTAGATAATATAGTCCAGGATTCTGGCACCTGCAAACTTCGCCAATACAGGGGATCCACAGGAAAATATTTTTTTTGTGATTTTACGTCTTCGCGATCTTCATGCACAGATTTGTTATGACAAGGTGAGTTTGTTTTGGAAAGGGCGAATGTTAAACTTTAACGTCAGTTTCTACGCCGTACACGCTTATTTCTTTCGTTCAAAGATTATCTAGTATACACAGAGATGAAGAGATTAACTAAAATTAACGTGCATAAATTTTGAAAAATTAGAGAAAACTTTTTTTAACGTTTATATTAGCAAATAGTCAAGGCCTGTTTTTCGATGCATTCTTTTACTGTACAAGGGGGCGTTATAAAAAAGAATCGAAAATGCCTTGTACATATTACGTTGTTCCCTCCCCCCGAATATGTGATCTGGTCGCGATTGGTTGGCCTACGCCATTAGCACTGAGATGGCAGCCACAGACATACTCTTACGTGGTTGTATCACAGAGAACAGACATCCAAGCTGGAGTGCCCTACTAGTGTAAATTTTTGTAGCTGCCATTTTAAAATTATAGCTCGTTTCCGTTAGTTTTGGTGAATCGTATGTTGATGGCGCCACTTGCCCGCCTCGAGATTTGATAGTCTGTCAATTTGAGTTTGGTGAAAACTAGACTAGGCGGCGTATTTTTTCCATTGGGTTTACATGTTTATAAATGGCAACGGGTCACCTCGCCAGATTATTCTATGTAAAAGTAAGTTTTGCCTTATAAAATCCTATGTAAAATTCAAACCTCGTGCGCAAAAATATAGTTTCACCTATCAAGCTGGAAACTTCTTGCACAGTTAATAGAGAACTCAAAAAGGCTTCCAAAATGGAAAAGGGAATTGGAATTTGAATTTTGACCCAGCCTAGTGTACACTCGTGTATTGCTTTTGACACCGGGTTTGATTTTTGGAAAAAATACAAGCTGAATATTACGATCGCTATGAAAGCTCTCAACATACACAAGTTTGACACTGGTTGCCACTGATAGAGCAATGCTCGTCGGATGACTCTAAAAATTTGATAATTGGCTTATTGGTTTGTTTTCTTGGCTCTTGGGTGACGGGAGCATAAGTTGAATGAATTTAACAAGCACGGCCCGATTAGAAAGAAAATAAATAAACCACGCGTGTATTCTGCAATCGGACACAATCGGAAACATCGGAATCGAAGCATCAGCCACGGTGTCCGAAGCCAAACCACGAGCACTGACATTGGTGTACCCACCGTGTTGGTGTTAGTCTGAAGCACGGAGTCAAAGCGGCGAATATAATGCACGAGTTAGCGTGGTGCAAAGTAGCTCGGCGTGCAGTGTAGCGTTTGGACATGGCTGCTGGGGTGCCAGTAGTGCAGTCTCGCTTACCACACCACCGACGCCGGCAAGGAATTAATTAATTCCAAGTTGATTCCAATTGGACATATCAACGTCATTTGCGACAACTGCCAAACTTGCCGTTTGCAGTTCCGTTTCCGTCTACATTATATTTGGGCCTTCACCATCGGAGGATTAAGTCGGGTTTCTCTCAGCTTTAGATATAAAATATATGAATTTATTGTCAAAGCCGCTGCAACGCGCCGTTGCGCTCCACATTGTACTATGATGAAAAACCAATGATAATATTTATGTGTCCCACACATGAATATTTGCAATTTGATCAACAAATGATATCTATTTGAAACCACACCTGATTCCTATGAAGGTCACCCACAATTGATCACGTTGCGGATGCGTGTGACGTAAATTGAACAGAAAACCCATAGGAAAACTGTCAAATTCACGCAAACCCATCCGCAACGTTTCCATTGTGGACCAGCCATTAATACATGTAGTTACTTTGTGTGGCCACACATACTTTTCATTTGCCACATAAACTTTATATGTGCTTTTCAGAGGGTTCTGTTTATTAGTAAACAAATGAATATTATGTGGAATTTCGCATGCAATTTTGCCAATAATTACACTGATATATAAGCAATGATAATATCTATGGTCCCATCAATGATTTTTTGCAATATAATCAACAAATGATATCTATTTGTAACCACACATATTTCCTATGTGTATTACATAACTACTACACAGAAAAATCTGTAGTTAAAACTACTATTATACCCGACTACGCCTATATTTAAAACTACCATGAAATTTCAGTCAAATTTACTACTTTTTATGGTAAAACCTTCAACGTTTGTGGTATATTTGATAGTCCTCATATTGATATCAACCGCACCATGGTTGATCTAATCGCAGGCATGGTAAAATCAAACGCATTTATAGTCAGCTGAAAATTGTTGGTGTTTGCGCTCAATTCTAACCCTCGAAATGGTAGTTTCTACTGCGACTTTTTTTGCGTATATGTGGCCACACATACTTGTCATGTGTCACATAAACTTCTGTTTGTGTTTCGCAGAGGGTGCTGTTTATGTATGAACACACTCAGTGTTATGTGGAATTTTCTGCGGATTTTTGCTAATAAATATGTGTGTATTCTTTCCCGTGTGCCTTCACAGTTTCTTACAATGCAAAAAAAGTCGCAGTAGAAGTTACCATTTCGAGGGTTAAATTTGGGCGCAAACACCAACAATTTTCAGCTGACTATAAATGAGTTTGATTTTACCATGCCTGCGATTAGATCACCCAGGTAACCAATAAGCATTATCATATGCAGTAAATCAATCCTAAATCTGAATTTCAGATGTTACATGCATTATATTAGCATTATATCAGCATCTTGAAAGCTATCGGTTGTAAAGCTGCATTTCAAATGCTATTTAAATGCTTGAAGCCTGTAATAAACATTCCGAATGCTAAATAGTATTAATGAAGCATTAACATAGCATTGCAGTAAAGCAGCCATATATTGGGCCAAAAGTGGCATTTATGTAGCATTTACGGTGACTTAAATGTTTGATAGGCTTTCGTAAAAATGCTTTGTAACTGCTTATTAATTACCTGGGCAATCATGGTGCGGTTGATATCAATATGAGGTCTGTCAAATATACCACAAACGTTGAAGGTTTTACCATAAACGTAGTAAATTTAACTGAAATTTCATAGTAGTTTTAAAGATAAGCGTAGTCGGGTAAAATGGTTTTACCCGACCCAAGTTTTTACTACAAGAGTTTTTTCTGTGTGCGAAAGAGCATACCTTATTGCAGGGGGTGAGTAACTCTGCCACGTTGTGTTTGTGTTGATCGTGTACGAATGTGTTTCTGGGGTGGCAGAAGGTGTTTTTGTGTTTTCACAAACTACAATCGAAAATTTATGCTTATTGGCAACCATGGACGGTTTAGACGTTTAATACACGCTCACTTATGCATCTTCTGAATTACATTAGTGTAAGCGAGAGGGAAACAAAAACAATCAATTGATTCGTGTAAGTGGTGCCGGATATGAATTTATATTCAGTGTGGTTGCGAGTGTGTTTGAAGTGTGGCAAATTGTGTTTTTGAGAGTGTTAACAGGTGACAGAGTGACTTTCCCCCTGCCTTATTGCCATATTAGCGTATATTGAGATTACCGTATAGAAGTGAGATTATTATCCAATTTTGAGTAAAATTAGACAAGCGTGCGAAGAATGACAATTCAATGTTAGGTTTGGAACTTATTTCAAGCATTTCGATGGAGTGTTTTGTTTACCAATATAGTAAAAGAAGTCATTCGATTCAAAATTTTCAATTTTTTTTTAATTATTTTCGTATTGGGAATGAACCTAATCTCAAACCGGGTAAACCTTGAAATAAGTAAAAAATTTAGAGCTTGAGAGCTTTGAATAAGTCTCTACATCGGATTCTTCAAGTCGGAACAGAGAACTATTAGCACGTACTGTATTTAAACTCGTAGTTTTTCGATGGATATACTTAAAGCAGAAATAGCTCGCAAGCGGAAGCTTTTAGAGGATAAAAAGCTTGTGGTAAGTATCTAGTTTGATTTCACCGACGGTAATTGCTTTAAATCATTGACGGCGTTTGGTTTTTCTTCAGGACGATAAGAAAAAATATTTCAAACGAGGGGAATTACTGGCTCAGGAACAGGATGAATACAATGAAAAATATAACCAACTGGCAAGCAATAGCGGAGAATTGGAAGCGAACAACGCCGGTGGTGAAAAATCTCCAACGAAAGATTCTAATTTCGATTTCCGTAACCTGCCTCGCACGGAAGTTGTAAGAAAGTTACGTGAACGAGGAGAACCAATTCTACTTTTTGGTGAGAATGAAATGGATTCTTGCTCTCGATTACGCCAGCTGGAGATTTCGGCCCCTGAGATCAATCGTGGCTTCCGCAATGATTTCCAAGAAGCGATGGAACAAGTAGATGAGGAATATTTGAACGAAATTTTGACTTCCAGCGGAACTGGACTAAGTAAAGGAAAGAGCTCAAATGAAGATTATGCTATTGATGATTCAGTAACTTATGAATCAATACAGGAAATCGCTGTTCGCCTAGGAAGGAGTGGTAAAGAACACGATATGCATGTTATTACAACATTGATCCAATTCCTGCTGAAGATGTGGAACGAACAGCTTAACTCAGGAACGTCGGCTGAACGTACAGCGACAAAGTGGAAAATTGCTAGAGCTACCTTTGAACAAACGCGACTGTATTTGAAGCCTTTGTTACGAAAATTACGAAACAAAAGTATTCCAGAAGATATTTTGGACAGCTTGACGGATATCACAAAAGCCTACTTAAGAGGGATTACATTCACGCGAGCGATGCGTACCTCACCATGGCTATCGGTAATGCTCCGTGGCCAATCGGTGTTACTATGGTTGGTATCCATGCTCGTACAGGTCGTGAGAAGATTTTTCTCGAAAAACGTTGCCCATGTGATGAACGACGAGACCCAGCGCAAGTACATCCAGGGATTGAAACGATTGATGACAAAAATGCAGGAATATTTCCCAACCGATCCTTCCAGATGTGTGGAGTATGTTAGTAAGAAAGATATGGTTTAGTCTTACTTGAATGAAAGTATGTTGGAATACGCTTGAAAGTATGTTTGAATAAATTTGATTAGAATGACATTGGCACAATCGCCAATGGTTGAAAAACATAAGATGCTCTCTCGACGGACCCACTTTTTTCTTCGAAATGCCAACGTGCTTTGACCAAATGAAATCAGCGGGCCAATAAGAAAGAGTGTTGAACTTTTAACTGTGTTTCAACAATTTGTTACTCCACAATTAATAAAAAGGTATACAAATTTGAAATTCATCAATGTAAAACAATAATAGGCCAAATATCTTATAAAACAATGAACTATTCATATTTTTACCATTTAAGATTTTTCGTCTAAAATTCTATATGGGAATCGAAATTGGGAAATTGTTCTGCATATTTAGAAACCTCTTGAATCGCTACTGTATTTTATAATACGAACATGGTAAAGGCTTTCTTATTGAACGCAAAAAATCCGGCTTAACAATTTTACAGTGATACATTTTCAGCATAGAACAGAAACACAACTAGTATAATAAGACGAAACAAAATTTGTACTTGCGAATCGAGTCCACAGATCACTGCAACTCCTTCTGCTCGAGCCGCTGACTTTTCTACGGCATTCATCAACGTTGCTCTCATTGCTCCTTTTTCGAGCTCATGGACGCCGTAGATTGTGGCGCCTCCAGGAGAGCAAACTTCATCCTTCAACACGGCTGGATGCTTTCCAGTTTCCAGTACAGTCTTCGCAGCACCCAACACTGTTTGAGCAGCCATTTTGATAGCCATTTCACGAGCTATGCCCTGCTTAACTCCACCGTCGGCTAAGGCTTCGATAATCTCGTACACATAAGCAGGACCACAACCGGTCAGGCCGGTGATTCCGTTTATTTGCGCCTCTGGCACTTCATATGCCAGCCCAAGCTGATTCAGCATGAATTTAATGTCTTCATAGTAGCTTAGTATCACCTATAAAAACAAAATCATATTATCAGCTCATCTAAGACATTGATCGCAGCTTCTTACAGCGGGACAGTTCTTGTCAAATCCCTCGCAATAAATGGTACACCCTGCTCCTACTTGCATCGGGGTATTGGGCATCGTACGTACATGATGGATGTTTAAAAAGGAAAATGCGTCCTTCAACTTGCCAAGAGTAACTCCAGCCAGAATTGAAACCATAACCTTGTCTACACAATGTTTAGCCAAGTTATCTAGCGAGTCTGCTTCGTCTAAGATCGATTGACGGCAAGCCTGAAGGATGTGAGGCTTCACGCCGAGGAAAATGATTTTCGGCTTCGAGCAATACTTGCGCATTGCTTGTGGTAACTCTGTTTACTCCCAAAGGATTCCACCGAGCCTTCAGATTTTTCAGATTAGTTGCAGACACTATCACTTGGCTAGGTTTGAGGACACCTGGGAAAATACTCAAGTTATGCTAACAGGAATTTAATTTACAGTCCACTACAACATACCTGATTTGAACAAACCTGCCGCAATGGCATATGCCATGTTTCCAGCACCAATAAAACCAACATTCAATTTAGATAAATCTCGTTTTTCTTCAGTATGGCTCATTTTCATTCAACTGTAAGACTTCTGCTTGTTGACGAGGTAATCTAGAGCAAACTTTTAAAAATCTCGTGCAGCTGGCGTTCTTATCGTAAACAGATGCGGATCAAAACAAAGATAAAGTAATCAGATACTCACGACGTTGAACAATCTCTTTTCGAGAAACAAAACTAGACGAGACGAACTGACGACTGTTATCTAACTGCAACAGTGATGTCAAACTTGCCTAGAAAATTCAGTAGGGAGATGAAATTTAACTTTTAACTGAGAAGCGGCGAAAGTTGACTAGGTTATCCACAAACTTCCAAGAACCATTAAAAATAACGCAAAACCTGATTTTTAATACATATGAAAAATTTAATAGATGTTGTCAATGGATAACTGCAGAAATAAATGGTTCTTTTGGGTTCAAATTCCGTTGATCTGGTACGGCTATACAAACATTTCTAAACAACGAAACACAAGAAAAGAGAACATCTACAAATCCTAAACATTAACTGCAAACGTTAGTTTCTCATGAATGATAACACAATAAAAAAAAGTAACTTGCACTTTTAAGATAGCACAAATAATGTCCTGATTTCAGTTTGCCAGAATTCGTTCGCATTCACAAGCAATCGGCATTTAAATTGATTATTTTCATTCATTTAGCAGTTAAGCTCTTTTCACATATTCGTCTGGATTTTATATTTACATTCAGCATAGTGAACACTATCCCGAGAGCAGTGATTATCACGCTTATTTTATTACGCCTAAACAGAGTAATTTTTACTACGTTTAGTGTTGCTATTCTAAACTTCAAAACGGAGTAATTTGAAAATACTAAACTGAGAATCTAAACTGATAAAAAAGCAATGATTTAATCTATGTGTCCGACACATGTATTTTTGCAATGTAATCAACCAATGATAACTATAACTGGCCACACATACTTTTCATTTGGCATATAAACTTTATTTGTGTTTCTCAGAGGGTTCTGTTTATGTGTGAGCACACCAATATTATATGGAATTTTCCATGGATTTTTGCCAATAAATATGTGTGGAGTATTTTACGTGTACACGGAGAAATACAAATATACTGAAAAGCATAAATTCTATGCTAAAACCATATTCGATCTATCGAGTCATTAGAATGAATAAACCAGGTTTATACATTGATAGGAATAAATATAATTTATGCATTCCAATACATTTTTTAAATTTATGCATTCCAATGCATACATTAAATATATGCATTGCAATGCATATTTTTTTATAAACATATGCATTCCAATGCATAAATAAAAGTTATGCATTGCATTGCATATTTGTACAATATATGCATTTCAATGCATAAATCATATTTATTTATATATCAAATTCGTAGATTACCAGGGAAGCTAAATAATTGTCCAAATACATAACACGTAAGCTTTATCTTAAATAATGTTTATTGCACCTTAGAAACCAAATTTCTTCCACTAATGCAGCAGCTGATAGCTCTGGTAACCGACCCGTTTACCCTGGCAGACACAAACTCGTCAATTTCCAGCATGATTCCATAATTTCTACAATCTGCGACCGTTGGCGAACTGCTCTCAGGTCTGCAACCTCCGATAATTTTGGCCCCCTTTAATCAATCCCGCACGGTGCGGTTGTGCAGTTGAACCTTGCAAATGCTGTTGGCCAAGGGAAACATTCTGCACCCTGCAATGCTCAGGTCGGATGGTTCCGTTTCCTAAAAGTAACAGATGAGATTTCATAAATCATTTTCTTTGATCTCGCAACGAAACGCTTACCGCATACAACAATTCCATTGTTTTCTAGGTCCCTCGGATCATCGATCAAGCCAGAAATGTTCAGTGTTATACTTCCACGTTAAACCAGAATTTCAATTTGGATGTTGGAACAATCGAGGGTAATATTATCCAAGTGATAATTCCCAGTGTATAGTAAAAGAACATTATCTTCTTGTCTCGATCGAATAATTGTTTGCGTTCGATCGTTACCGTCTATACCTACAGTTTGAATTGAACCAACATCGTTCAAATCTTCGAAAAACTGCACAACGTGTTGCCCAGGGAGGCAGATTAATTTGGAGACAATTGCAAATTTAAATCAGTTTCTGCCAGATTTTCCTGGTTGTTTCCAAGTATTTAATTTGATGTTCTAACGTACCGATATGCAAACCTTTAGATGTTTCTCCGGCCATTTTTGATCTCCATCGTCGTCGTGGTCCCAAAGCATCCAGACATGCTGGTAGAAAAATCTCTACTGATCGATTCGATCTGCCGTGCGATCGATATTGAGGTACTCGTTCATGTGATGTTTTAGTGGCCACAGATCACAAAGTGGAATGGCAGATGAAAATGATCATTCTTGACTGTTGTAGCGGAAGCAAGGATTGTCAAGGCCGTCAAATAGATCCTATAAATAATGTAGTATATTTGAAAATTGAATTTTCCACTTTATCGTCGAATCGAGTAGTCAGCTCACCTTCTGAACAGTTCCTGCCTGGGACAGACATACAACGTACAGCGTTGTACGAACTGTCGAATACTTTAATCCAGTACTGAAAAACACGTACTAGACTAAAGGAGTAATACTTCGCTCAACGTACAGTTGTACTCCTTTAGTCTAGTACGTGTTTTTCTGTACTGGTAATCTGCAGTCGCAACGCTGTACGTTAGTCTGTCCAGGACAACGCTGTACGATAGTCTGTACCAGGTGTCCCATCACGGCGGTGGGAAATTCGGTTGATGTTTCGCACACGAGGCGAGGAATCCGCCATAGTGCCTGCATCCGGTCGGTTCCATAGCCTTCCCAGAAATAGCATCTCGAGCACTCAGAACCTGGAATGCTTCTTGCAGTCGAACTGGTAGAGATTTTTTGATTTTTTTGTAAGCAGAAACAATAACGATAAAATCGAATGAAAAACGCGTCTGTTGAGATGATCAGTGCCGATCTAATGCGTATCCACTGAGGTTTTAATAATTTGAACCTTCAAAATTTGAGTCGACTTCACTTGATGGAATGTCATCGATAACCAATATGACTTAAACATGGTGTGGAACTGGTGGGTTGAACGTATTGAAACATATAACGCCGGTAACGCAATATGCATGGAAAATAATAATTATCTAAAATGTATTGCAATGCATAAAATATATTGATTCAATGCATACTTTTTATGCATTGCAGTAATTTAAAAGAAATAAAGCGTAGAAAGGAATATATAATATTCTACTCAGCATTTTCGATTTTCTCCGTGTAGGTGACTTTCATTAACTTTACATAATTTGAGCTGCTTATAAATCTGTGTAACTTGCAGGTGTCAATATAAACTGTGTAACTTGTAGGTTTTTGATCATAACTATCCTTACCGTTCTATCACAATAAATTTTTTTTCGCTGGGAATCTGTAAAACTTTGCCGGATTTTGCCGGGTTGTATTGCCCTTTGCGCTGAAAATTTTACTGTTATTTCAGCGCCATTCTTCGCGCCACTTCGGTGGTTTGTTAAATTTGGTTCGCATTTTCGGCGTACTATTCTTTGGATCATAAAGAAGTGAACGACGTAGACACTAACAAGATTTAACAAACAACTGAAGTGGCGCGAAGGTTGGCGGTTTATTTTCGACGCAAAGGGCAATAAATCCAGCAATTTTTCAAGCACAAATAATTTTACTGTTTTTCTAGCAAAAATCAATTTCGTAAAACTGACAGCACTTCACTGTAACTTCAGCAAACTTGCTTTTAATTTGCTGATTGATCATTTTATATGGACATTTCGAAATAATTTGTAACAACCGTTTGCCGTTCCGTTTCCATTATCATTGTGTTTGGGCGATAAGCCTGCTTGTTGGCAAGAAAACAGGCTGAATCCAAGCTGATTCTAATAAGAAATTTCAAAGTCATTTGCAACAACTGTCAAACTTGCCGTTTGCCGTACCGAAGAAGAATTAGTATCTTCCATTTAATTCCAACTACCTTTGCTTATCTTCGACAGATACGCGTATTTCGTCTACAATGTGCAGACTTCTTCAGTGTCTCGTACTAATAACTCGACTTGTTGAGTTATTAGTACGAGACACTGAAGAAGTCTGCACATTGTAGACGAAATACGCGTATCTGTCGAAGATAAGCAAAGGTAGTTGGAATTAAATGGAAGATACTAATTCTTCTTCTAATTTCTAGTTACAGGTATTCCACTAAACAGCTCAATCCCTCTAGGGTTCCGTTTCCGTTATCATTGTGTTTGGGCGGTAATGCTGCGAGAGGTAGTAAAACGGTAGCATGGTTGAGCCGTAGATAGGTGGTCGGTTTTATCTCCCACACTCCTCCTCAACGATCTCGGGATCTATTCATATAAAAACCCTGCTCATCTCCTCTAGCTCAAGTAGAAGGTCGAAACATATCGACACGAGGGAGCGATACGTAGAAGAGCTATGCAGAAGTGGACAGTTGAGCACGACGTACTGCCCGACCGAAGCTATGGCAGCAGACATCATAACAAAACCTCTTGGGCCTATGAATCTCGAACGCTTTCGTGATATGCTTGGAGTTTCAGCGTGAAGTGGTTGCACATTGAGGAGGAGTGATGGAAAGCAATGCTCGCGCCAATTTTATATGTTTGTAGTGATTGCTGATCACCCCTCGCTTCACAACAAGTAAGACGAACTGGCAACAATGTTTTCTTATCCTAAATTGTTTTCTTATCCGAGTGGACGTGACTTATAATCGTTTTTTTTTTTTATAAAGTCAAGTGCAACCTAGTTTTCCTCGCGATTTTCGTTCAATAACCCAAAATCCGAGTCCAACGCTTATCGTCGTAGCTTAAACTTGGAGACCCAGCGTGACCCGACGGCATTCTTCCCTGGCGGTAGGTCCACCAGTCCAAAGTTTTGTTCGTTGCATGGGAATGCGACTTTTGCTTCATCACTTCATTCCATTCAGGACTCTGCATCGGTAATCCGTCGCTTCCTCGGCCTCATCTCTAGCGATATTGGTAAGACACCACGGTTATGGATCGTCCATCAATTACGTCACGCAAAAAATCATTTTTTATTACCCCCCCCCCCCCCCCTGTCACGTTTTTTTGTATGGACCTTAGTTTTTTTGTATGTATCGTCACGTTCCCTCCCCCCCTTACTGCGTGACATAATTAATGGACCTTCCCTTACGCCTACGCAAGGGTGCGGAACCAGCGGCACACAACTGCTCAGCACCAGAACCACCGGACACAGCGTCATCCCAATCTTCAAAATCTGACGACGAAGTAGCGCCATCCTTGCATTCACTAACCTCTTCGGCGGGAATGTTCACAATATCTCCTCCAGGGATCGGGTTCTCTATCTCAGCTTCAGGGACTTGCGGTTCCGGTACCGGTTCAATTGGCTTCTTGGCATGATCAGACCCATTGCCCAGTTCAATGAACTTTACATCCCGGCTGATCGTAACTTTATTGGTTGTGCGGTCCACAAAACGATAACCTTTGCGTTCTTCCACATACCTAACAAAAGTAAGCTTCACTGATTCAAAGTCCAGTTTTGACTTCTGTTACGACACCTGTATGTTAACGTTACAGCCAAATACGCGAAGATTCGCCAAGTCAGGTTTCTCAGCCGTCCACATCTCAAAAGGTGTCTGCCTTACCACCCGTGACGGCAACCGGATTTGAAGATATGTTACGGTCTGGACAGCCTCGCCCCATTACAGCTTCGACATATCCACATCTGCTAACATGGAAAGGGCCATCTCCTGCAACGACCGATTTTTGGGTTCGGCCATGCAGTTCTATTGGGGGAAACAGGGAGGAGAGGCAGTGGGGGGACCAATCTTGAAAAGTGCATCTGTCAGCATTGCAAAAAAGGCGGCTTACATTCCGTTTTTTGATAGTGCTGCTCATGAGAGATTCCCTTCTTCTCCTGAATAGCAGAGAACGATGATTTCGAGCTTGACTTGCGTCGAGCAGGTTCTGTAGAGTGACTGGAGCTTCTGCAAAGGCGAAACTTTGATAAGAGAAAGAAGGTTTGCTCGAATGCCGCATAGGAATGACACACAAACACCAAGCACTTGAATTGGCTTGCTTTTCATGTTCTTGAAATTGCAGTCCTCGCAGGCATGGTTTACCTTCCCCCTCAGCTGATGATGTTCTCCACTTCCGACCTAGCTTCCGACTAGACTATTGACACCATTTACGGTGCTAGAGAAAATGCTCATCCAAAAAGTCTGGCGTTTGGGATGCGAATGGGATGAAGCTATCAACGATCAATCGATGGGCAAATCGTATTAGTGGATGGGCATGTTACCGGAAATAAAACAGGTAAAGATCCCAAGGTCTATTGTGGGAATATCAATCCCGATCCTTTCAAATCGATCTGGCTGCACCTATTTTGTGACGCGAGGGAAATGCAATCGGTTGTGCAGGATTTCTACGGATAAGTGTTGATGGTTCAGTACGATGGTCTTTGGTAATGGTCCAATCCAAGGTAGCCCCGCTGAAACAGCATTCGATTCCCAGCCTAGAATTGCAAGCTGCAGCTCTGACAGCCCAAATGTCGAGTAGCATTAGTCAAAACCATTCTCTTGAGATTTAACAAGGGTTTTTTTGGAGTAATTCGTAAACTGTTGTCTCCTGGATCCATTTAGTCCAGCGAAAATATAATCAAGCGGTGAAATATTAAGTCTGTTAAATCTGTTAGATTGCCACTAGATACGCTTTAAAGTCACGAAGTGAGGCCGTTACCCCAGGTTACATTCCACAAGTCCGTGGTTTACTGGACCAGAATTTTTGTACACTTCTTCTCAAACATGGCCCCAGCAAGCGCCCCCTCCACCAAACACGGAAACAGAAATGAGAGCCATATTCCATGAAGTCGCTCTTGTTAAACAATTCATTAACGCTAATAGCATTTCAAAATGGAATGTATTAGTATGGAAAGTAGCCTGTCATTTTCGATTCGTGTCGAAGTTCCTTATTACGGGTGTTACTTCACGGTGAAAACGAATCACGACAAGATTGCCCACGTGCAAATCAAATGGGTATCACTGTCCTTTTTACCGATGTCACTGGTGCAGTGAGATCCGTAATACAGGGTGTCTGCAAATTATCCGTACAGACTTTGTCGGCATACCTCAACACAAGCAAGCGGATTAATCTAAGCATACCTACATTGTTTAACATATTGAACCATTGTCTTTATATGCAGTAAGTTTGGTGCAGTTGTTATTTCTAATTCATTCAAAACGAAGCCGAATGAGTTGCACGCAGTTGTAATTGAGCGTAAACTGTTTCACTGATTGCAAAAACCCTACATGACCGCTACATTACCGCGTAGGGAAAAGAAAAAAGCGCAACGTTCGGACTCCACAAATGCGCGAGATTATCTGGCGACGAATTAAGCGAAATTCTTCAATTTCCATCCAAAAGTTGACAAAATCACTGAAAATTTCAAAATCTTCCATTGGAGCCAAAGTTCACGATGATTTGAAGCTTTAGTCATATAAACTGTGTAAGAATCACTACTTGATTGACACCATGAAAGCAAACCTGTTGAGAAAAGGTAAGGTTCTCCTGAACCACTTATCCAAGGACCGCTAGGACCGGTCAGTGTTGTTCACCGATGAAAAAGTTTTCACAATCAAGCAGCATCACAACCACCAAAATGGTCGGTAGTTGCTTCCTGCTGCTTCCAAAAATCGTGGAAGTATTTCAAGGAGTCAACTTCCTTCTTCTGTCATGGGTTGGGCTGAAATTACGTATTCCGGCAAAACCCTTTTGATCTTCGTCGACAAAAGGATGAAAGTGAATCAAGCGGTATATCCGAGACTACTTACTGGCACAGTAGCTTCTTTTGGCAAAAATGAATGGATTTTTCAACAAGACTGGGCGCTGTCTCATGGGACAAAAAAGACTATTAGTCTTTGCGAACACATTTTCTCAAGCTTTTTAACGAAAGATGAATGGCCTTCTAACTCATTGGATTTGAATCCAACGGACTATTTGGTATGGTCCATCTTGCAGTCAAGAGCATGCAGTACACCACATAAATCACTAGAACATCTAAAATCGTCTTTTTTATAGGTTTGGGAACAAACATCTATCCAAGAACTCGCGGCCGTCGTGGACAACTTTCGGAAACATTTCAAGACGTTCATCTCAGCACGAGGCGGCCATTTTGAAATGAACAAATAAAACTTGTAATTTGCAAACATATTGCTTTAACAAACAATTCATATTGATTTTTTAATCCAACAATAAAAGATAGTTGTAAAAAAATGTTTTTGTACCGATAATATTCGGACATCCTATAAAGCCCGAATTGTCGGCCAAAGACTCGTGGACCCACGGCGTCTTAAGAAAGGTGGATTATGAGCTTCGGGAATAGGCGCTTTTTCAGGAACAAGACACAAAAAGGCAGAAGAGTTTTTGTTCAAGATGGCGCAAGGAGAATTTTTCAGTGATGAATTGGGGCATAAAGAAGGCTATTGTGTGATGGTCTCTAGACCAGTGGACAAATCCGAGCAAGATGCCCATAGGAAGAGTATCTACGCGGTCAACACAGTTCGTGTCATCGAGCGGCATATGGGTTCCCGATTGATTGCGGTTCGGATTTCACCATTGTTTCGGAGGAGTCTCTACCACAGCTAGTCGATGCGCTGACACGTCCCACGAATCTGTATGTGTCAAGTTACATTGAAGGGATTGACAACACAGTGGGTATGTGTATGGGTATGAAGTGATCTTATAGATATTTTTGGTCGTTATGACGGCCAGATCAATTCATTATCATGTTCATCACAGTTCATCATTATCGGAAGCGCATGAAGGCGATATATCTAACCGTTTTCCAAGAGGCTCAGCTTTTCCTAAAACCGGGTATAAATTCAGTATTTAAACCAAGAAGGCCAGTACCGGTCATAACGGCTATTCAAAAAGGTACTACCAAAACTAGACATAAAATATAGAAGATTCCTGTATTAAAACTAAATATGAAGAAAACGCATATTGGACGGACACGCAATGAGCGACAATTCGAGTGCTTGTATACAGGGTGCGGCAGACAATAATGCGAAAATTTGTTCTATTTTTTTTTTTTCAAATCCCATTTTCCTCTAATTCAAGCAATAATATCAACATTTTCGAGTGCAATTATCTCTATAAAGTCCTTTTAAAAAAATTATTCAATGTGTCCTCCATTTTTATTAATAACATTCTCGAGCCGACGCCGGAAGCCAAAGCATGCCGTTTGGACGTAGTCCTCCGACATTGACTGCCATGTGCGTGTTATGGTTGACTTCAGGGTTTTCACACTAGGGTGTGATGTTTTGCAGGTTCGTGCTTCAACATATGCCCAAATCGAATAATCCAACGGATTAAGATCTGGACTGCTAGGGGTCTCTAATCCTTCGGCCAAAAGTTCATGTTATCGTTCAACCATTGTTGGGTTCGATTGCGTATAAAGCGCGAACGTCAGCTTCCCGACTTCCGCTGCTAAGGACCATCCTGCAGGGACTTTTTTGTGTGGTAAACAGTTGCTAATTGGCACCCTACCATCTTGGCAATCTCTTTCGCGAACATTTTGACAAATTTGCAATAAAACAAATAGAATGTTTGGAAGCAGCACTTGAAAGTAAACATAAACAAATACACTTTCGACAGAAACTAGTGACTAGCTACACGAATTAACCCAATACTCAAGTTTGAACATTTTTGCATTATTTTCCGCCGCACCCTGTACATCAAAAATAAAATGAATAATAGAAATCTATTTGATAATCATCCTCCATTTATTTCATCTCAAACAAATTGGTTTTTTACAATAAATTGAGTATATTTTCTCCTCTTGTTCCGTCTTTCGAAACAGCGTGTATGCTCTTCTTATAAGACTCATTTTAAAAATTGTAAAGGATTTTTTTTATCCCTATAAAACAATACTGTAGCCGTAAGTTCATAAAATTCTACAATTTTTTCTACCATAATCAGCTTCAGTTCCTGGAAAGAATCGCATTGCAAACATTGCATTGGGACGATGTACGATTTTCCATAGCTCGTATTGATTATATAATTAAATCTCTTGTTGATTTTCGATCCTACCTTATAAGCTAATCGAATGACTCAATATGTACATTATGGATGAAGTGTGTACCAGAATTACTCGGTACTACTTTTTTTTAGTGCAATATCCTATCTATTTACATACAAAGAAGCAGACTTTTACGTAATAATTCATTCGTTCGGGTTTCTTTATAAATATGCAAGTCACAGTTAATCCATTAAATGGTAAGAGAAGGATAGTGTTATGTATAAAAACCTAAGTTGTTTAGTATGATGTAGATTATTATAAAGAAAAATGCCTCGTATTTTTTACATAAAAGTTAATAAAAGATTGAAAGTAAAAAAGAAGTATTGCAGCTAGCTAGAGGTAAAATCTTACGACATAACAAAAATAAAACAACGATTAAAATATGTATGCTAACTCAAAGGGCAGTTTGATCTACACACTTGTTCGAATGGCTTCCTATAAATTTGAACTTTTTTTTGTAAATTTTATTTCTTCTCCGCGGATGGTTGATATGGTAAATCGTTTTGGTGAGAAGGTGTTGGCCGTTGGAGCGTTGGTAATTCTAAATTTGATCAAATCCTACAGTTCGGTAGTCGTTTCTGCATCCGATCGATCAAGATCGTTGAGATAGGAGAATGACAGTTGGTTGTAGTCTCGCTTTCCGAAGGTGACATTCTCGTTGGTGGGACTTGTGTGGTTGAGCTGGGGCTGAGACTGCAGGTCTCCGTTTTGCCTAAAATATATAAAAAAAGTTTTGATTAGTAACGGACGACAACTTTTGATGTGCAGGAGGCTATTGTCAATTGCTTCATTCAAAAGACTTAGAAATAGTTGTGCTAATAAAAACCTCGTCATATTCCACTGTAATTGTTTTGGTAACGTAATCTTTGTTAATGTTAACACAAAAGTAATAAGACGAGATCACTGTGCGGTTACAACTGATGCTTGGAAAACTTAATAAGAATTACTTTACTGAACATTATACAGTTTATCTACCACTTGATGAACCATCTCCTACGGAAGATTCCAGATATGTTATTGCGTACTGTGGTACAAGAAGTCTTCCGTTGATTTAAATCCTTGATACAAATTCTCACCTCATCATCTAGAGAGTACTTGAGTAGTACACATCTTGAAATTTTGATACAGGCAATCGTTCAAGCTTTGTGGTATTTCCTAGAGAAGAATTATTAGACATAACGCTCTGCACGAATAGCATCAGATATAAACTGGATAACTGACATGTTTCAAGAGAAGAACAACAAACATGGATCTCTATTCTGAAATACTAGCAACCAAATTCCATGGATACTCCTTTACTAAAGAAAATCCAGATGATTTGGGTGTTATGTTGATATTACAACGTCTTACATGATCGAAGCCTACGAAGAAGCTACTAAAGGAATCCTGGTGGAATTTGGATTTTGCTAAGCTCAGGAAACAGTGTAGAATGTCTTGGAACAAAGGTCGTTCAAACCCTTTGAGGTCGCTTGCAAAAAATAACGTTTGCATTAAGAAAAATGGACAAAAATAACAGATTTTTCATGGGTTTACCTTCACCCGCACTGACGAAACTACCCATGCAGCATTAATCATAGTAACTGATGAGTCAGCAGAAAAAATTGACAGCTCTACCAGTCGAATTCTAACCGTGATGGCAAAAACAGTGATGCAGTGATGAGGCCGGTTCCGGACGGCCGACGACCCTGAGCGACAAGAAGCTCCAAAGGATGCTGAAGAGGAAGACCGAGGGAAAAGTTGCTACATCGCTGCGTGCGCTTGGCCGGGAGGTCCGTTCAACCGGCTAAACAGTGAAAAAGTACCTGGCGAACATGAACATACATGTCAGGAAGCGGAAGTCACGTCCACTGGTTTCAGAGCTGCAGGCAATAAAGCAGCGGCATCGGTTGAACAAGATGTTCAACTCGATATCCCCGGCGAATCGTGACGTGGCGGTGGTGATGGATAACGAGACCTATCTCACCCTGGATGGCAACGGCTCGCATGGCACTTCGTATTTTACTTCCCCAAGAAGAAGGGAGCTTCGTGGTGAATTTCATTTCACACACCAAGTTCCCCAAGCAGGTGCTGCTGTGGCTGACATTCAGCAAGAAGAGGATTTTAAAGCCGCTCTTCTATCGCTCCGGACTGGCCGTGAACGGGGAAATTTATAGTAGGAAATGCCTGCTGGAGATTGCATCGTTCATCAAGAAATACCATAAGCGTGAAGACGCGGTGTTCTGGCCAGATCTGGCGTCGGCCCACTACTCGAAGCGATCGTTGGAGGAGATGGAGCGGCTGAATATCGATGTGATACCCAAGTCGGCAAACCCGCCCTACGTCCCCCAGCTGCGTCCCATCGACACGTTGGCGTCTTTTCTGGGCCAACCTGAAGCGCAAGATCTATTCCAACAATTTTGTCGCGAAAATTGAGGAGGAACCAAGAGTTTGATGGAATCTGCCAAATGGTGAAGAAGCAGCTGGACAAGATGAAAATTGCGAGAATTGTATCGGAATCAGAGCAGGTAAAAAAATGTGACGTCGTGGAAAATCCAACTGTGCCCCACAGATGGATCGGATAACACATGGGATTCCAACATACGAAGGTGTTCCGGGTGGCGAAGTCATTCAAGCAGACCCAGATGGCTTAGCGGCGGCCAGACAACGACAGAAAACCAAAGAAAGCTGATCCGGGGAAGGCAATAAAGACATTGACACTGTTTAAGCGTTGAGCGAACCTTTAGATCCGCGATGTGGCGAAGTAGGCGGAGGTTTTCATCTTGGTTTAAGGGATGTAAGTCCTGTGAATCGTAACTCTATTCACACTTTGTTGTTATCTAGTATGATTTGATGAGATAAGTACATACTGGCTTCAAGTGACTTAACACTTAACAGTAGCTGCTCGCCATGAGAATCAATGATACCCAACTTGAGTACGTCCAGGAGAAGAAAACCCCTAAGGAGATCTGGTTCAAACGATGGAACAACGGTGGAGCATCGTCAGCCAGATGCATCTGAAACGTCGGACAACGTGCACAACACGAAGCAAGAAAAGAAGAAGAAAGTGCTAAAGTGTTTCGGATGGAGACAAGAAGGCCACCAGCTGGTGGACTGCCCTAAGAAGAGGGAAAGTGAAACAAATAATGTGAAACAAAAATCCAGACGCATCTTGCTGGGGAAGGTGGAGTTTTTTTAGTGGGAGTTGGCAATGGTTCATCGAGTCCGGCTGTTCGGACCATTTGGACCATATGATCGAGTGTTTTTCAACAAACTGGAACCACTGGAAACCCCAGTGGAGGTGACCGTTGTGAAAAACGGAGAGACGATTTTGGCAAAGCATTCCGGAACGGTAAGGGTGTTGACCCTTGTGCAAGGTAAATACACTGAATGTTTTGTAAACGATGTACTATATGTGCCTGAGACAAGGTGAAATCTCTTCTTGGAAATGAGGGCCGATCAGATCGGGATATAATTGACGTATCAAAACGGAATGTGTTGATCCACCGTGAATCAAAGCTCTTTGCGTGAAGCTCACGATATGGAAAACTGTAACGATTGGATTTCTTTACGGACATGTGTGGCGCGATTGAATCACTCATGGCCTGTGGTGAAATTTGTAAAATTGTAAGATCTCGAACTGTGGCACCGTCAGTTCAGCCATTTTTATACAAAGAGCATCGAGAGAATGATTCACGAAGAAATGGCCATCGAACAGAACCCGACCAGTGGTACCTAAGTAGCACCCCACGATCATTATTAGTTGCAGCAACTTGATTATGACTAACACAGCCACATTTATGTTTTCTCAACTTAATGGCAACATGTGTGCTACTACGGTAGTGTGACCAAGCTAATCGTCGTGCGTAACCTTGCGTGACCAGGAAACAGACTTGAAATCCGCTCGTGGAGCGTGCCACGAAACGTGGCACGAAACTTTGGGCAGTTGGGTGGGTTAAGGTTTTTCGGAACAACCTGGACCCCTTTCTCTGCATACCATTCTTGAACGACTTTGCTGTAATGACAGCTTGTCAAATCTGGCCAAAACATTACGGGATGGTCGTGGGATCGAATGAACGGCAAAATTCGTTTTTGGAGACACTCTTTTTGGTATAGTTCCGACGTCATTGTCTTATTTGTAACGAAAACTTTCGTTTTTTTGCCACAACTGCAAATGCCCTGCCAAATCATGAATTTTCGTGCAAATTTGTCAGCAAAAACATATATAAATTTGGCTGGAACATCCCCCCGAGCCGTTGCCAAGTAAAATTTTTGACCTGGGATTTGCCCGAAGTCAGCCTTGACATAGGTTTCATCGTCCATCAGAAGACACCCGTCGAACTTGGTCAGCACCTGGTCGTATAGCTTTCGAGCACGGATTTTGGCCACACTATTCTGTTTTATGATCCGATTTGGCTGTTTGATACGACTTGATACGACTTGATACTGTAATATCTGCCCTATTCTGGGTATTCAGAGTTAACGGTGTGCTGCCAGTCACTCACCAACACAATCAAAACATTGTCGATCAATGCAAGGTGAGAACTTTACGAAACATAAATAAGAATAAAGCGGAGCAAAAGCTTCAGTTCCTGTTTAGACTTCAATCGGTGTATTTTACATTTCTACCCATCCGAATAGTGTTACCGGACAGTTTAGATACGACTTGATTCCTTCCCGCAGTCGAGTTCTCCTCACGGTACTATGGGCAGCACCGAATTTTCTGGCCAAATCACGGTCCGACAGATTGGGATTCCTCTTAATCGTCTTCAAAATCTTACCACGCAGTTTCCGGTCGACTCCGACGATTGGCTAGAGGCTTCCGAATCGTCGTCAATGTTTCCTTATACCGTTTGATAACGCGCCATACGGTATTTCTGAGCAATTTCAGCTGTTTAGCTAGCCTAGATGCAGACCACAATGGATTTTCCAAATAACTGTGTACAATTTTTTTCCTTCTTTCGGCTTCCATGTTGATTGTTTACAAAGTACAGTCGATTTGCGGAATGTCAAAAATACATACGTGAAGCTGACCAAATTCCCGACACGTGGGCGCCAAGAACTTCCAAATCCGTCTACCAGGAGCGCCACAATATGAGCAAAAGTTTGTTCCAATTCTAAATGAAGCAAGCCTTATTTCCAAGCCTGCCGCACACCGACGGAACTATCAAAACTTTCTCTTCATATCTTTCATTCTAGCCAAAAACATTAATGTTCACTCTTGGTGCCTCATGGCGATGAGCGAACATCTCCTTCTACATCTAATTATCTTGTTTTCCTAATGAAAAACCCAGTACATCCTTATCTAAAAGTTTCCCTAAACAGCTTATCGCTTACCAACACTAACCCTGCTGCCACTCAACCCAGCTATCAAACATCCCAGTAGTTTTTCGTGGAAATGCAGAGGTGTTCTTGGCTTCCAATAAAGCAAGAATCACGTATCATATCCCTATTTTTTCCTTGTTCGACCTGCATTGGGAAGTCCAGCTCAAGTTGCAGAAAACGACCGGAAAAAGGCGATCAACTCAACCATATAGGGAGTTGGTGGGTTGCCTGATCTAAGCGTCGTTGACAACCAGACTGGCGACAACGGTCAACTACTTTAGCCAGCACCAGACATTTGCGGTGTACGCATGTATTTGTGATGGTTTTTATGCTCTGAACATTGCATGCTGTGCGTTTGACTGTCAGCTTTCTTTTGTTTACTTGTTTGTGCGGTTCAAATTCTGCGTTTTCAAAATGTCGCGTATTGAAAAGGAAGTGAAAATTAAGGTTCTGGACACATTGCTAAGTGAGAAGGGTATTAAAGAATGTGCACACCAAAAAGTAGTCAACGGGAAATTAGTGGTATTCAATGGAAGATATGAGAAAATCAAAAGTAAATCATTTAATTAAGACTTCATAAAAATACAAATATAAAACATGTACAGTTAAGTCAATTTGACCTGTTATATCCAAATGCCCGCACCTTTCGTTTGACACCTTCCATCAGTTTTTGCACAGTGTCATCCGTCACCAATTTACTATGCGAAAATTGGCGAAGCGGTTTGGAATTCATCATGCGAGTATTAAAACCATCATTAATAAGTTTGGGGAACACTATTCTTTGGATGCTACCAGGAAGAGGCAGAAAACCCGGTTCTTCTAACCCGAAACTGGAGCAGAAAGTGGTATCTCTAATCATGAAGAACAAATCAATGTCAATACGTGATTTGGCCAAAAAAGCAGGAACGAGTGTCGGAATGATCCAGTGTATCAAGAGGCGAAACCACCTGAAGAACTACAAGAAGCAGAAAATCTCGAAACAAAGTGCAGAACAGAAGAAGCGAGCAGCAACAAGGGCCCGGAAATTGTATTCGCGTCTTTTGCAGCGTCCGGATGCATGCGTTTTGATGGACAATGTGACCTTTGTAAAGGAGGACTCAAAAACCCTTCCAGGTCCACAATACTTTACTGCCGTCATTGGGGAGGATGTGAGCGATGCGGACAGGTCGATTCAAGTGGAGAAATTCGGTCGAAAGGTACTGGTATGGCAAGCAATATGTTCCTGTGATTTGAAGTCAACCATTTTTTACACTACCGGAACTATAAATGCGGGAAATCTATCGATCTGAGTGTGTCCAGAAGAGATTGTTGCCTTTATATAAGAAGCATAGTACACTTCCACTGTTTTGGACGGATTTAGCGTCGGCTCACTATGCCAAAACCACTATCAATTGGCTTGCGGAAAAAGGTATAGATTTCGTTGAGAAAAATATCAATCCACCAAATTGCCCTCAGCTTCGACCCATCGAACGTTACTGGGCAATCGTGAAGAGGGTCTTCAAGAAGACTGGTAAGGCAGCTGGGAACATGCAGGAGTTCAAAAAAATTTGGGCTCAAGCGTCAAAAAAATGCGATGCAACACTTGTCCGGAACTTGATGAAGAGCATTCGATCCAAAGTTTGAAAATTCGTGAAGGAATAACTTAAATTTCATCCGGTCTTCATTATGTTCAAGTTTAACCTCGTACAATAAAGGATTAATTTTTTTTATGAATAAAATATCGGTTTTCAAAATAATTTGAAAGAAAGTTTGCGGATAGCTTATTTTCGATACACTCCTTAGCTATTCAGCAACCAACACCTTTGTTCCAGTACTATTCGGATGACTTTAATTGCAAATTTCAATCGTTAGTTGGGTTGAAATTGATCCCATCAAAATGTTACGTGAGAACTCAAGATAAAGCAGGAAAATGGCGAATCAAACTTCACCGCCTGTCCCTCTTTTAAAAATGGATGTCGAGGAGCATTTTGACTGCATTTTTTTAACCTCAGGGCCTTAACTTATGAAGCTAAGGTAGTTTTAGTCGTGCACTGTCAAAATGCAGTCAAAACTGCTCTTCGTTACCTTATGTTTAAATAATGTCTAATATGAAAAAATAAAAAATAAAATCATTTGATACATGAAATGAAAGTAAACACTTACCTAATATGGAAAAGGGGATTACTGATTGGCACGTCGGATGTGTAACGGTTGTTCCTTCCTAGCGTATTGGTAACAATTTCCGTCCCATTGGCAGTGCCATTGTGATTGTGATGGTGGTGGTTTATGTTATTTATGTTATTAGTGTTACTGTTATTGTTCCGGTGGTTTCGGCCCAATGTGTTAAATGTATTGTTTTGAGCCATCGACAGGTTGTTTCTGTTTAGGGTATCCCCGTAACTGAAATTGTAAAGAATTCACAAGTTACAACCATAATGGAACATAGGAGAGCAATCGTTCTTACCCATTGATGTAATTGTTTCTCTCGGATTTTATCCGTCCTAAAGTCAGAGTCCCTGGCAGTGTTCCGTTGCTGACAGAACCTAATGGATTCAAATAGTTGTTGCGATTCATCTCAAGAGTTCGGTTGAGAGTGTTTTGTCGATTGTTTATATTGAGATTGTTATTGTTTTTGGTGTTGTTGTTATTGTTGCGATGTAAAGTACCCACAACAGCTGTCGTTGCGTCGGAGTTCGTAGGACTGTGTTGACCTAGAGCGAAAGCGAGACAATAGCGTCTAGAGAATATAGAAAGCACTTGGGTTAGGATCAGGGTTACATACCGTTTTCCTTGTGGGTGATGTAGCTTACGTTGTCCAGACTAAACGCATGGTTCTTGGCACTAAAATCTAGCTGAAGGTCATCGCCTTCGTCTACAGGGACAGCCATTGCAAGAACCTGTGTTTCGTATTCCTTCAGGCTAGTTTGGTTTTCTGCTGCTGGGGCTTGAGAGTTGATTATAACGGGATCATAGCGTACAGGACTAGCAGGGGCATTATATTGGCGCATGCGCTGTTTGAAATTTTTATATCTACGGAAAAAGATGGATAACACTCTAGCCTACCAATGCCAAAGAGGAGTTGAGGTACTTACTTTGACCATGATATACAAATGTAGACGATTCCAATCGATCCAAGAATGAGTATCACTACCGCAACGGCTATGAGTGCATAAGGAAAGACATCATTATTGACGACTACTGCCGCTTTCACCTTTTGAATTTGTTGTTTTGGTTCGACAGGGCCAAAGATTCCTTGTGCTGTCGCTCGTGCTATGCTAGATGCTTCGAAATTGATTTGCGACAGAACGGGTTGAGTCAAGATAGTATTCATCACTGCGGTTGAATTGCGGGCCAAGATTCGCTCTGACTTAGGGTCCACCGCGTAGAACCTACATAAAAGATTGATTTAGTATCTGTCCGTAGAACACACAATCAACAAAACTTACCAAACATCAGTTGCTCCGTTGACTTCCTCAACCGTCCCATTTTCATTCAAAATCTTTCGAACACTAAACCGCTCTATTCCCGTTATCAGACCTGTAGATTTCTCATGTAGTAATTCTTCTAAAGCTCTAACATGTCTTCTAACATCCTTGGGACTGGAATCGGAAAACACCAACGCCATACGGTTAATGTCTGAGATCAAATTCACTACAACTCTGGCTTTTGCTTTGTGTACTACACCAGCCAATGGATCACCGTTGTTATCACGTGCTTCTACGAAAAATACCAGCGGAGTATGCTTCACACCTTGGAAGTTCTTTTGGGTCTTCAACATTCCGTTGTCATCTCCAATAGAGAAGAACGAACTCGGCGAATCATCGTTTGGTATTTCGTTGACATTTCGTCGAAAATATTATACTTTATTTGTCCAAAAACACCCGCATCTTTGTCTACCGCTTTTACTGTAATTAGTGGCGTGTCCATGTCGGCGTCAGCACTGATAACAGTATAATAGGTATCGTTTCGAACTCCTTGTTGATAGCTTACAGGGAACTGGAACATGGGAATGTTGTCATTGTCGTCTTGAACAATAACTTTAAGCTGGAGCAAAGTTCCTATGCTGGTTTACAAAATACTTGTTGGAAACCAAGCGAACTTCAAGACTATGACTAGACGCTTTTTCGTAGTCTAATGGACCGTTTAATACTAATGCGCATGCATGATCCTCAATACTTATCCGGAACAGATTGAAGTCATTTCCTTTGATTATTTCACATCGGAATCCTCCGTTGTGCTTCGTAGCTTTCTTAGAATTAATGATTTGAATAAGTTTAATAGTGGCATTGATTCCCGTAGATTCTGGAACACTTGTACTGTAGCTATCGTCACTAAAAGCAAGGCCCTGTACTTCAAGGTTGATGATTCCTCCGGCATCAACTCTTGACTCTGCCGAGTCGTTTGGATTGGCCGGAATGTGACTGACGTAGATTGGTAGAGTTGCAACCGAACTTAACTGAGGCTCTCCCATATCATAAGCCCGTACATCAATCAAGTACTCGGTATCATCTTCTTTGTTGAGCTCGTCACGAATGCGAATTATGCCAGAGTCTGCATCTACCTGGAAGTATTTCAATGCCTTTCCTCGGCCAACCATTTCGTAGCGAACAACATTGCCAGGCGAACTGCCATCGCCATCTACAGCTGGCATTGAACCTACTATTGTACCAATAGGTAGATCGTCGTTGATGTTGATTGGCTCCGGAATTGATACAAAGACAGGAGGTATGTCGTTACGATCTTCTACTTCGACTAATATTTTAATATAATCTCCTGGGTTGGTACCATTGTTTTCTATCGTACCAATAATTAGTTCGTGAATTTTATCTTTCTCGTAGTCTAGTCCACGAATTGTTTTGATCAGTCCTGTCCTAGCATCAATTTTGAACAAATCGGCTGGACCCCGTTTTAAAATATAGGTAATTTCTGGTTTAGTGTCGGGATCAAATGCTCGTACAGTTGTGACAACCATATTCTGGTACATTTTCCGGAATCTTAACTTCGATCATTGACTCCATAAACCTAGGAACTTCATCAGGAATGTCCCGTACTTTGACGGTTACACTAGCTGTACCGAGTCGTGGTTCTGGCGCGCCATCCTGTGCAGTTACTACAAACTTGTACTCGGTCTGTTTTTCGTAATCTAGTTGTGTTTTTGTTCTAATCTCCCCGTTCGAGAGTTGATTTTGAATGGTATATCGGATGGAATAGTGTAGGTTATTTCAGCATTCATGCCTTCATCAGCGTCCGTGGCATGGACAGTTCCAATTACGGCGTTCTCTCTTCCTTCTTCTACGGTAAATACGTATGGCAGCAAGTTTTCATCGAACTCTGGGTTCTTATCATTAATATCAGTAACTTTGATGTTGACAGTAGCACTGCTAGCTAACCCTCCACTGTCTTCAGCTCTGATGATCAGTTGATACCTCGTTAGGTCTTCTCTGTCCAGTTTCCGAATAACGCTGATAACACCGCTCTCTTTTTCCGATTGAAAACTGCCGTAAATCATTGCCAGTGGTTATTGCGTATTTTACTGGGTCGTTTTCTGGATCTTTCAGCCTTCACAACTATGACAGTTGAATTGATTTCAGCTCCTCGCTAACCTGTAGCGTCGTACACGGGTTTAACGAATCTTGGTGGTTTTGTATTCGGTCCCGGAGTCACAGAGACTTCAACAATAGCTTGCGAAGATAAAGCTCCAATATCGGAAGCCTGGACTGTAATGCTGTACTGTTCACCAGCGTTTAATCTAGCTCTAGTTTCGATCTCTCCACTCTTTGAATCTATGGCAAATTTGTTAGCCCCATTATTTGAAACATGAAAGATGGAATATGTAATAACAGCATTTTCACCGGAATCATTGTCAGTTGCTGTAACCTTAGTCACCAACCGTCGACCATCCCCTGCCGTCAAGCTTTACTGGAGGTACCATAGCCAATTTTGGCGCATTGTCATTCACATCATTCAAGTAAACCGTTAAACTCATGGGTGCACTTGCAGCGTTCCCATTTGCTTCACGGGCTACCACTTGGAATCGGTATTTCCTTGACTTGGTGGATCCCGATCTAAACCTTCTTCATTCACTTGAAGGACTCCATTCTCGGATACGACAAACGACGGAGTCGTGACTTCATAGATGTATTGAACTTGTTCGTCATTGGAAGCAGCATCTGCATCGGTCGTGGTTAGCTTTATTGGGATTCCTTTAGAGTCAGTTATGGTTGTTCCGATCGGAGAATTTTTCATTAACATATCCCTCCGTTGATGTTATGCTGATAACCGGAGGGTAGTGCATCCACTGGTTTCCACATGAATGGTAAGCTTTGCCGTTGCGAATCGTTTCGTCTCTGAAACCTCTCTGCTTTTACGACTATGTCAAACTTTTTTGCCGTTACGGACGAATCCACCAGTTTGGTCTGCTTCAAAACTCCTGTTTGAGCGTCTATTTCGAAGAAGTCATCGTAATTATTTGGGATTCCACTAAGAAAGGAATAACGGATTGGCGCACTGATCGTGTCCAGGTCGATGGCTTGTATACGTTCCGGTGTAACGGTAAGGACGCCCTGAGAGTTCCAGCTGGAACGGAAGCGGTATATTCCGGATTAGAGACAGGCACCGTCCAGCAGTACACAACCTCGGTAGATAAAGGATGGATCCTGATCATCCGAATCGGCCACATCAATGGTGAGGGTTGATGTAGCAGACAAACGTTCCGAGGCATTGCGTGAGCGATCCTGTGGGACGAGACAAGAAAACAAAATCAATTATTATAATGTTTGTCAGCAGAAATTTTAGTATTTTAAAATGGTGTTTGGTGATGATGATTTGAGAAGAAAATTTTCCCTGGGACAGTGGAGGGGAAAACCGGGATTTTGGATTTCAAAACGATGGTAAGATCAATGTTCAACTTAAATGCATCGTTCCTGTGCTGAAAATTGCCATTCAATATAATACTTGAACGACTTTTGAGAACCAATGGTCGCCATTTTGAAATCCAAACGGATATCGAATATTGGCGCCTTCACACCATCCCCATTTCCAAAATACCCACAGTACACGCACATACAGCGATATAGTTCACACGATCAACCCGATGACATTTCAGGCGTGTTTGTGTTTAACAACCTATCTCTTTGTTGTCCTGCTTGGTAAACTTTCTGTAAATTGTACTGGAACCGATGGATCAAGGCTACTAATCGAATCAGAAAAATAACGACGAGCCGAGTGAAAATATTTCACTTGATGCCACTTGACCGCAGTTGCTGGGCGAGAGAAGCTTGATCCAATTGCTCAACGGTGAGTTTCTCAGGATCATTAAACCAGAGAGACTGATATTCAAACTGCATTACTGATAAACCTTACGAGAATAGGTCAGCTGGGATCTCAATTACTGCGAATTGATTCCAAACTCCGCCTTTCGTCAAATGCTGGATTCCAGACACCTTATTCCCTAAAAAGTCTGCCATCGTGCCGGTTTTGACGACATCCAACATTTCTCAATGATAGTCGATATAACTTTCAGCAGTCCTGGGCTGCCTAATAATTTTAGGGTGGATGATGGCTACACCCCTACCGTCCACTTGGCGGTTCGTTATTGTATCGTCTACAATACAAGGCAGCGTGCGGAAGAAGGAGCATCCACTCCATTCACCCGCAGATGGAGGACGTCCTACTTTTTCGTAGAGACATTTAAAGATACGCTTGAGAGGGAACCATGCCGAGGGACACCAAACCGAGGAATTGAAGATCCCCGGTGTATTGGTGGACGGAGTCGATCGCCGACCTCCGAAGAACATGCCTCCACGCAAGACGGAGGACGCAAAGAGCGCGGTCAGACAACGATAGAATCGAGCGTAGAGGGGCGCTAGTCGGCCGCACTAAAGAGGAAGATAAAGGCCAGCAAGCGAGCCTCCTTTGAGGGCCTGTGTCCGAAGACTAATACGAATCCGTGGGGTGACGCCAATCGGGTAGTAATGGCCAAAACCAGAGGAACGGCTTCTCCAACCGAGCAATCACCAGAGCTGCTGCAGGTGATCGTTAGAGACTTTTTCCACTATCCGAGTCTATGGCTCCCCGATGCCGTAGATTTGTACCATGATCAGCGTTTCAGTATCCCAGACCTTAACGCTGTCATAGCGACGGAAGGGTGGGTGGCTCAGCCAAACACCCGTGACCACGTGGGCATTGACAACGACACAACGGGGGCCGGCGATGAGGCGACGGTGACGAACGAAGATCTCATTGCAATAGCAAAGTCGCTAAAGGTGATCGGATGGTATTTCAAACCTGGCCTTCAAGACGGCTATCTTGCTGGATCCCGCAATGCTCAGGGTGGTGATGCAAAGGCGCCCAAGAGGCGAGGAGTATGCTACTGTGCAGTGGTCACCCTTGACGTGAGAAATGCATTCAATAGCCAGTTGGGTGGTGCTTATCGCTGACTCGCTCCAACGCGTTCAGGTTCCCGGGTACCTGTACAAGATTCTTGGAAGCTACGTCCAGAATCACGTACTGGTATACAACACAGCCCAAGTAACATGGCCAAAACCATCCTGCTTTATTAAGTTTTATTAAAGTTCTATAAAAGCCACAAGGAATCGATTTGGTTTTATTATGGCCTCAAAAGGTGCTAATAGGTTTCATATTTGAGTCGGGTTTATGAGAACGTACACAGCTTTTTTAGAACCATATTAAAACGTTGTTTTTTCAGATTCCTTTTACTGCTATAAAAGGTTTTATTGTGGCTTTATGGTCTCGAAAAATGCTGTTTTGAAATGCCGTTTTAGGACTCATTCATATTATCTTATTATGGTCAGTTGAAAAAGCGTTTTACAACCATTTTAGAGACCCTCATGATCCATACAAAAAGATGTAGGGTTTAGCACTACTTCGGTACAAAATGATTCTGTTCGTCTTGGGGGGTTTTGTTGGCCAAATTATCGGAAACTCGGCCTCTTTTGGCCGAGTTTCAGACAATTTGGCCGTAACTAACCAACCCCCCAAAACACAATCCCGGCAAAGAGAATTATTTTGTGCCGAAGTAGTGCTTAACCCTAAGGATCATACAAAAATCGCGATGGAAGGAAAAGAGAAGATGGTTTGCGTAGTTTAACTACATCATCTACTAAGTTCGTCACGCAAAATTCAGTCCCCACTCTCTCCGATTGTCACGTTTTATCTATACCTTATACATTTCATGTCACAGATTCTTAAACTCCCTCCATCCTTGAAACATGTCGTTCTTAATTTAAGCCTCCTAATGATTCGCCCCTATCATATCACCTCGATCACGATTGTGGGATCTCCGAAGTAATAAAAATAAAACATAAAATCATGTAAAAAAACCAGCAGTGTTTATTTCAACAACTTTATATAACAATCAACTAATGTTGACATAACAGAGTAGGGTCCATGCCGGGACCATCGTTTCTTGGGTCACTCCTGGGTTCGATGTTTGTTGTTTTATGTATATATGTATAAGTTTTTTGGGCCGGTCTTTATGAGTTGACATGCCTTTTGCTGACAACCGTTGCTTGCTGTTTTTCATTACACGTTTCAGAAACGCGTCACATTGAGTTTCTGTAAAGTCCTTGTCGGCGAGCAGCACCAGTTTCAAAAAGAGCGTTCGAATGTGTTTGAAAAATTTCAGCGCGACCTTATTGGAACCAGAACACACGCCAGCTGGAACGTTTTCCGGCTTATTTTCGTCCGAAACCCTGCAGCTTCCGGTCCACGAACACTCGGTGAGAAATTCCCTCGTCATGAACACGTCGATCAGCTTGTAGCAGCAGTCTATTCCGTTCTCTTTGCCGTTGGATCCACAAATAAAGCTCATGTTCGTCACATATTTTTGAAGGGTTTCTTGCTCCTTTAAACGCTCCTCAAGTTCGTTGAGTTCTTCAACTGAACTTACTGGCTTGGTGATCATTATAGCGGTGGTAGCTTTTGGAGCATTTCCAGAAAAGTTTCCCTCGAATACAGCTTTTACTACGTATTCCTGGCTTGTTTGCATGTTTGCCATCCACTGCATCATCTTGATCTGGTTTTCAATGATCATAGCTTGATTAGACAGTATTTGTTTTAGCTCGTTGTTGGCTCCTTCTGTAGCAGCGTTGGATGAAACAAGTTGTGGTAGAATCAAAACTCTTGGTCCAATATCCTGACTGCATCCTTCGTTAAGCGTTACAGATGGTGTTTCCGGTTGATTTTCCGGGAAATTTTCCTAAAATATACCCTTCTCTTATTGTTTTGTTTCAGGTTAAAAAAAAGTTATATATATTTTACCGTATATTCCTCGACTTGAACGGCTTCATTCTGCATGATATTCGATTCTTCAATCAAGTGGTTGAAGTCCATCATACGATCTCGAACAACATTGACGGGGTTTTGAGGTCGAAGTCTTTTTGCCGGTGGAGGTGGGAGATGAAAGGATGTCTCATCGATCTCGGTGTCCGACAGTCCTTCCATTTTTTCCAATTCAAGTTCGGCTTCACGACGAGTAGGCAGTATTCTTTTCCTGACGCAATTAATGCTCTCCCAAGTTTCAGATGGGACAGATTTCTCATCCAGCGAAAGTTTGGCGACCGCACTTTTTTTTGGCCAATACAAGATGCCATCCTTTTCCCATTGCGCGGGGATAACGGTTAAGCACGTTTCTCCCTTTTCGATCGTTTGAACTATCTTGAAAGGCATTTCGAAGGTAATCGAGGAAACTGACTGTATTCACACTGAATATATTTAAAAAAAACAACGCTTCTCAAGAATTGCCTCCTGTGCTTCTGAAACTTCGAACAGTGAATAACACGGCAATATACCTAACGCATGTATTGATACCTTCAACCCAAATTTGCAAAAAAAAAAAAAGTTGCTAGCGTCAAAGTATATCAAGCTAAATAATGCATAAGGTCTTGAAAAACATTGATAGAATTCTTTTTGCGGCTCTTTCTTGGCAGTTCCATGGCCATTTGAAAAGATTTCCAGTTATTTTTAATGCATATTTTGATAAAAGCCGTCTTTTTCTATTGACAATGTGGAAATGCAAACAAAGCGCTGGCAAAGAGATTTCTCCTAATATTACTTAGGACCCTAATCATTGTTTGGCATGATATACATGGATTTTATCTCTCTAAAATAAATACATGGAAAAATGGCAGTTTAAGAATTCAAACGGGACGAAATTGTCGCGTTACTTTCTAAAATGAATCATGCATTTATTATAAGTCTCTCAAAAACTTTATGCACAACTCACGTGCGGAAGAGCAAACCAATTTTATGCGTGGCAAAATTTCCATACAATTTTGCGCTGACTTCTGAATTAAAATCGCCTATCTTTGCAGTACCTTTAGCTGAAGACAATAAATTTACTTGTTGTAACACCGGCCTTTTGAAAAACTTGCGCTAGGTTTTTCCTATTTAGCCAACGCCATCTCTCAGAAATTTGAAGCAACCTTGTCAAGCACAACTTTGCTTCCACGCTTCAATGTGGTACACCTTTTTAATGAGTTGAAAGTTACCCAAATGTTTACTTATAAATTGGTAAATTAATCAATGAATCGTCACAAAAGTATGATTGCTATTCCATGATTTCGTACAACTAAGATAATGGATTAAATTCTTCAAAAATATTAGATCGTAATTCATTCTATGTTGAGTTTTTATCCATGGCATCTTGATATATTTTTCGTGGGATTTGAGTAGTTTTAATCGAGCTTGTTAACTTGTCGAGCTTGTCATCGCTCATTTCAGTCAACGGTTTCGGAATCGGTATGGGGAATTATTCCCCTATTATAGGTAGTTATTGTCTCTTTTTGGTGCCGCGCTGAAGAAACGGAGAGTCCGTGCCGTTAGGAAGTGCATAAGCCGTGATACAGCACCATTGCAATACCAGCCCTACGACATTTCTTCCGTAAACAGGCTAGAATAGCCAGGCTATTGTCACTTCAAGAGCAAACAAACAAGAAACAAAAATTGTTTCCACACTCAATTCTACCCTTCCAGTGTTCCATAAATGGGCTCCTGCTTCGTCATCCGTCCGAAGTTTGCTTCAGCTGGAAAACCCGACGAGAATTGACTAAATTTTGTTCATATGATGCCATATGCAGCGAAAACTTAGACCAGGTAAGTTTTGGTGAATAATAATTCTTACATAATATTTGTAATGGCCCCATCAACTTTTGCAAACAAACCCTTTAAAGGTCCATTACTCACGAAATGCAGGCCTCCCACGCAAATCAATGTCATCATTGTGTAGGGGAAAGATTTAATTTTCCCTGTCCGATGATGACATTGATTTGTTTGGGGGACTTGCGCTTCGTGAGTAACGGACCTTTAAAGAGTTTGTTTCCTAAAGTTGATGGGGCCATTTCAAATATTATGCTCGAATTATTATTTGATTGGTTGAATTATTGAGCGACTCGGCAGAAAGTTTACTGATGTTTTTCTTTTTTTGTTTCGTTTCTAGATAATTTATTAGATTGTGGATTAACAGAACCGTGGATAAGAAGCGACTATGCTAAATTCATACCTGCAGACGTCAGTGCTACGGGTGCTACGGGAAGACATTGGATTGGCGAAACTTTATTCACGATAACAGCTCCACCTAATCGGAATAACATTGGGTATAGTTTGCAAGAGGGTTCGTTTTGCTAAGTGATGGTGAAGAAAAAGTTTGAGACTCAGCTAAAATTTTATTTCTTTTGATGTTAATTAAACAGAGTGTGAAGCAATGGAATAAACACTGTATCCTTCGAATCATCTATGGGGATGGCCACCATTTTACACTTAATATCACTCAAATTATAAAAATTGACTTTGTGTTCTGAGCGCAGTGAACGATAAATATACAATACACTCGATCGAATAGGAGTCACGAAAAACAAATCTAGTCGCTGCAAGCAGCTTCCCTTGATTTTTATTTCATCACTGCGGTTCTTGAAGGCGATATTCATAGTGACAACTTCGTTCGATTTGGTCAAAAACCATTTGTTTGCAAAGTCGTTGCTAAGTGAAAAATCATGTAATTCAATTTGACCATATGCTCTTATTTCGTTATCCAGGAATGGTAGATTGTCATTTACTTCAAAATCAACTAATTCCTTTTTCAGAACAGGAGGCAAGTTTTTTCTCTCCTTCCTCAGATCGATGTTTTTTGAAATTTGGTTCATTTCACTAAGCCGTTTTGCTATTTGCGAAAGTGGATTTCTACCAGATCGAATAAGGTTCTTGATTTGGAATAGTTTGTTCTCAAATGGATACGCGCTGAATTTCGGCAAAATTCCAAATCGTTCGACATCGTCTACCAAATGGCATAGATTATGCACATTACTTGAAACATAGTCTTGTCCGTAAAAATCTTTGAAGTAATCAAGGAAATGCATGAGTAACACGTTAGCCAAATTCAACAATTTAGAATGGCTTTCCGAAGAACAAATGGTTACTGCACAAAAAAAGAAAGAAAATGCTCATACACATCTGGGGAAAGGATTGGTTTTAGAACAACAATAGAAACATATTGTAAAAAGGTACGGAACTCTAAACCTTTCCAATGTCCAATGCAATCCAGTCCTCGAAGCGCCCGATGAATTTCACGTGGCATTCTTAGCTGCAATAGTCTCTTCGATAGGTTGGTGACAACACTGGCTGGCCATTTTGTATTCATGCTGCCAAATTTTCCGTCACGCCATCCCAGCAACAGCTTTTTCATGATCCCCAAATCTATCAGATGAAGGGAGTCTCCTATTGGGAAATCCTTCACCATATCTATGTTGAGCCTCAAGAGTGGAGTGTCGTTCTTGTGGTGGGTACCATACATTTTGTTTCGGAAGTCAGCATCATTCCTTAACGGGCACTCTGCCTTAGGAAAAAAGTTAGTATGAGATACATAAGAGTATTCTCCGGTAGTGGTGCATTTTTGACAGCCGTTTTGGGCATTGAAGTAGGCAGTTCCTGAAATGACAAAATTGCCTCTTAGGGTTTTAGCTGAACTGCGTTGTAGAGAAAATGACGTAGCATTTTAAGGGTGATTGGGAGTCTTATGCCTTGTGCAGACTGCTGAGTTATAGCATGTTATACTAATTATCAACAAGAGGAATCTCATCAAAGCAGTAAGCTTTATTCAAGCGTTTTAGGTGCTCACCAGGCTAAAGAGTTGTAAAATGTTACAAGGGTTGTCAAAAAATTATCAACAACAAAATGTTATCAAGATAGCCTTGTAACATGTTACAGCTCTGTAGTCTGACCAACATACTACATACTTAGACTACAGCTTTGTAACATGATACAAGGCTATCTTGATTACATTTTCCTTGTAGATACTATATTATGTTACAACTCTGTAGTCTGCGCATCTACGTAAAGCATCTACGTAAATCTCATTCACCTGCAAAACACAGTAATGATTACCTGAGATTTACGTAGGGTTCACGTGTTTAGCACGTAGATATCTGATTGTACATGGAAATCGCGTGATACCTACGTGAATTTCATGTTATCATTACTGGGTTCCGCAGGTGAATGAGTTTCACGTAGATATGATTGTAAATACAAACTTACCTTTGATAAAAGCTCTTGCAGGGAATCACAAACGAAACACCTAATTGACACCGTAATTTTTTGGTAATTAATAATGATACCTTCCTGGCATACTTTCACCATTTCATCAACAAAAGGCGTCAAGAAGGATTCAATGTTTGACGGTTTTTGCTTGCCTCCATAAATTCCAATAACCATTGGTTCAACCATGGGAAACTCCTCAATATTCATCAATATTGGCCAAAATTCATCTTTTGAACTTTTATAAACAGGTAGACCATCGATGTTAACCTTCAATGAAATGGACATTGGTTCCGTGATTTCAGAAAATACCCTTTCAATGCAAGTTTTAACACCTTGGTGCCAGTATTGTCCATTCTCCATTTGAATAAGCTCCACAGATTGGGTCGTTCTTAACAAAGTTCTTGGATCTCTTGGCAAGACATCCGATAGCCGAGCGTTCAAAATCGATAGGAGCTCTTTCAACGCAGACTGTCGAATATTATTTTTGACTGCCCATGATTGTAGATCTGCCAACAAGCGCAGGTTGGCGAATGTTTCATCTTCCGGCTCTGGGTCAGAGTATTCTTCCTCATCATCAGATGTGGTCCACTGTTCAGATACTTCCGGGTCGAAGTAGATGGGCACAGCTTGTGGAATGATTCTTGAAGTATGCGTGGAGTGTCCTGGAATATTAGAATCCTGGCTGCTGTTTGGGTTGGAACTACTTGCGGGAGATTCCGATTCCGAAAAATCCTTAAACAAATGCGGGCTCATGTTCAAGATTTTGTTGAAGTTCTTTCTAACGTTCCGCTTGAAAGTACCAGAAGCTCTTATTTTTTTCCATTGGTCCATGGTGTAAACAATTTTAATAATAATTTCATCACAACAATTTTATGTTGTTCACTGCGCTGCTAATAGTTAAGCTAATCACGTCCTAAGTGTGGTAGTATGTTTTCTGGAAATGTGACAGTGCGTTATGGATGAAAACATAACAAACAGCTGTCAAAAAGATTAAAAATAGTAAGCAAACTTTTAGGTTGCTGTGGGAAAACAAACCATTTTTACACGAAGATAGACACGATAGTGTGCGTATATTGTACTGTCACCTAGTTTTTAAAATTGTTAGTGTTTTCCAATTTTAAAAACTAGGTGTTCTTGTTTCTGGCAGGTGCTCAAAACAAAACGCCATCTATGGGAAACAAATAAAAACATTTGTTAGGCTCAATGAGGTTTTAAAACAGCAAAAAACATAACCAAATAGTTTTATAGTAGTAATTGCGAAGATAAATTAGCATTTTGCTAAAAATGTGCTTTTTTCCAATCGCCATATTGAAATATAAGAAATAATTGATATGTAGAAAAATAAATGCATTAATTTTTTTATGCAGTGCAAATGAATTGTAGAACGGAGACCGATTTCTGCATTTTCTTGGATTAGTCTGTTGATTTCCATCAATTTTCCATTAATGCATGATAAATTTATCGAATATATTTGTTTTATTTTTGTATATGTTGTTGACAGCTCGCATAATTTCCGAGGTGCATTAATTTTGGGCTCTTATCGTGCCAATGTTCACCATAAATTTAAATGCGCATATGATTTGGAACATTATACGCTGCAAAAATATTAATTTGTTTTGTATATTTTTCTATCAATCAAAATTTCCCGCAACGCTCGAACTTCCTTTTCAGATAATATTTACTGTTAAATGAATCAGAAGAGCTGAGAATCGAACAAAGGAGAACAACAAATACCAATCACGATATTACAGTAAAGTTTGACAGCTGTGGCCATTTGGCCGTATGCTGGTTTTCATGGCAGCCAATAGGTTTTATAAAGGTTCTTAAGTGGTCATAACATCTTCCACTAATACATTTTCAAGATCATTACGGTCTTATAGAGGTTTTATTGACTTTTTTTCACAACCGTCTATAGAGTGGGCCACTTTGTACAGATATTGGCTTTAAAGACGCATAGAGGAGGTGTTGGTAGACAAAACAGTTTTAAATGTAGTTTCATCAACAAAGCCGGGAGGAGTGCTGTAAGGCTGGAATAAAACTTAAATTGTTACTTGGGAGAGGTAGGCCAGAAACGTGCCCAGATCACCGCAGGCGTCCCACAAGGTTCGATCGTGGGTCCGATGCTATAGAACACGATGTGCGATGAGGTACTACGGCTTGAATTCCCGAACGGGGTGAAGATAGTCGGGCTCAAGGACGACATCACCCTGGAGATATGTAGTGAATCCGGCATGATAGCCGTAAGCGATCCCGACACGACTCCGGATAACTTGGTCCAGAGGACGTGCCAAGACCTGGGACATCAAGATTGTCCTTAATCTCCGACCAATGGCAGGTCGCAGGGACCACCTAACTACTAAAGCCCTAAGTAGTTAGACAAAGTGGGTGCTTAACAAGCACAATAGGCCCCTCTCCAAAGTAATACCGAAAGATGGTTGGGGCTTAAGGCACGGGTGAGTTTTTAGTGGGTCAAGGAGTTGGCACCCTTATTCCCAAACCCTGAGTTCTTCAGGTGTCTGGTTGCAGATTTTCCATCCCGTCAAAAAAAAACTCATCTTAGTAAGTCCTCACGTCTTGGCGACGCTGATTTATTCGAGGGCATTGAGATTTCTACGACTCCATTTAAAGTCCCCATTGAGCCACTAACCCCATAAATCCGGACACTATTCGAAGTTGATTATCACAGTTTATCATGCAGTAATAATTTTGAAATTCTATTTTTATTTTTAATTATATATTTCCTTGTTTCCAGCGTTAAAAAAAATCTAATAATTATTCAAAAATGAAATGTCCGGATTTACAGACTGCCCGGATATTTATGCAGCATACTTTTCTCTAGAGACAATTACAATAACATTGACAGTTTTGTTTTGTTTTGAAAGCGTTTAATAAAAAGTAAAAGTGATGCCGTTTAATTACGACCACTCTATGAGTGGAGTCCCACAATTATAAACAACCCAAGTAGCACACTACGATCATAATTAGTTGTAGTAACTTGATTATGACTTAGCAAGTCATATTTATGTTTTCTCAACCGAATAGCAACAAGTGTGCTACTAGGGAAACTTCAGATCCAATTCCTACAATTAAACTTTCAATTTTCTAGTGGTACCATTGAAATTGGATCACGGCTACTTCTGGCCCCAATAAAATATTGTCTGATGATTGTCGTCTGTTTGTCTCTCTGTTATTTGTCGCTTTTCAGTTGAGATATTTGCTTGTGGAATCGTATTTTTGGCTTTAATTATTTATTTGTGGCGCACATCTACAGACTACAAGGACCCAATGATTGTAAAAAAACTAGTTCATCCTATCTACAATATTAAGCACAAAAGTACCATAGCTTCAAATAGAAGTAGCACTATTAAACACACAATGTACACCAATCAAAGTGCTGTTTTGTCCATAGTTATCGTGGTGGAAAGGCAGTCTCAGTCTCAGTACTGAATCATGGTAGCAGGGAGGCCAGACTCCTTACGCTGATCATTGACGTACTTCTATAACGATTTGGTCTGGTTTTCAAATTTCGCTGTGTGTTCCATGCTGGATACTGGATCGTTTTATCATTAAAACTTGTTCAGGTTTTCTAGAGTTCTAAATGAATTTCAGAATCGAGTAATTTGAGTTAATTATGAATGGAAATAAGAGGAAGTGATAGCAGCAGTCTGTAAGAAAAATTATCGCATTACGTGAGCAGTATATGGGAAAAGGAATAGCGAGTGATTTGTCATTATATAATTGACACAAATTTTCCGAAATCAAGGCTATTCAGTTTGTATAAACAACAAGTGTGTTTATTAACATCAACATTGATACCAATCATTGCTGCACTTTTAATCGATTTGTAATAATTAAGTTAAAAATCATCAGCCCTAAGGTTGGTTAATGACTTGTACGTTTTTTTAAGGAGAGTTCATCGTACATCTTGAACGTTAACAATGACAGTTTTTAATAGTCCAAAAGTTCAAAGTCTTTACCTGTGTACCTGGCACCGAGAATTAAGTTAATCATCTTCATATGTAAAACAATGCATGCCCCAATGTTTGACAAAGTATGTACATGTTATTGATCTGAGAAAGCGATTTCGCATAACCGTGCCAAGCGCCATTATGGGAAAACATGAGTTCATTATTTGCATCTTTCGTTACTTGTTATTGGGATCAGCGAAGTACCCTGTCGTTCGTTACCCAATGCATCCGAGCCGGTAAAAAAGTTGGTGTAGATTTTCACAATAATTTATTCTTCATCATCATCCGGACGATGACACGATCAGCGAGTTTGATATTCCATGGAACGGTCCCACTAATGAAGTTATAAAAAGGAAACCATGCTTTGCAAGAACCCTTGTACATAGATTGCATGATATTAAGAGGATGTGTAATGCATTATTCTCTGCACTTTCTTTGAGGTATGACAAGATAACGGTTTATGATATGCATTATATAAGGCCATGGTTTAAAATGCGCCTCATTATAAAATATGTCCAACAGTTTTAACAAATGCAATGGAATGCATTCTTTACTCTGTTGCAGTTCTGAATCGAAATTATCTGTTTTGATCCTTAAATAATATTAAAATATAAAAGTTTATTATATCTTCAACTTTTTGTTATGAGCGTGATGTTCGACTGAATATGTTGTACGGTTTGCTTTATAATCTTTAAATCTAGATGTTTGATTTATGATACAAGTAGGACAAAATGCGTACTACTCTACATTTCTGTACAATTAATTCGATAGTAACATTTTCATTAATCAATTTTCCCATTTCCTAAAGCGACAAAAAATTAGAAGGACTTCAACGCAATACAAACGACAAACCCTTCTTTGGTATACCAACATGTCTGTACTAGTTCACCACGGGATAAAGGCACCTTCACTCTAGATAACGCACTCGTCAACTCTTGAGCCAGAACCAACGGCCTCACTTCCCTCCCGAAGAAACTCGCTACCAGAGATTTTGACGTCTCCGAAAATAACCCACCCCTTTCGGTAGGGATTGAACCCAGATTGAACCAGCAGGCGCGGTTCCATTTGAACACGGCAGTTGAATTTGGTCCTATCAAAATATTATTACTTTGCCAGATTAGAGTATTTGTTTTGATCCAACTAAGAAACATCGTTGTTTAACTACTTGTAATTTGAGTCCGATTATATGGCAACACAACATCGTTAATTTTCTGTTTTGCTTTGAAGCTATTGGTGTAAAATGACGGAATACGATTGAACGACCCGTAAATGAAAGAATGAAACATGTTAGCCAGAGAACGAATTCAATGAAGCAATTGTCTGGAATGTCGAAATGTTGTACTAGTTGATATTGAGATTTTTTTCTCTGACCTGAAATGCTACAAAACGTATTTTTCTTGGAGCGTTAGTTGCTTTTCCGTTACAGTGAAATCAATTTTGATCTACTGGTTGGTGTTCAAAATGCAGTCACATCTGTGGAGATCCACACCCGCATAACAATACCACAGTCGTTGTGACTTCTCTTGCGAAAGTGGATGTGACCATCAGTTTTCAACTTTGAAGAAAACCCAAAAGGTCTATACTTTGTTTGTTTATTTGATAGAAGCAATTGAATTTAAGAATTTATTGATTGGTTATTATCAGAAGACTGTTAGTTGACGTGACGCTGAAAAAGAAAAAAAAACACTTATCTCTACTAGTTCACACCACTTGTACACTGAAAATTTACTTTCGTAAATTAGCTTTCACTCGTTTCGTTAACATTGAATTTGTACATAGTAAAATTGTCTTGTATATTGTATGAAACAATGCACGAAAGTTCTCTCTGTGTCTTTAAATACTTCGTGATTTTGACTGTTGTACGTGTACCATTAATTACGAAGATATCTTTATAAAAACAACAAATTAATTTCGTTGATGAAAACAACTGATAGATTAAATAATTCTATCTTTGATTTCGTATTATAAACCAAAATTAATTTTCAGTGTAGTCGTACAAATTTAAACAAAACTTTGATCTTTTTTTTGCATCTAGCAACTATTTATAAATATCCTGGAGATTTTTTTAATGTTTTGGAAAAAATCTCTTTTTTGCCAATATCTCCGTAACTATTATATTCAAAAACTCTCCGTTGATTGGGTTTTGAAGGGAATTAGCTAATAAAGATTGTACTTGGAAAAAATACAACTCTGTCTTTTGTGTATAAAGGGTGTCCACGATGAAATTGCCACACACAAAATTGATTCGCAAAATTCGAGTTTTCATCCGATTGCCATCAAATTTTCAAGGATTGAGAAATAACTATTAAACTTCATTTTACCATTTTACTCGTATTTTATTTACAGTCCATACGCAAATGCCCGCACCTTGGCCTTAACCCCGGCCATAAGATTCTGCACAACCTGTGAATCAACTGTTTTTTTGCATGTAAACCCATACTTTTTTCAGTTCCTCGACTGTCTTCACTACCTTAGGTCGTTTAAGAAGGTGCTGCTTCATAATCGCCCAGTACTTTTCGATGGGGCGGAGCTCCGGAGTGTTGGGAGGGTTGAACATTTTCGGCACGAAATTGACCTTATTGTCCGCATACCACTTCAGCACGTCCTTGGAGTAGTGGCATGAGGCCAAATCCGGCCAGAAGATTGTTGGGACGTTGTGGGCCTTCAGGAGAGGAAGCAGCCGCTTTTGGAGGCACTCTTTTATGTACACCTTTTCGTTCATCGTGTCATGGGTCACGAAAGGTGCACTCCGCTTCCCGCACGTGCAGATGGCTTGCCAAACCAGGAATTTCTTCGCAAATTTGGACATCTTCTGAGTGCGGACATGCTCCGGAACGGTGAACTTATCCTTGGCCGTGAAAAACAGGTTGCCGGGGATCTGTTTGAAGTCGGCCTTCACATATGTTTCGTCGTCCATGATGCAGCATTCAACTTTCGTCAGCATGTTGAGGTACAACTTCCTGGCACGGGTTTTGGCGGACTTGTTCTGCTTCTCGTCGCGATTAGGGGCCTTTTGTACCTTGAACGTTTGAAGCCCAGCCTTAGTTTTGGCCTTCTGGACAAAACTTCGGCTTAGGTGCAGCTTCTTAGCCACATCCCGAACGGAGGCGTTCGGATTTCGGTTGAAGGCCCCAACTACGCGGTTGTGTTGTACGGAATACTTTTTCCTTCACTTCTGGGCTTCCGATCGGTGGTCAACCGTTCCTCAAACCGCTTAATCACTCGCGACACCGTGGAATTCGCGATTCCCAACGTTTTAGCGATGGAACGATGCGAGAGATCCTTGTTCTCGTGATGAATGCGCAAGATTTTATCATGCACGAGCTGTTCTTTCGACTCCATTTCCGCGAGTTTTGATCACAGGACTTGCAGGATGTAAATAATGCACTATGAACTAAATCCACCAAAATTTTTATTAATTTCTACCCAACGGTTAAAAAGTTAGACCAATTTCATAGTGTGGCAATTTCATCGTGGACACCCTTTAATTTTTTATTGCATAAGTCAAAATTGAATTTGGGTTAAACTAGTTACAAGTAGGGTGTTGTGCATGGTGACTCAGCGCTTTAGATGGCGACCTTCAAAAATTGGTTTAACGAGTTTCAACGTGGTCGAAAGTCGGTTGAACCACGTTTAGGTGCTCTGACATTGGCTACCACGGAGGATAACGTGAAAAAACTTCACGGTCTTGTATTGACAGACCGCCGACAGGAGGTGCACAAGATAGATGAGACCATAGAAATAACGAAAGACGGCGTGGGTCATACTCTGTAACATTTGTAACACGAGCGCAACCGTGAGCCTATTTCAGAGAAGTTTTTGACGCAGTCTAAGCGCGAACCGAAGGATTTTCTGCGTCGTTTCGTGAGTGGCGACGTAACATGGTTCAACTGGTAAACACTAGAGACAAGTAACAGTCGAAATAGTGGACTCCACCCGGTGAACGCGCTCCGAAAAAGGCGAAGATTGTCCTATCGCTCGGAAAGACGATGGCAACATTTGTCTGGGATTACAAGGGGTGATCTACATTAGGTACCTGGAGAAGGGCTCCACTATACCTATTATTGGGCCGAATTTCTGTAAAAAAACGCCGAGGAAAAACGTGCTTCTCTACCACGACAACGCACTGTCTCACACCTTCACTGTCACCATGGCCAAATTGGTTGAATTGAGCTACAAACTGTTGCCTCATCCACCGTATTCTCCAGATGTGACCCCTTACAACTTCTTTTTGTTTCCAATCTTAAAAAACTTACTCGGCAAATTTTAGTCGCCGGTCATTGCCGCCATAGAAGCCTACCCTAGTAGCACACAGGTTGCCATTCGGTTGAGAATACATAAATGTGACTTGTTTAGTCATAATCAAGTTGCTACAACTAATAATAATTGAATTGTGCTACTTGGGTAATTTACAAATCTCGAGAACACGTATATTTCAGACAGGTTGAAGACGATCGAGCATCACTGGGTCAAGTGATTTTGTTGAGAACTTAATTGCAACTTCTTCATTTTGTTCAGTGTTTCAGTTTGAAACAAATCTCTGGATAACTTTTGAAGGAAATCGTACAACGAATCCAGAAGAGAACACGACTTATGGGTGGCACGGCTACCAACCATGTTTTTTCATTTTGCCTTCCAAAACTAATCGGGCTGAAATTTTCTTACTTTTAAGATATTACCGAATTCTTAATTTTTGCATAATTTTTAAAATCAATGTTTAAGGTGATTGTACAAAAAAGTGACACATAAGACATTACGGTCAATATTGACCCGGACTTCAATTCTTCGTAGAATTTCGAAATAGAGTCAATGTTTATGAATAATTTGAAAGGTTCTGGTCTCAAAAATACAATGGAATAAAAAAAGAACTGGCATCGGAAAAATTGGTCCCGGAAATCTGCTATAAAGGGAAGAAAGTTTTAGTTTAGTTGTGTTAACAGATATGCATATAAAAAATTCCAGACTCATTGTAGAGAATTGCCGTCTTCAGCAAAGTTTCCCAGTGCGTAACGAATTGTCTTTTGCTACTATCATATTAGTTCCAAACTGTGCTGCAGAAATGCCGCTGCAGTCTAACTTTGCCAAATGAAGCTCTAGAAAGTTGCAGTATTGAGCAAAGTTGTTTGAAATATAAAATAAAGTCATTTGACATAATCAGATTAGTTGCGAATTTTATCGCAGAGATGGCGCTGCAGTCTATCTACCGTCTTCGGTAAAGTTGTTGATAATGTAAAATGTAGTCACTTTACATAATCAGATTAGTTCCAAATTGCGCTGCAAAGATGGTGCAACTGTCTATCTGGGCCAAATAAGGTTCTAGATAGTTGCCGTCTTATGCTAAGTTGTTGAGAATGTAAAATTAAGACATTTGAAATAATCACATTAGTTCTAGATCGTACCGCATAGAAGGCACTGCAATCTATTTTTGCCAATCCGTCACTTTGCGGCAGGAACTGGAACTAATATGAAAATATCACAAGTGTTAACAATGAAATTGGATGCAAAATTTCGTACAAGTTACTTTGTTTAGGTGATATCTGACTAGAATTTACATGAATATGCATGAATGCAATATTATCAATAAAGGGTGTGTCGGTAATTATTCCAGTCGAAATGCAAGATAACTAGCAAACTGTGCGGGTAAGGATTTTGTTATCCACTTGAATCCTGGGTTTTGTTCGCATATCGCCTTGATAAAACTTAATATACATAATTAAACCATCTCAAAGGTGTCTCAAAGGATCACAGTTAAATTGGCCGAAAAACTTGATGTTTCGGAAAGTTTCGTCCATATGGCCAAGAAACGTTCCGGATTGACATCGCATAACGTGCAGAACTTCCCAAGTCGGGACGAACGCCAACAGAGTGTCGCCATACCACGTGCTCGGAAACTCTAACACAGCTGCTAACAAAATACCGGTGCTGAGACATAGATAACGAGAAATACATCAAAGAAGATTCTAAGCAGTTGCAGGGACAGGAATATTTGATGAGTAAGGACAAGTTTCCTGTGGCTGACTGTATCAAACGGAAGGATCTGTCGAAATTCACTTCGAGGTACCTGATTTTACAGGCACTAAAGCCTGTCTGCGTTAAATTTCGGACACTATTATTTCTGTTGAAACGTTTCACTTATTTGACAGCTGAAGCTCTCCACTGTATTTCGTGCTAAAACATGTTTATATTCTTGTGACTTTCAGGAAAATGACATCGAATCAAGAGGAGTACCGAAAAGTACCGTGTCTTGTGTTTGCAAATCATTTCACCAGCGTTTGACTGTGGATCGGAAGGATGAGTAGGTGGAAGCTATTTTTGAGGAAAATACCAATCTCTCTGTGCAAAATCTGGTTCTCAAAGTTGGGAAGTCAAAATCATACGCACAAAAAGTAAAGCAGTTGCAAGGACTGTGCGTGCAAAGTTAAAAACCGTGATGATATGCATAATTTCATAGCAAAACTTCGTGCTAAGGAGCTTTGCAGCCAAGTTTTTGCGAACATTTTCTTGTATCACAATGAACGATGGAACATACGTACTCGATGACTTTCAACAGCTTCCTGGCTGTTATCAGGCTTTTTATACCGAAATGCAAAGAAACGCCGTTGCCGAGCATTTCTGGACAAAGAAGGTGATCGTGCCAATAATTAAGTTTGGATTTGTAAATATGTTGCGAGGACCACCCTAGCGTGTGGTCACTCACTCTCGCAGCATCCATCAGTAAATTCGTCGGTCACCGTACCATACATTTGTAGGTAGTTGCCGATCGACTCACGATCCTCTATTGTTTTGCTCAAACCACCTCTACTGCGTAGAGGCAGCAGAACAGAGAACAGATGCAGAACAGTAAGCAATAAACCCCTGCCGCGTTCGGTACTTTTACTCGAAATAGAAACCTCTCGTACTTTGTTTCCAAAATAGAGTGTTTCATTACCAATAAAGTGTATGTTCTTTGATCGCGAATTTAAGTGTTTTCATAGTGCCCATATCACCGCGCGCTTTTAGATCGATTACCGGGTTGATAGAAAAACAATCGTTCTATGTGCGTAAACAGAAGGTGTCAAAATTCCCAAAGAAGTATTTTATTTGGTAGGCCACAAGTAGTTGTGGCCGAAAATTTGAAAGTGTCGTCTTTACCGGCACTATCAATAAGGATGTGTACGAGAAAGAATGTCTGCAAATGCGGTTGCTACCGTTTTTCAGAAGTCACGACTCTCCAGCATTGTTTTGGCCTGATTTGAGACTATGTGAAATCCGTTCAGGAATGGTATAAGGTACAAGAGGTCAAATACGTGTCAAAAACAGCCAATTCATCAAACTGACATGAACTTCGCCCTATAGAGAAGTACTGGGCTCTAGTGAGGCGGAAACTCTTCGAAACTTAGGTGAAAACGAATGGTAGCGATGATTTTAAAGATGAGAACTCCGTCCGATCGAAATCGTTCGGGCTATGATGAAGCGCGAACTTCGGAAGATTAAAAAAGAGGCGAAGGACGCAAAGAAAAGAATGAGAAAGTGGAAAATAAAAGTAAGAAAAACGTACAGGAAACGATAACCGCAAATGGCGAGCATTTTGCTCAAACTCATCCTAAAATTGAACCAACCAATTTAAGTTGGTTGAATTTTGGGTTTGAGTAAAATGCTCGGCACTTTAACCACAGAGAATAGATATTCAGGTTCGAACCTTTTTTTTCCAATTTTCTGTGTAAATTTTTAAAAGTAAACCGTTGGAAAAAACGACTCCTAGTCTATACCAAACTATAATTGAGGGACTATCAAATCTCGAGGGGGGCAGTTGGCGCCATCAACATACGATTTACCAAAATTAACATAAACGAGCTGAAATTTTAAAATAGCAGTTACAGAAAATGACACAAGGAGGGCGCTCCAATTTGAATGTCTGTTCTCTGTGCTTTAGCTAAGCTGAAACAAATACATATACTGATCTTTTAAAACTTTCATTTCGATAACTAAGGTGTGGCTCATTTACTATTGGAACAAACATTTTTGATTCTTACAGCGTCCCTAGATGTCGGATTTGTAAACTATGACATCTTATGTGTTTCCTATAACAATAGCAACATCAGAAGTTTTTTTTCGCAGTGCAGTACGTACGTGTTTCAGAGAAACACAAAATGGAAGAAAAAAGCCTGAGCCAAAATTCCTAAAGTGTTGGGTTTACCCCGAAATACCGTGTGGCGTGTTTTGAAAAAGTACAGAGAAACTTTGTTGACGGATTGCAAGCCTCAAAGCAAGCTTCGGGCGGATACTGTCAACCGTCAAATGCGGAACAAAGTCATCAAGAACATGAAGGCAAACTCCAACATCTCAGACCACGTTTTGGCCAAAAAGCTTCACGCCGCACGCAGTGCCGTGCTACGGATTCGTCTCCGGGAAGGCTTCAAGTCATACCGTGCCTGTAGACGACCAAATAGGGATCAAAAGCAGAACAATGTGGCCAGAATCCGTGCCAGAAAACTGTATGATCAGGTGTTGACAAAATTCAATGGCTGTCTCCTCATGGATGATGAAACCTATGTATAGGCCGATTTCAAACAGCTACCGGAACAAAAAATTAAACTGGCTACGACTTGGGGAGATGTTCCTGTCAAATTCAAGTTTGTGTTTGCAGATAAATTTGCACGTAAATACATGATTGGGCAAAGCATCTGTAGCTGCGGTAGGAAGACCAAAGCTTTCATCACTGATAAGACATTTAATTTAGAGCTGTACAGAACTGAATGTCTACAAAAGCGAATATTGCCATTCATCAGATCCCCAATGAACCTGTCATGTTTCGGCCAGATCTTGCAAGCTGTTACTACAGTAAAACAGTGCTACACTGGTATGATACCAACGGGATTCAGTTTATACCGAAAGAACTCAACCCATCAATCTGTCCCCAGCTCAGACCGATAGAGAGATTTTGGGCTATTATGAAGAGGAAGCTGAAGGTGAATGGCAGTCTCGTCAAAAGCATGAACGAATGGAGAACCAAGTGGAATAAGATTGCCAAAACGATGGATGAGAATAATGTGCGCCGGTTGATGAAACGTTTTCCGGGAAAAGTCCGCAGATTCCTTAAAAATCGAGATGAGTATTTTCTTCTTATTTTCCTTCTAAAGTCCCACATAATGTCGAAAATTTAAGTTAAAACAGAATACTATTTTGCTAATGTATGTCCGAAATATTTGCAATAGTCTATGTTCCAATTCTGAATGGGCCACACCTTATAACCGATTTGCAATTTAATCTAAAATATCGGAATAATTACCAGTCCAACTTTTATGCAAGCTTAATGCCTTGCAACATCATCTTTCAAAACACTATGTGATTTATGTCTGGTTTTTTAATTAGGCGCCCGTCTGAATTTAATTCTAAGTTGCGGACCACCTATGATTTACTATTATGAGACTCGATACACTGTTTGAAGAATACCGCTCTTCAGTCGTGCATGCTCAGAGTAGAAAAAGAGAACTAATTACTGTAACAATTTTTGTTTTGAGTGGCCCCGCCTTGTAGACTGCTTACGTAAATATACGATCGGACATTATTTACATTTTGACCAAGCAACTAGCTTTGAAATTTCAATCAAAGTAAACCTACATTCAAATTATCGGGGAAAATTTCTGCTTGAGCACACATCGAAAGAGTAAAGCGCAACTTTTCCGCTGGCATCATAAACAACATGCTTATGTTCAGCTACATATTTAGCATATACACAAAAGCAGAGCAACATTGTTATTAATCCAAGGCTTCAGAAGCTCGTTTTTGTCGGTGTGTCGAGCGGTCTAAAATTAGTCTTGCTTGTTAATTATAGATTCACTGTCTCAACGGATATCGCGGCAGAGTCTTTGACCCAAAGCACACACCATCATTGATGCATCAGGGTCCAGTTATGTATAATAGGGAGAAAGTGTGATCAGACTAGCGCCTCTGTCGATGTGAATTAATGAGCTAACGAACGACATTCTACTATGGAGATATGGAAAATGAGGTTAATGTGTTTGAGAAGTTATTTAAAGGACACATTGTAATTTGAATGTGGGCTAGTGGTTATATTTAGCTTATGAAAGAAATTTTAAAGATTTTGTTGCATTTCATTAAACTCGAATTCATAAATTTACATAGAAAAATGGGATGTTCGCAACTATGTTGATTTGCGTGTATATGGTTCAGTGGGGCCAGAAGATGGTTCAACACAGAACAAACTCACTGTTTGTTGTTCCCGAACTTAGAGCATTGATTTGAATTTAGTAAATACCAAAGAGACGATCAAAAATCTGTTAGTGTTGAGCTAATAATACTCTTTGTAGTAGAAGTTTGAGTTTATGAAAATAAGGTAAGAGTTCCACCAAACGTTTGAACCTTTATTGTAAGAATTTTAGTCTTCTCAGTTAACAGATGAAACCACTTAGGAACTTTGACCTCCAAAGAGAATATTATTCTAAAATTCTGAGGGTAGTTTTAAATTTAAAATGATACTCTATACCCAAGGAACTCGAGATAATTTTCAACCAGAATGATTCCTTCGATCGGACCGTGCCGTTACTGACTAGGTTATCTAAGTCCCCGAAAATCAATCCCGATGATAATTAACAAAATCTGCCTTGTTATTTTAATCAAACATTAAACCAACATGGTGTAGCATTTGATGGTAGAACAATTTAACGTATTATGAACAACCGAGCATAAATGATCAATATGTCAAACGCAATATCCACAAGCACACATCGATCGATCGAACTCCCACGAGATCCGACACCGATAGGTTGAATAGCAAAAACCATTCACCGAACACCTTGCCTTTTGAGGTAGCTCCCATATGTGTTACAGCAAGTTAAAGCTATGCACATACCAATATTCGAGCGACTAAAACAAACAAGCTCGTCCGGAGATGGTGTCAAGGATTTCCTACACACAGGTTGTCCATCTACCTTCACTAATTAACCATTTTTTTACAACTGTGAAGATGCGCCACCTATAGAGTGCTGTGGGGGAACTGATATAAGCTCAATCCTCACTCCGGCAAACAAGCAATAAGTGGGAGCTAATCGAATTAATTTAAAGCCACTGTAGGTTCGACTACGAGCACGCAAGATTACATCTCTCCTCCTACTGTAACAGAGCGATCGTTCATTGCCAGTGGAAATCCTGCTGCAAGACTTGGTCCTACTGACTATGGGTTAACAACACACACTTCTCGCCTAACACGCGAAAATGGCTTATCATTGTCGATGGATTCTATTCAATCCGCTAAAAAAATGTCTCCTGATTATTTTTGTATTGGTTGGTGGGTTATAGTTTCTTTCATCGAATAGAGAGTCTTGAGGGCTATCAGGAGCTTAAAAAGAATGTCGATAGATGGGATGAATTTAAAAGTTGAGCGTAAATTTCAATAGGGAAGTGGCAATAAGCAACATTAATAGACCGTTTTCTCAATTTACGCGAAAGTTTACCAAGCGTAGGAGAATGAGGTGATCATTGACATTACGGTATTCATTGCGTTGTGATCGTTTTCAACTCCATTGGTGCTACCTCTCACAGAGACTATAAAAGTCCAAGTAAGGCCTCTTTCCTAAGTAAAAGGAAGCTTTTATAAGATAAGATGAAGATTGCATCCTATTGCAACTGAATGTCACCCAAATATAAGCATGTCGGGCACAGACCTCTTGCAACTTTAAAACGGTGGAGGTAAGGACTTTGCAAAAGAAATATTCATCCAACGGTAGTCATCGTACATGCCTTCCAGAAACTCCCGTGCCAATGTTCAAACCACCTGTATGTGGGTGGTTGAGAGCAGCAAAACATAATTTATTTTCTCTAGCAGTGTATGTCATAGCTTGTAGGTTACTGGTTGGAACATTTGCTTTAAAGAATGAATATGTGTTGGGGAACTGCTATGTATTGAATGGCGTTTCACATAGTTAAGACAGGATAAGAAAGGTTTGGTAACCACTAAATGTCATTATTTCTATAGACTGCTCCGATAATTATAAATACACTTATGATCAACCGTCTATTCAAAATGCGTGCATTATTCAACCAACTTTTGGCTGCGTACTGTTTTCTACATCCAAATTAAACTGAGGTTGTCATATTTTTTCTCAATTTTTCGCAAGGAAGTTTGAAAATGCGTGGTCTTTTCCCGAGCAAAGAAAACCCGACTGGGCACAAACGGTGCACCGTCACTTTCGATCAGAAAACTTGCTAAAGAAGAAAGAGTGAACATCGGAGCAGTGCAAACCGCATTTCGTAAGTATTTACAACAGTGCTCTTTTGTAGATTCGCCGAGACGGGGTAGAAAACCCAGTCCCACTAACCCTACAATCGACAGAGAGGTAAGGGACTATTTCGAGTGTCATCCTTCAGCATCAGTTCGAGATATGACGAAAAAGCTAAGTACTTCGGCGACCATTGTTATGCGTTCCAAAGAGAGAATAGGCCTGCAGACTCATCGGAAGCAGAAACAGCCAAACAGGGAAGCTGTACGAAAAACTGCTGATCAAAACAGCGGGCTGTGTTATCAAGGACGATGAAACCCAAATAAAACTGGATTATTAAACTCTGCCGGGACCACTGTTTTATACCTCGTCGAAGGAAAAGGATGTTCCTAGATCAGTGAAAGCCAGTTACACCGAAAAAATTGGCAAGAAGGTAATGGTGTGGCACGCCATATGCGGATGTGTAAAAATATCTCGTCCCTTCAATACCACAGACACAATGAATGATCGAATCTACGTGAATGAGTGTTTGCAAAAAAAGTTGCTACCCTTGCCCAAACAGTATAACAAGCCTGGCCTGATCTTGCTTCCTACCATTACTCAAAATGTGCACTAGAGTGGTACAAAAGGAACAATACCGTATCTGTAATAAATAAGCTGAATCCATCAAATTGCCCAGAGATTCGCCCTATCAAACCTTTCTGGGCTTTGACGAAGGCGAAGCTGAGAAAACACATGAAACCAGTGGAAAGTGTTGATTAATTTACGAAAAATTTGCCAAAGGTGGTGAAAATGGTAGGAGAACAAACTGTGCAGAAGATTATGAGTATTGTCAAGGGAAAAGTTAGAGATCTCGCCTACCATACAGAAAACCAAGCAAATTGAAAAGAAGATGAAAAGAAAACATTGTTATTTACTATGTTCTAGAATAAATAAAATATCACAGAATGGTATTTTTTATTAGAGAAAGAAAGTGTATTTATATTTTTCAGAACAGTCTAAAATAATGATGGTAGTCATAGAGAAAAAATTTGTTTGTGCCGGAATATTTTGGAAAAAAAGTATGTCAGTCATTGCAACACCAGTACAACTACAACATAAATACAATTTTTGGGACCTCTGGATCCGCATTCATTGCTCAAATGCTTAAAATTTAGCATTTCCCTATTAATTCATCACAGTCTCTTATTTTTGTGAATCACTGAAATTCTTGGCTTCAGAGTTTACCAGATTGGTAGAGTTTACCAGATTGATTGGTAAATGATTGGATAATACGTACCATAGGGACTTCGCGTACCTTCAGCTATAAAATAACCTTTTGTCCAGTAACTCCTATCCCTACCTCCCTGGGGTGCCGACTGGAGTATGGGTAACCATTGGAAAGATCGGATAACCAACCCCGGTGGGACGTTGGTCATATGCTGACAGGGAAGGGGTTGCCCTCTTCAAAGGGTGCAGTCAATCTGAGCGTATGTTCTCCATGTCAGAGGCTGCTGAAAACGGCGTCTGTTCTCCATGTTAGAGCGGTTGATCATCGTCCTCGTGCCAGCGTGGGACTCTAAACAGTGTGGTGCATGATGGTCCTCCGGCGAGACAAGCGGTTGGGGAAGGCGCAACAAGCCGCCCTTAAAAAATCAACGTTACCAATAATGCAGAAGTCAATATGGACGGGAACAATCGGCAAAGACCTAGGCAAAGAAATACTACGATTGCAAACTCGGAACATGGAACTTCAAATCGCTCTGCTTCCCTGGCTGCGATAGGATAATCTACGACGAACTTCAACCACGTAACTTCGAAGTCGTAGCACTGCAGGAGGTTTGCTGGACAGCTAAGTACCGGCTTTGTAGTGCTGGGCAAAATGCGTCAACGCTTGAGTGGATGGTTGTCGATCAATGCGAGAATGTGCAAGCTGAGGATCAAGGGTCGATTCTTCAACTACAGCATCATCAACGAATACTGCCCATACGAGGGTAGACCCGATGACGAAAAAGAAGCGTTCTACGCGCAGCTAGAGCAAGTGTATTATGGTTGCCCGCAGCGGGACGTAAAAGTCGTCATTGGCGACATGAATGAGAATCAAAATCGGCCATGTTCTAATCGACAGGAAATTTTCTCTGACATCAGCAACGTTCGTCCATACCGCAGCGCGAATATATATTCGGACTACTATCTAGCTGCAATATGTATGCACCCAAAACTCTCGACGGTGTACAACACGTGTCGAATTCGGACGCCACGACCTTGAGCTACTACGGGAAATCTGAGTTGCTCAGGAATACGCGCAACAGATAGAAGCAGCCCTACCTTCTCTTGAGGATGGCTGGAGAGATATTCGAACCGCTATTGATAGCACTGCAATAGGACAATAGGTACTTCTGCACCGAATCGAAAAAATGACTGGATTGATGGCGAATGCAAGCAGTTAGCAGAAGGAGAAGAATGAAGCACAGGCATGAATGCTGCAACACCGTACGAGAGCGAATGTGGAACGGTATAGACAGGCACGGAACAGACGAAATTCTATTCTTCGAAGGAAAAAGCGCCAGATGGAAGATCGAGACTGCAGAGCAATGGAAGCACTTCTACGAGAAGTTGAACAGCTCGCGCAAAGGCTACGTACTACAAGACGATATGTGCAGAGACCTGGAAGGCAACATTCTCACAGGAGAGTGTGAGGTGATTGAAAGGTGGAAGCAAAACTTCGACGAGCACCTGAATGGCAATATTACAGTGAACGAAAGTGGCACGGTAATAATGGTAATAAACCTAGGAACACGCACAGAAGATGACAGGATCCCGACCCCAACCCTTCAGGACGTTGAGGAGGAAATTGGTCGGTTGAAAACCAACAAAGCTGCTGGAATTGAACGACTCCCATTGCATTGGAGGGTGTGGTTCGAAGAGCTGACGACGTTGATATCGTAGCACGTAACTTTGAGACGGTGGTGGAAACGTACATCAGATTTAAGGCTGAATCTGGTAGGATTGGGCTTGTAATTAATGCGTTGAAAACAAAATACATGAAGGGAAGAGGCTCGCGAGAAGTCAATGCTAGCCTCCTAGCACGAGTTTAGATCGACGGTGACGAAATCGAGGTAGTAGACGAATTTGTTTACCTGGACTCATTGGTGACCGCCAATAACGACACCATCAGAGAGATGCAAAGGCGCATTATGGCTGGCAATCGAGCCTACAAAGTTGGCCATCTACAAGACATTAATTTGACCGGTAGTTCTCTACGGCCACGAAACATGGATATTGCTAGTCAAGGACCAACGCGCCTTCGGTGTTTTTGAACGGAAGGTGCTGCGTACAATCTACGGTAGAGAGCAGATGGACGACGGAACGTGGAGGAGGCGAATGAACTACGAATTGCATCAGTGGGTGGGAGAACCTCCCATCGTACACATCGCTAAAATCGGTCGACTACGATGGGCTGGGCATGTCGTAAGAATGCTGGACAACATCCCTATTATAACGGTCCTCGAAAACAAACCGACGGGTACAATAAAAAGAGGCGCGCAACGATCAAGGTGGATCGATCAAGTAGAAGGCGACCTGCGGACTCTCCGCAGACAGCGAGGCTAGCGAGTTACAGCCATGGACCGATTACAACGGAGACAACTTCTGTGTACAGCAGAGGCCACGGCCAACTTGGTCTAATTGGTAAGGTAAGGTAAAAGTTTACCAGAAAGATATTTTTCAAATAAAATTTCCCTAAAAAGAAGACAATTTGAATAGATTGAGTTATGCCTTTTAAGTCTGTAATAATTGCTTATCCTTAGACAGATACGGATATTTCGTCTACTACTTTCCGATTTCCTAAGTGTTTCATACGTAGACACTAATGAAGAATCCATTGCATACCCCTAACTTATCAATAACTAACCTCTACAAAGATGTTACATTCAACGACTTCTAAAGACTGTACTCGAAAAAAAAATGAGACAAAAAAATTAACTTGTAACTTTTCAGCATGTGGGTGAAATTTTGACTGAAACTAGCTAATGTGTAATGTGTGTAATGTGTACGTTATCACAATCTGCCTAGTAATTATTGAGATGACATCGGAACAGGAGTTGATCCGCCAAAAAATGACGTATGTCGTCGTGGACAATCTGACAGCGTCGCACAGATCGATCGGAAAACACCTGGGATTCCATCATTCGACGGTGTTCCGGATGGTGAAGTAATTCAAGGAGACCCAGTACCCATCAGCGGACAGGTAGTTACAGAAATCCAAAGACAGGTGACCCGGTGAAGGCATTCTGTATCTGCGTGTTGAATGTGCTCAAGCGTCGATCAAACAATGCGATCCACGATCCAGAGGCTTCCATCTCGTTTGTCGAAAAAACGATAAACATGTCGGCCTCGAACGACAAACAATAAACGGTACCAAAAACCTGCACCAGGAGGCTGTACCGAGAGTGGTTGACGAAACCGAGGAGCGTCGTGATGGACGACGAAACTTACATCAAGGCGGACACAAAACCATTACCGGGGCAGGAGTTTAACGTTGGCGCATCACGATTGGGCGGTTTTCAGGAAGTAAGGAAGATGAAGAAGAGACAAATTCTTCAAAAAGCTAGCCATACATCACGGGTACCATGAATGGCCACATCTACCGAGCCGAGTGCCTTCAGAAGCGCCTACTGGCCTTCCTATGGTCTCATGGAGGTGAGACGCTATTTTGGCTGGAATTGGCATCCCAAACCTGGCTGGTACAGAGATACAAATGTTGTTTTTTGTATCAAAAGACTTCAACCCACTACTCGCCGTTACTTTTTTCGATTGAGCCCAATTATGTAAAATACCTAAAATATTCAAGAACGAGTTGGTTTCGAAAAAACAATGGGTAAAAGTATCAAAACACTGGTCCCACTATTGCCCAAAGCCTCATGAGTGGTGTCAAGGGCAAAGTTTGGGTATTCGGGGATGGAGAGGGGATTCAATAAACCACTGAAGCAGAAAACTAATTATGATGACGCCACCTGCATGGTGGCGGATTTTTTCGTGCCTTGACCTACCCCGCAGTGGGATGTAAGGAAAAAAAATGCGTGCTTGGTTCGAGTACTGCTATATCCAAGCCCTTCGCTCAATTTGCAATGTTTCGGACATTGACGGAACTATCAACACTTTCTCTGCATATCTTTAATTTTTAGCAACCATTACTGTCCACTCTTGGGGCCTCATGGTGAAGAGCGAACGAACATTATAATGTTGTTGTTTACTTCCTGAACGCTTTATAAAAAATCAACTAAAAATGAATTTTTGGCGATCACTTTTTTATGGTAAACAATTTCTGCTCCTACTTCCTCCTTCCGGCTTGTCACTCATTCTAAACTAGCGTTTGCCGGAACTTAATTCAAGGTTCTAAGTTGCATTTTCAAGTTATTAATTAAGAGCTTGCGTCAGTCCTTATGAACGATTTGTATACCATGGTGCAAGATAGTATTGAAAATATCCAAACCGGAAGATCCCTTCGTCCGGACCGGGTATCAATCCAAATAAGATCCTTGTTCTCTATCATAATCGACAGTGTGGTCCACACACCTCAAAAGATAGTTCTAGTGCCACATAAATGTGAAACAGATGGGCATCAAATTTCATAACCCTCGCGTCGTTCGGTCAAAATTTCAACCATTTAATAATTTAATCGTTGCATTCTTGCTCAGCTTAGCCTAATCACCTATTGGAACTGTCAATGTGCCACAATTACCGCTGATCGTGAAAATTCCTGCACCCATGCTAGACGTCCCCCGTGCTACCCGCCAAAGACCTCAATAAATAGGCCCATTTCGCAACATTCCACATTTCCGAAGCCGCAAATCGTTCCAGTTGGCGTTGTTTTGGCTTTTACAGGTCACTTCGGCGGAATGCTTCAGCAAGCACAGGGCGATCGTGACGAAGTTTAAGTTAAAAAAAAGACAGCAGAACGATAAAAACACAAGTGGGGCGCGCGCAACAAGTGCCAAAAGTGGTACCCACCACCAATCGATCGAACCTTTTAACAGTGCGCTTTGGTAGCATTCTTCGACGTCTGTGCCTTGGTTGTTCTCTCGTGCAGTCAGTTGGCTGGCCGTAGGAGCCCACAAATCAGCTGCGCGATAGATTGAAGTTTGCGATTAATTTAATTTCATTCAACCATTTGCTGCCACGGCGAATAGAGGCTAGTGTTGAAGTAGCCTAAAGTTCGCGCGCACTTCAGCTCAATTAATGAGTTATTTAATCATTAGCGAGAGTAGTATTAATGATTAATCACATATCTACCCCGTGGCTTTTTCGCAAGACTATACAGATGATTACGACAGCTTCACACATGTAAGAGCCGAGCTGTTGGTCTTTGAGCATCATGTTTTTTTTTAAAGATTGCTACACTAGATGACCGATACCTTCCTCTTCTAGATCTCGCGCAGTTAGCCAGTGTGGTCGAATCAAGAACAAGTAATCAAAAATTCAAATTTCCTTCCTTATCCATACGAATGGCTTTGTGGAGCTGTGCGAGATGATTTTCAAACATGGATAGGCGGATACCAACGATGTCATAATATTTAGTTGTTTTGCATACACAAAAACACGAAACGAACAGTTAGAGAGTGTTTTTAGATAAGCGCAAGTTTCACCTTTGCAATCGAGCCATGTTCGGATTCCTTTTTTTTTTTCGTTCGGCCAGCTTTATTTTTGTAATTCAATCTCCTTCTTCGAAGCTTCATGAATAATTCATAAGCGTGTGTAACAACCGGGCACCATCAAGTCCTCCGGCTGACAATAGTCATCGTGGTGTAGATCGTGGTAGTCGTTCAAATGAATTGCTCAGATTAGCATAATGATCTCGGAGAAAGGGGACATGCTGACAACGGCGATAGCGATATCCACGAGGCGTCTTCAACCTATCCAACCAGATCAGCATCACCGTGTGTCCTCGGAGCCCACTCGTGAGCCGTGATGCAAATGTTGGACGCTTGCACTTTCCGAATCCCCATAGACCATTCGTAAGTCGTAGGCCAGTTAGATGGTGGCAAGATCGTAAAATATAAATTTATCAGTTGAAAACGGGTTCGAACGCCATATGAACTCATAGCGTAAGCAATCGTAGGTTGCTGGAAAGTGAAGAATATGTGTGCCATCTTCACGAGCAAATACAGTACAGGACTGGACAGTGATGTACTTCAAATATTTAGAAAGTGAAGTGAACTCTTATCGCTTGAAAATCATCAGCTTTTAGCTCTAGACAGAAGCATTTGATTGCTGCGTTTTCGTCATTTCGTTTTTCGTTTTCGTATTTTGTAACATTTTTCATTGCAATAATGTTTTTAAATGCTTCAGCAAAAACGATTGCAACATACTGCTATTAGATCAAACTGAATACCAATTCTGCCTTTAATATTGTTGATATTTTTTTAAATAAATTTTGTCAACTACATTGTTGTTAATCCATATGTGAAGCTGATGCTTTTTATTGATATCAACATGAGGCTGACGATGAGAATGTAATAAGAGATTTTTTGACTGGAAATGGAAAAGATGGTCAAAATGAGCAATATGTCATTTTGGTGGTAGTATAAATCAAGCGAAGTATTGTTTGCAATATTAAATCATAATAAGAGGATATCGCACCTTGGTTGTCAGAAAATTCAATAGTGCATAAATCTTGGTTTTCCTGGATGCACATTAGCCCTTATTCATCCCTGTTTTAACGTAAGGTTGCGTATTTACTTTCAGCCTTGAGTTTGCATCTTTAAATATCATGCATTCTAAAAAACAACAACACATATAACCCATAAAAAAGAAAGAAAAAAAAGCTGTTCCAAATAATTTATATTTATCATAAGTTTTACTGTAAAATCAAAAAGGTAACACTACATAGGATCTAGAAGTGAACTATAAAGTTGTTTTAACAACTGATGAATATATTGCAAATGATCTTTAAAACGTGTAAAATTGATCCACACAGAAAAAAAAATGAATGTCAGGGAAGGTCCATCAATTATGTCACGTAGTAAGCGGGGAGTGGTGTTTGAGAAAACGTCACGATCCATACAAAACAAAGGGGGGGGGGGGGGGATGAGGTGGTTTTAAAAAGTATTTTTTGCGTGACGTAATTAATGGACGTTCCCTCAACAGACGGGTAAAGTTTCCCTTCGTTTGATTTCAAACCTAAGCAAGCGTAAACAACGCGATTGTTTGCAATATTTCATACTGCATACAACATTATTTGCAATCTTCCATACAACAGACCTGATTCCTGCGATATTTGGCTCAAATTTACATGACAGGTCAACTCCAGCATTCTTTTTATGTGCATTTCTACCATTTAATTTTCTGCGTTATCTATAACGCAGAAAAATTAAATGTTTCTTTATATCTGTGCATCTAGTGCGCACTAAAATATGTCACAGCTGATTTGTTACACAGTTTAGAATCAAGTCCTCATTTTTTATGAATCCAAATTCCCAAAAAAAATGACCAAGCTTAAAGAGATTATTAATGTCATAGTCATATTTTAAGGAAAGCAATGATGATTAGCTATGAATAATGTTACACAGATAAAAAAAAACATTGCATTTTCTTCGTCATCTAATGCTCATGAAAGAAATGCTCGATTTGGCAGAACATAATGGGATATTTCATGTAAATTTAAGCCAGATAATGCCTGAATCTAGTCTGTTGTATGTAAGATTGCAAACATTATTGTATGGCGCATGTAAGATTGCAAACAACTTCGTTGTTTAAGCTTCCTTTGGCTTGAAATTAAACGGGGGAGAATTATACGCACTTGTTAAAATTATTATTTATTTTTTCTGTGTAGTAAAATTACACAGTTTGAAATTAACATTTAATTTTCTATGTTTTCTAATGCACATAAAGGAAATGCTAAATTTGGCATCGGTGGAAACAGGTCTGTTGAATCGAAAATTGCTAACAATAATGTTGTTTACGCTTGCTTTGACTTGCAATTAAACGAAGGAAAATTCTACACGTCTGTTGAAATGCATTATATATTTTCTATGTACGGTCAATTACCTGATGTCATGGATCTGTCACTTTGTCGCGTTTGGTGGGGCAATAAGAGCGCTAGTCACTCCAAAGCCGATGGCTACTCTATTCAGTCCACATGAACTCCATGGGAAGAAACAATGATAGTTTATAGTGGGTGGTTAGACGTTTTCTACCGGTAAAACATACAGCAAAAAAACCCGGTTAATCACAATTTTGCACCACAATGAAATATGGCATATCCCGAAAAGAGAGAGAGAGAGAGAGAGAGAGAGAGAGAGAGAGAGAGAGAGAGAGAGAGAGAGAGAGAGAGTAAGGTTGTGAATTTTCAAATCATATTTTATAAAAAATCATTCGTTTGATTTTTCTGCAATTATACATGAAATTACTGAAACAGAAATAGTACCTAAGTGATGTTTAAATCTTACAGACACGTTACATTTTACTGTCGCTTGTTTGGGTTTTTTTGTGTGACTTTAATACAATTAAAGCAAAACTAACCGACATAGAGAAGAATTATTCTATGGCCTAAAAACTACTCGCCCCCTAAGCGAACCCTTCGCGTATTACTCTTTTCATTAAACCTTATGCTTTTCTTTGTCAGCGTGTGTCTTAAGTAACAGTTTTCAATGACCTTTCATCAACTCGAAATTGCTAAATAAAATGTTATTAGATTTAGTTCTATGATCACGGCTGCCGCGCAGAACGCACATTTAAATTAGAATATAAATTTGAATGTAGAATTTTCCGCATTTGAAATACCAGAACATATTATTAGTTGCTCAAAATCTTGATAAAAACACCCACGTTTTCAATATTGAAGCGAACAATAAGATTATCAATGGAGTATTTTTGATGTTTAAACCATGACAAATAGAGAATAAAGAACAATGAAAGAACTGTCAAGCAAATGAAAATTACACTTTTTTGTCGTTTCCCTGAACTATTTGATATCATGT